>JAKOGI010000135.1:940000-1105000 GCA_029747015.1 Carnegiea gigantea | reverse complement strand
GAAGAGTTAGAAGGAGAAGGAATCTAAGGGATGACTTTAAAGACTTCAAGATTGAAGCCCAAAGTTTGATAAAAACCTGAATTCAAAAGACTATATAGATTCGGTTTAATCTATGGAGAGGACCTTTGAGCTTAAGGAGTATAATGATAAGAAAGCTTTCAAATTGGCCATTCTCAAAATGAAAGGATATGTACCCTTGTGGTGTGAGAACTTGAAGAGGAATAGAGGAAGGGAGGCAAAGTCTAATATTTAGACTTAGTCCAAGCTAAAACGGCACATGGACAAGAGGTTCCTACCAGCCTTTTACACGTAAGAGCTCTACCACAAGATCACTACTCTTAACCAAGATAACCTTAAGGTTGATGAGTATATTAAAGAGTTTGAATAACCCCAAATAAATCTTAGATTTAATTAAGAGTCTGAGCTCAAAATAGCTAGATTTATCAAAGGTTTACCCCCCGACATAGCTAACAATGTAGAGTTACAACCATATCTCTCATTTGATGATGTTTGCAATATAACTATTAAGGTTGAGAAACAGCTCCAGGTAGAAAAACCTTCCCTGCCCCTTTCAAAAATTAGCCTCCAATCTCTAAAAAGGGGTTTTCTTCTCATCCCATAACCAAGACTCCTCCAACCCCTACTAAGACCCTAGACAAGGGTAGGGCCATTGCTAGTGATCCCCTAAAGAGGGTGGAAGGAAAGAAAAGCTTCAAGTGTCTTGGTTACGATCACTTCTAAATGAGTTGCCGAAATATAAAGACTATCACCATTAGAGAGGAGGAAGAGATCTAAACTCTTGAAGGTGAGGATCCTACCCGGGTCAATTCGAATGTGGGTGAACTCTTGATAATTCGAAGAACACTCCATGTTTAAGAGGCTCCTTGTGATCCAAGCTATAGGGAGCAGATATTTCATTCTCGATGTGCCATTGGAGGCAAGGTGTGTGAGCTTATCATTAACGGTGGAAGTTGCACCAATCTAGCTTCCTTAACTCTTATAAACAAACCCCAACTGTGAAACACCCTTCAATTGCTCAAACAAGGCAGTAAGGTAACTGTTTCTAGACCAGCTCTTATTTCATTGTCAGTTGGACTTTATAATGGAGAAGTGTTATTTGATGTACTTCCAATGGATGCATGTCACTTGTTACTTGGTGTGCCTTAGTAGTTTAATAATCATATAATTTATGACGGGCATACCAACACTACTGCATTCAAGCACAAGGGTGGTAACCTCACTTTGACCCCATCACCTCCACCTAAATTCCTTAAATCTAAATGGAGGAAAGCAAGAGAGAAAAGCCTATATACAAGTGAAACATGGGTAGAGAGACCCATTAGTAAGAGCAAGTCTTTATTTGCCTTACTTATAGTGGAATCAAGCACATGTGAGGAAGTAAAACCATTGCCTCCTCTAGGCCAATCACTCTTGAGAGAGTTTGTGGATGTATTTTCCAATTATTTGCCCCCAAGGCTCCCCCTTTGAGAGGAATTGGTCACCAATTTAATGTCCTTTTGGATGCTCCTTTGCCTAACAAGTAGCTTTATTGATGTAATCCTAGTGAGTCATAATAACTGCAAAGGTAAGTCCAAGAGTTGCTTGACCATGGTTATATAAGGGACAGCTTGAGTCTTGCTCAGTTCCTGCCCTTTTAATAGCTAAAAATGATGGGATTTGTGTATTTATGTTGACTAGAGGGCCATAAACAACATCACCATCAAGTATACGCTCCTCATTCCTTGATTGGATGATATGCTTGATAAATTGCGTGGGTTTAGGGTCTTCTCTGAAATTAACCTTAGAAGTGGGTACCATCAAATTAGGATGAAAGAAGGTGATGAGTTGAAAACCACTTTCATGATCAAATATGGGTTGTATGAGTGGCTTATTATGCCATTTGGCTTGTCTAATGTTCCTAGCACCTTCATTGAGAAGTTTGCTGTGATTGCATTTTGATTTTATTTTTGTGTATAGCTATAATGAAAGTTCTCATATTAAGCATCTTTCTCGAATCTTTCAAGTCTTAAGACAATAAAAATTATATGCTAATCTTGACAAATGTGGCTTATTCTCACTGCAAGTTGTTTTTCTTGGCTACCTTGTTTTAAAAGGGGGTATACAAGTGGATGACTTCAAAGTTGAAACCATCAAGAGTTGACATGTCTTACCTCTATCACGAATATGAGGAGCTTCGTGACTTGGCATCTTTCTATCAACGGTTCATCAAAGACCTTAGTTCTATCATGTCTTCCTTGACCAAGTGCATAAAGAACGGAAGTTTTAAATGGACAAAAGCCACCCAAAGAGCCTTTGAAAGAATCAAAAGCAAGTTATGCTCGGATCCTATGTTGGCTCTTCGTATCTTTGAGCTCCTTTTTAAATTTGAATGTGATGCAACGATGTTGGCATCGAGATGGTCCTCACCCAAGCCAAATAGCCCTTGGCCTATTTTTGTGAGAAGTTGAGTGGCCCCAAACTCAAATACTGCACTTATGGCAAGGAGTTTTATGTTATCATTCTGGCACTTACCCATTGGAGTCATTACCTCTAGCTAAAGCCCCTTGTGATACACTCGGATCACAAGGCCTTGTCGTTCATCAATGGGCAAGCTAAGTGGGTGGAATTTCTCCAATCATTTTCTTTCACTTGTAAGTACAAAGATGCCAATGAAAATGTGCTGGCCAATGCACTCTCAAGAAGATACACTCTTCTCTCTGCTCTAACGGCCAAAATCTTATGATTTTGTACAATCCAAGAACTCTACAAGCAAGATGAAAATTTCCAAGGAATTGCTGCAGACCCTAAGGATTATTACTCGTATACGTTGTAAGATAGGTTTCTCTTCAAGCACAACAAGCTATGTGGTCCTAGGGGCTTTCTAAGGGAGTTACTTATGAGAAAGGCCCGTATTGGAGTATTCGAAGGTCATTTATGCATCAAATAAACAATTGAGATCTTAAAGGAGCACTTTCATAGGCCTTGAATGGCAATTGATGTCTATAAAGTTGTTTTCAAGTGTACCATATGTCATAAGGCCAAGAACACCTTCCATCAAAGGTTGTAAACTCCTCTTCTAACACCAAATAGCCCTTGGGAAGATGTGAGTATGAATTTCATTTTGGATTGCCAAGAACCTAAAGAGGGCATGACTTAATCATCATTATGGTTGGCTGGTTCTCCAAGATCGCCCACTTCATTCCATTTCACAAGAGTGATGATGCTTCTCTCATTGCTTATCTATACTTCAAGGAGGTTATTAAACTATATGGTGTGCTAAGAAGTATTCTCTCTGATAGACACACCAAATTCCCTCCCCATCTTAGGAAATGTTTATATTGTTGTGAACTAAACTCTTACTTAGCACTACTTGTCACCCTCAAACTGATGGGTAAACAGAGCTTGTCAACTAGACTCTATCTAATCTCATTAGAGGATTAGTGAGTAAGAACCTCATGGAATGAGATTTAAAGCTTCCTCATATCGAATTTGCTTATAACCGGGCTCCTACTTATGCTATATCCCACTTTCCCTTTAAAAGTCATTATGGATTCAATCCTCTTACTCTAATAGACCTTATTCCTCTTCCCATTAAGCATAGGGTCAGTTTTAGGGCCCAAGAGAGAGCAAAGAAATTGAAAAAGCTCTATCAGCAAATTTGAGCTCAAATAGAGAAGGTCAATGCTTCTTACAAGGCTCAAACAAACAAGCATCGAAAGCCCATTGTTGATTTAGAGAGTACACAACCACAAGAGGGGGGGTGAATTGTGGTGTTCGATTTTCGCAAGTTGCTGGCAAACAGTCTTAGGCCCTGTTCGCACAGGTTGTTCCTGAGATAAGCAGAAGCAAAAATCCAACAAAATTGAATGCGGAAATAATGGACACAGGATTTTTACGTGGAAAACACCTCTAGCCCAACTGAGGTGAAAAACCATGACCTACCTCATGTAGGATTTAAACACTTCACTAAACGGGCTAATCACGTTACAATAGTAACACACCTTGTTACAAATTGCAACCCACATAACCGTCTTCCCTAAGACAGGTTACCCCACATCCAAAATCCCCTTGATTTGGACACACACTCAACTCATTTTTGTGAAAGAAGAATATAAAGAAAAACACCCTATTACAATGCTTCTCAGCTAAGCTAATATAGGGTACAATGAAGTCCTAGTATGCCAACTTTGAAAGCTCAAATAACTCACTTACTAGACACGGTTTTCTTTTGAAACTTTTAAGCTCATGAACGCTGAATTTTTGCCTTTGAAAACCGATGCTTCTATCGTTCTAAGAAGCGACTTTATATAGTGCTTGGAAAAACAATTCCTCAAATTTTTCGAAACTAAAATCTCTAAAGAATATAGAATTCTTTAGCCACAAGGGATGAGGAAACATAAGCTGGAAACACTTCCTAAACTGTGTGCATAAGGCGGTGATTCTCAGCAACTAGCCCATGTTTTTCTCAACAACCTTATCCACTTGTCAAAAATTGGATATTCTTTTTATTCAAAAAGATTTTGCAAATTCCCTTAGATTTTAATAACTGTTTTTAGGGTAAGGGGTAAGATACTCCATAGAAAAATCTTTCTTGTAAATCTTGGAGACGCTGCTCAAAATTCAAAATATAAAAATGTGAAAAATTATTTGTCGCAGCTTATTCTAGAAACACCCTGAGCGTCCTGTTTGCAGAATTGTTTCGAAGGGCGATCCGAAATATTTTCCAAAAAAAACAAAACCGTTTCAAGTAAGTGGTAAGTTAAGACTTTGTGATTGGCATATTAACAGGAGTCTAAAAATATAAAACCAAATTAAATCAAGACATCTTGTTGTAACCACTAGCCATCTTGTAGAAGGACGAATTTGCTGCAAACACTTCACAGAATCTATTTCTCACGGCTGCACTTATGTCCTGTGCTTCAAACACTTCGCAAGACCTGTTCTTCACGGTTGTTCTTGTATCGCTGACTTGAGTACCTGTTCTTGATAATCCATTAGTCAAGCAGTTTTAAGACTTGAGAACAGCAGTAAGAATCTGTTTGGAAAGCCTGTTTGGCGCAACAACAACACTTGGATTTGTTATCATCAAAACCTTATACATTCTAACACCCATAGTTTTTAACTCAGGAGATTTGGTTTAGCTGCACCTAAGAAAGAAGAGATGCTCTTCTAGGAGACAAAACACAAACTCATGGCTTCGGGAGAAGGCCCTTTCGAGTTTCTTGAAAGGATCAGAGACAATGCCTGCAAGTTGGAGTTACCAGGAGACATGAATGTAAGTGCCACTTTCAATGTGGGTAACCTAACTCCTTACATGGATCACAACTTTGAGGATTTGATGGAAAATCCTTATTAAGAGGTAAAATTTTGATGCATACCAAGCCTCAAACCAACTGTTAGCTATGCCCTTATCATCCTTAGTCAAAGATGGTTGCCACTCTTGCACTCCACTCAACTTTGACTTGGTTTCTCACCATCCTAACAATGTCCAATTGAGTCAATCTATGCTTTATTCGGAAGCTTAGAGAGTTGAGCTTAGGATCAAGCAATAAAATTCTGAGTTAGCATGTCTTTTAACTCCTTAAAGTGATAAAAACCCTAACTTATACAATGCCGCTTTTTATTAGAAAACTTGTCGAATTTGGGTTGAGTTTAAATCCTACCTACTGAAGCCTAAATGAAGTAAACCCAATGCCACCTGATTCCCTAAATACCTATTTTAGCCCCATCCGATAAAATTTGGCATTGGTTTTTAATATTAGGAGAAATCGCCCACATATGTGATGTATTCACAAAATTGTAGTTTTAGAGCAATTTGAAAATCTGCCATAACTGGGAAACATACAATTGTGATCTTAGAGATTAATTGGCATGTGGGGATTCTTTATATGCCAAGGAAGATATTCCAAGTGGTAGGTACCCCATTGGTGGAGCCGAGCCTTCTAAAAGCTCCCTAGAAGATGGCAGATAAATCCTGAAAAATACAACTAATCTTGATTGTAATTATCTTAGCTTCTTAATTTAATTTTCTAGGATATTTTGTAAGGCCCCTATTAGCCCACTTACCCAACTAATGTAACAACTAATCCTCTCTATTTTAGGTATTTATGGACCCAATTACCTCCATGTAAACCGAGCTTTAGTTGAATCATAAAATGAAAGGCTAAAGGCCATCTACTCTCCAAAATCTCTACATCTTTAGCTCTTAAATTAATAGTGGTTATTAGAGTTTTTTCTTTTAGAATTTTTTTGGTGGCTAAGATCCTCTAGGAGAGGAATTTGATAGAAAGTAATTAAACTATCATCACTTTCTAATTTTAGGCACAAACCTCACAGTCTTCTTGATTGTTTAACTGAATCCAAGAAGAGCATCCTCTGGGTGTGATTATCCCCTTGTTTTATTGATATTGGGAGCTTGAGGAATCATTCTCATTACACACACACACAAACACACACACACATATATATATATATATATATATATATATATGTATATATATATATATATATATATATATATATATATATATATATATATATATATATATATATATATATATATATATATATATATATATATATATATATATATATATATATATATATATATATATATATATATATATATATATATATATATATATATGTATGTATGTATGTATATGTATATGTGTGTGTGTGTGTGTGTGTATATATATATATATATATATATATATATATATATATATATATATATATATATATATATATATATATATGTATACACACAAATATATACACATATACATATATGTATGCATATATACATATATGTGTATGAGTGTGACACTCCGCAAGCGCATAGGTGTCTCAGTTTAAATTAAATATCATTCCCACAGAAACCAATATAATCTATTAAGTTTATCCTTTTAAAATGCAATCTAAAATATATGTCCAGTTGGGATATCTTCTAAAATTAATCTATCGCTGGTGACCACTACCGCAAGCATATGGGCAGCCGTAGTATAGATAAAAAGATCGCTCCTCAAGGATCAATGTAATCTATCAAGTTTTATCTACCTAAATATGCAAGTAAAATTCTAATTCAAGAGGGTTCGATTTAACAACTTCTAATTCACTAATTTTTGAATCAATTAAGGAAACATGACTAGGAATTTATGTAGTTATGAAAGTTGAATGGATCAAAATGATAAGGATGTGCTTTTCTCTAATCGGTTAATTTCGAGGATCTGCAATCTATTAAAAAATTTAGTCTATTCTTTCAAACTCAACCAAATTTGCCTAAACTAAGCGAAAGTCATTCTTTCAAATTAATTTGTCTTAATCCAAGTCAAACATCTTCGATTACACTCTACGTCCTCCTAACATGCAAATCTCTCTTTCGAGATGACGTTATATCAGGTTTTATCGAGCAGTCTAACAATCAAATGTCACCTTTCGACTTTTCACTCAATTGTTTCAAGTGTGCAAGCAAATTTTGGCCAAAAATCCACTCACAACATGATAATCACTTGATAGAAAGAAATCAAACTAATCATGAAAATAAGCATAATTCTTTAGATTAAAGCATGATCCAACTATACTTTCATAACCCACTAAATCCCTAGACAAAATAAAGACTACTCGCTCGTGATTAAACAACTAACCAACGTTTTGCGAAATCTAAGCAGAAGGGCTTCACTGAGAATAGCCCTCAACCAAGGGCTTCAAACCACCTCGGGATCAAACACTCACACTTAAGATTTCTCACTAAAACAAGTACCAAACTAAAAATCTAAACTAAAAAGAGCAAAAATTTGAGAAAGATGATAAACTATGCTATCTTACTCGCTTTCTATCTATATCTCTATGCATATGCCTTTCTCTTCTACTGCTGAACAAAGCCCTTTTATAGGAGAGCTCAGGCATTTTCAGCTACATAGCTTAAGGAAGATGAAGAGGTAACAGTTTTTCAACTCAACACGGACCATAGCAGACACCACGGTTCGACCGTGGTCTGGGTTGGAATGGGTTTTCTACTCTTTTCTTGCTCCACGGGCATAGCATCTCATGGGTAACTATGGGGGAGGTTAAAATACATCCATTAAGGGTCAAATACTGGGTAAAAAGGCATAAAATCCTGCAAAACATATCAAACAACCAGACCTAAGCATAAATCGAGAATAGGACTATAAATGATAACATTAAGCACATAATTCTCCTAAAATTGTGGCAAAATTGCCCTAAAAATGATATATACATTGAGCACTTATCAAACTCCCCATGCCTAAACTATTTCTTATCTTCAAGCAATGCTAAAAACCAAAAATATACAGAACCGCCTTAAGATAGACATAGGTAACATTCAAAATGGCAAAGCTGATCCAAAGGCAGCCTAAAAAGATACAAAAATCATTAATAAACTAATTAGGGAATGAAATTTTTGAAAACCTTCTGATAGACCACAATGTCAAACTTGAATTAATCTCTTCAAATTGTCAAATACAATCATTTCAACATATGAAGCAAGTAAGGCTAGCAAGGCCGGTAGAACCTCACTATAGTTATGCGGCGCTCATCACTTATGTGTTTAATAATAATGAAGGTTCTCTCAATTCTAATCACTAATATGCAAACACACTAGGCAATCATGAGGACTTTCGTAGGGTTGTAATGGGATCATGGGTAAAGGTAAGGGGGGAACAAATGTTTTGGAAATGAGGAGCTAGAAGCCAGAGACTAAGAGCTAAATAATTCCGATGCATCATACTTCATCCTTCTTAAACCATTACAATTTATCAATAAAATACATCCCCTATTGAAGGGAGAGAATCAAAAATTACAAATAACTTATAATCCCAACAACACTAGCACTTTCTTCCGTTTTTTTTCTTTCTTTTTTTTCCCTATTGTTTCCCCCCTTTTTTCATGCTCCATTCTTTTTTTTGCTTTTGTTTTTTTACCCCAAAAAGGATAACCAAGGGAAAGCCATAACGAACTCCAAATTCCAAGTCTTCTCCAAACCTTGTATAATGAAGCAAGGGATTTATCAAAATCTTACATCCTTTCACCGAATAGTCATACTTCACTAAAAGATAACAATCCACCTTACTATTGCCCTATTAAACTTGATGCAAAAGAATGAAATGATCTTTTAGTCTTGGCTTAAGGGTAAGACAAGTATTTGGCCATGGGCTATAATAGGATGTTCAAATTAAGAAAATCAGATTCAGGCTCAAAGGCGCTAGCAAGGGATACAATATACAACAAATGTGGCAATTTGGCTGTTGGGTTTAACAAATCAAAGAAAAATGCCTCAATCATAGCGCCTAAATGCATGTGCAAAATGTGATCTTGAATTAGGATCAAAGCAAGTTCTAGAGAAATGATGTCAAGGAAGAGTCGCACATGAAAGAAAATATGAGAGAAATTGATAAATAGTCTCTAAAAGCTCAAAGCCTCATAGGACATCTTCCAAGGTCATGACTAGCTCATTATTAAACATATGCCAAAATCCATGTAAAGACTCATAGCGTAATCAACTCACACTCAACATGTAGTCAAAATATGGAGCTCATTTTGAAAACTCATTCTCATACTTTTTCATGCACAATTTAGGGAAATCAAAGGATTAAACTAAACCAAAGAAGTCTATCAAATCTAGAAAGATCATCATTGGACAATTTTTTTTTCTTTAATTCTTTTTTGTTTTTGGCTTGAATGCTCCTAATAACAATGCATACTAAAATGCAAAAGAAACTAATAAAAGAAAAACTAAAATGCAACATAGAATGAACAGAAAACTAAATGCACCACTGAAATACTGCTAAACAAAACTAAAACCTAAAACCAAAACTCCAAAAACTATCACTAACAACATATCCAAAGCATAAGCACACCAAACCAAATCATGCATCAGACACCAAATATAACAGCTAACTCCCTCATGCTTGAATCACACATTACCCTCAATGTGGGCATGTAATAGAAAAAGGGAAGGGGGTAGCACAGAGCAATCAGAAAGGAGGTGGTGGTGGAGGATGGGATCGTCGGCCATAAGAGATATGCCAATCCCGCCAGGTCTCTGAACATGCCCTATAGTCCTAGAAATATTGTGTCTGGGTAGCAAGCATCCTACGAAGCTCATCATGGCGCTCTTGGTCCCGTAGAGCGGCGTTCTCAGAAGTAACAAATGCTAGAAGGAAAACTTGCTCCTCTTGAATAGATCTAAGGTGTCTTGGAGGGCAGTATAGTCAAGAGCGGGTGGTTAAGAGGAAGAACTAGGCCTGGCTTGACTAGAATGAGGGGCTGGATGATGGGGTGCGGGTCGAACAACCCCGTCATCACCAGGTACACAATAAAGGTTGGCCTGGTGAAGTAAGGTGGTTCGATTGACATAGGCAAGCGGCAAAAGTTGGTCCCCAGGGTAAATCCAACATAAACGCCCAACCTCAACTTTGCAAAAGTTTATAATTTCAAAAACAGCTTGATCAAGTCGCTCAGACCCGAAACTCTATCTTCAGGATTGGGTTCAACACCCAAAAATCTAGCAATAGTAGTCACAATACCACCAATGACTATCCTACCTTTAGTGCTAATAGCAGCACTATGAAATTGCCTGGCTAAAAAGGAACCAGGTCAAGCTGGATACCATCAAGCATATAGGACAATAAGTACAACTCAGACAATCTTGGGACATTCAGACTACCATTCTGAGCAAAAAGGGAACAAGCTAAAATACGCTGAGCTACTCTAATGCAAGGATTTCCAATATATGTGCACTTCGATGAACTAGTGTTGTACCTAACACTCCCTAAAAGTTCACCCCAAAATACATTCGGGTTGAATTTGCACGGGACTTAGTGATTCGGTAAATCCATACTAGGTGGAAAACCGAAGGTATAGTTAAAGGTACCTAAGTTCAGTTCAGATAATTATCCCTATAAATAAAACGATATGTATCCGACTTGACATTGAGGCCCTCTAGTGACCTCCATATGCAGCGTACTTTAGGAATTCTAGGGTCAAGTCTTGATATGTATGCTCTTTGATTTCTAAAAAGAGTCCCAAACCACTTCGTGCAACCAACCATTAAACATCATCCAACATTCCTAATCGAACTAACAGTTTCTCATCATAATATCTAGTTGCTACAACCATGCATTTATTCAAACAATTATATCTAGCAACATGATCAAGATGTGTCAAACCAAGAGAGTGAGGAATCTTATCTCTAGCATGTGCATTGGTGGAGGTTCGAGATGTCCCTTGAGGTTGACATGGTGCTTGACATGAAGAAGCAACCTCCTTGGTGCTCCTTTGTCTCTTAGTTGGTGCCATTGTTGCAAAAACCAAAACTGAAAACCAAATAGAAAAATTTAAAGAAGAAAATAAAGAAATTAAGGAAAAAGAAGAAGAATAAGTAAGGAAAAAGATGCGTATGGTGGATGAGTGAAGTGAGATGAGTTTGAAGAAGAAGAAGAAGAAGAAGAAGAAGAAGAAGAAGAAAAGAGATGAAATTTATGGGAAAAGAGAAAAGATTGAGTGAAAGGGGATGATTTTGGGTGAAAATGAGTGAAAATGGAGAAGAAATGAGGGAAGATTGAAGGTATTAGCTATGGAGGGTTTAGAGAGAGAAAATAGAGGGGGGAGAGAGAGAGACTTGAGATTGAAGATGAATTATGAGGGAGATCAGTGGTCACCGTGGTCAAAAACCTAGACCGCAGGCCGTAGCAGTACACCACGAACTGCGGGGGTCACCATGGTCAGAATGTGGTGTCTGCTGACACAGCTTCTTTCTTTTTTTTTCCTTTGTTGTTTTTTGTTAAGTTGATACCCCAAGGCCGTAGGTCTGGGAGTCTGGCCGTGGTGCCAAACATTTTATTCATAGTTTTTTTTTCTTCTGTTTCTTTCTTTTTTGTCACAAATTTCGAAAATAGTAAAAATAAAAGCTAAGGAAAGAAAAAGGAAAAAGAGCTTGGGTTCCCTCCCAAGAAGTGTTCTTTTAAGGTCAAAAGCTTGACCCTTCTTTTATGTCTGGTCCGGATCAGTAAGTATATGAACATTGGCTTTATCACGGACCATAAAGTCAAACTTCTTTAGTTGAAGGTACCATCTTAAAAGTTCTGGTTAAAGGTGCTTTGTTTTTATAACACGGTGCCATAATGCATTATTTGCATACAAAACAAAGCGCACTTGTGGCCTATCAAGCGGGATACTATCAACTTGTTCAACCCCCAAATCAAAATCTGCATCAAATCCTTTTATAGGGGGCATAGAGAGAACAACTTGTGCGAACTTGCAATAGTCGCTCATAAAAGACTTGTTAGGAATAGGGACCTCAACCTCAGGCGTGGTAGGTGGCATAGGAGCGGCAAACTCCACCTTAACATACCTCTGTTTGGGGTCCTTATAAGAAATCCAGTCAGATCTTCACAATTCAATACATCCTCCATGTCAATCTCAGGGGAAAGGGGTAATGGATCTAATAAAGAAGAACTAGGAGAAACCATGTCTTCTTTCATATGACAAAACACAGCATACCACCCCTCCACCTCAAATGTAATCCGTCCCTTTCTTACATCAATGTGGCAACCTGCTATAGCCAAAATGGGCCGACCTAGGATAATTTGAGCATCATCGGTCTCAGGCATATCAACCATGATAAAGTCCTTTAACACCCAAATATCTCCTATATTGACCAGCATATTATCCAATCTGTCCATGGGTTGTGTCATAGAGTCGTCAACTAGCTGTAGTGAAAAGGGTGTGGCTAGTAATGATCCTAGGGGAAGCTTATGAAACAAAGAATATGGCATTATATGGATGCTTGCACCTAGATCAAATAAAGCTCTCTCAATTTTCACTTTTCCCACAATACAGGGGATGGAAAAACTACCTGGGTCAGGGTGCTTAGGTGGAAAAACTGTGGGACTCTTCAAAGTGTCAGTCTCTACCAATGTGGCAGTTTTGCCATCATTATTTCTCTTCTTACTTCCAGCCATGATTATTTCTCTACCCTCTTCCATTAGTATGTCCTCGGGGTTAGTTAAGTCCTCTACTTCTTCCTTCAAGGTAACACAGTTACAATGCTCACGAGAGCTAGGTCTGGGCTTTCTAAGAAGTCTGTCTAGGGGGGTAGATGAAAAACTAGCTTTTTAAGAAATTTTGGGTTCCAACATCCTATTATGAGTTGTAAACACATCAACCTTTGAGGCTAATTGGTTAATATACTCATCCTATTTTTATTACGCCATAAGCATAGCTTCCATCATTACTTCCAAATTGGACTTTTGGGGCATTTGAGAAGGGAACAGGGGTCTTTAAAAACTAAGAGTTGGTCTAGCATTCATAGGGGGCATATACGATGGGTTTAGATTTCACCTATTAGAGAAATTCAGATGATTCTTCCAATCCGGATTATATGTACCAAAAGAAAGGTCATTGGCTGGTATCAGCTTGAAATTTTGAACATAGTTAACTTCACTAGGGTCTTAGGAAAACGAGCTCCCAACTTGACAATTCAAAGTTACATGCTCAATAGAACCACAAATTTCACAAGGGGAAGGGGTACTAAAATTCACAGTATTAACATTCATTTAATCCAGTCTTTGAGTCACAACATCTACTTTAACAGAAAGTAAAGTGAGCACATCAACTTCAAACTTACCTCCAACCCATTTGCGTTGGCCTCATTTAGTGGACCATTGAAAGTTGTTAAGTGCCATCTCTTCAATTGGATTACAGGCTTCATCCTTAGTTTTGTTCATCAAGGTTCCTCCTGCCGCCGCATCAATAGTAGGCGTCATAGGTTGGGTTACACCATTATAAAAGGCTTGGATAATCATCCAATGCTGAACACCAAGGGGATAAGCACAGCAAATCTTTAAACCACTCCCAGGCTTCATAGACCGTCTTTTCATATTTTTGCATGAAGTTGGTGATTTGATTTCTTAAGCTTGCTATTTTGCTCGGAGGGAAAACCTTGGCTAGGAAGGCTCTTGTCAACTCATCCCAAATGGTAATGCATCTAGATAGGAAGTTTTGTAACTAAGCCCTTGCTTTATCCCTCAATAAGAACGAAAATAAGCACAGGCAAATCGCATCAGTGGAGGCTCTATTAAATTTTAACGTATCGCACACCTCTAAAAAGATCGAGAGGTGTAGATTCGGGTCTTCCAAAGGCATTCCTCCGAACTGGGATTATTGCACCATTGAAATGGGTGCCAATTTGAGCTCGAAATTGTTAGCATCAACAACAGGGTGAGCGAAGCTTGAGGCGACCCCTTGGACTCCAGGGGTAATGAAATCTTAAAGTGCCCTTCTTTGGTCACTTCCTTCTCCTGCCATGTTTGTTGGATTCCTTCTTATCTTGCATCTTTGTTCTTCAATCCTTTGCTTCTCCCTCCTTTAGCGGAAAGTCCTTTCAATCTCAGGATCGGGTTGGTACAAGATTGGACTTTGTATAAACAAGAAAAATTCCTGCAAACACTATCACCAACACTACCAGCGCGATCAAACAAGAAAATAAAAAGAAAATAAAAGGCAACAAAATACTTAGTCGCTTTCATAAGACTAACTCAATGGTTAATAGATTGATCGCTGGCAACGGCGCTAAAAACTTAACCACTACCACAAGCGCATGAGTAGTCATAGCATAGATAAAAGGATCGCTCCTTAGGGACCAATGTAATCTATTGAGTTTTGTCTACCAAAATGTGCTAAGTAAAATTCTAATTCAAGAGGGTTCGATTTAA
Source organism: Carnegiea gigantea (assembly GCA_029747015.1). Classification (NCBI taxonomy): domain Eukaryota; kingdom Viridiplantae; phylum Streptophyta; class Magnoliopsida; order Caryophyllales; family Cactaceae; genus Carnegiea; species Carnegiea gigantea. The sequence goes on along the minus strand of JAKOGI010000135.1, from coordinate 1,090,265 downwards.
CAACTTCTAATTTACTAATTGTTAAATCAATTAAGGAAACATGCCTAGGAATTCATGACGTTACGAAAGTTGATTGGACCAAAATGATAAGGATGTGCTTTTCTCTAATCGATTAATTTCAAAGATTTGTAATTTATCCAAAAATTTAGTCTATTTTTTCAAACTCAACCAAATTTGCATAAACTAAGCAAAAGTCGTTCTTTCAAAATAATTTATCTTAATCCAAGTTAAACATCTTCGACTACACTCTATGCCCTCTTAACATACAAATCTCTCTTTCGAGACGACGTTATGTCAGGTTTTATTAAACAGTCTAACAATCAGATGACACCTTTCAGTTTTTTACGCAATTGTTTCAGGTGTGTAAGCAAATTTTGGCCAAAAATCCACTCACAACATGATAATCACTTGATAGAATGAAATCAAACCAATGATGAAAATAAGTATAATTCTTTAGATTAAAACATGATCCAACTATACTTTCATAAACTACTAAATCCCTGGACAAAATAAAAACTACTCGGTCATGATTAAGGATTAAACAACTAACCAACATTTTACGAAATCTGAGCGGAAGGGCTTCACTGAGAATAGCCTTCAACCAAGGACTTCAAACTGCCTCAAGATCAAACACTCATGCTCAAGATTTCTCACCAATACAAATATCAAACTAAAAATCTAAACTAAAAAGAGCGAAAATTTAAGAATGAAGATAAACTATGCCACTCTTGCTTGCTTTCTATCTATATCTCTATGCATATGCATTTCTCTTCTACTACTGAACGAAGCCTTTTTATAGGAGAGCTCGAACGTTTTTAGCCACACAGCCAAAGGAAGACGAAGAGGCAACAGTTTCTCAACTCACCACGGACTGTGACAGACACCACGTTCCGACCATGTCCTAGGTTGGAATCAGTTTTCGGCTTCTTTTCTTGCTCCGCGGGCGTATCGCATGGGTATCCATACGGGAGATTAAAATACATCCACTAAGGGTTAAATGCTGGACAAAAAGGCCTAAAATCCTGTAAAACATATCAAACAACCATGCCTAAGGGTAAATCGAGAATAAAAGTACAAATAATAACATTAAGCACATAATTCTCCGAAAAATGTGAGAAAATAACCCTAAAAATGATGTATACATTAAGCACTTATTAGCTAATGAAATGCTGCTTATTGATTTAAGAAGTCTATTAATTAAAAACGCCTAGGGATTTGTTTCGCCAACAGCGAATTAGATTTGATAAATGAAGTTTATGCATACTTAAATTTGCATGAATCAAAGGATAACAATCGTATATAATTCAATTCTTTCTTTCAAAATAAACTGGATTATTTAAACTAATCAAATTGTCTTCTTTTAGAGGCTCGTAAATCAGCCCAAATTAAGGATCTAGATTGTCAAATTTCCCTTTAACATGCAACTTTCTTTCAAAAGTAACTATGTTGAGTCTAATGTTGTCGATCCAATAGTGGATTTCTCCTTTCAGTATTTCATTCAACTATTTCATACTTTGCAAGCAAGTTTGGCGTAGATTACTCACAACATTCACAACACAAGATAGACTAAAACGACCCAAATAGATTAAGCATATCATTGATAAAGATTAAGGATCTAGTTTCATTGTCTGGCTATCAAATCCCTAACTAAAGAAAACTACTCACTTACGATTGTTAAACAAACCAAAAAGATCAGTCTAAACATCAAGACAAACAAGAACTATTGTAATAGAGTTTAAAGAGTGAAAGAAGTGCATTGGCTTAGGAATAATGGAGTTTTGACAATTCTTCAATCTTTAAGCCTCCAAATTACAAATGGTCTGCTTTCCAATCTCCTTTTCGCTCCAAAAATGATAAAAATACAAGACGACTTGAGAGATTTTTGGGATAGATTAGTTAGGTCTTCTATTAGATCACCAAGCATGCTTAGTTATAACAGCCAATGATCATTCCCAGCCATGAAATTGTGAAAAATGAACATTTGTAGCTGTTACAGGCCTGCCAAGGACCATAGCCTCCACCATGGATAGTCAGCGGAGGCGTCTATCTTGGTTGATTCTTGTTCTTCTTTCTCTTCACAGGCATAGTGCCTGGGGGCATTCGTGGAGAGTCAAAAACTTATCTTTTGAGGGTTAATGCTTGGTCAAAATGGTCTCAATACATGCAAAAAGTGTCAAAGAACTATACCCAAGCATAAAATGGGGATTTGGGGTATAAATTATAACATAAAGCTCATGAATTCCCAAGAATGCAACTAAATGACCCTAAAATGATATAATCTATAGGCACTTATCAAACTCCGCCATGTTTCAATCGTTGCTTGTCCCTAAGCAACTATGAAATCAAAACTATGATGAAGAATCTCCATAGGTAAACATTAATAGCTTCATCAATAGCCAAATTGACCCAAGAGTTAGCCCAAAAGTGAGTCAAACCATTACAAACAGATAGGAGAATAAAGTTTTTAAAATATAAGTAGAGACTATCACATTAAATATTAAATCAACCACCCAAATCAACTTAAAAACTCATATTATCACATGCAAGAGGTAGAGTTAGAAGAACTAGTAGATACTCACCTTATTAACAAGGCACTCATCACTCATGTATTCTAAATATAACTTCGTTCTCTCAAATCTACCTTAAGCTTGGTAAGACTCTCAAATTCACCATCACAAGAATACAAAACACACTAGGCAACAATGAGGACTTAAATAGGGTTGTAACAGGGCTATTGGTAATGGTTTAGAAGGGAACAAATATTTTGGGATTGTGAAGCTAAAACCTAAAGACTAAGAGCAAAATCATCACCTCCCTCGCCCTCCTCCAATTTTCTTCCAAACAAACTCCTTAAACATTATACGTCAAATACATGAACAAATCCCCTTAGTTAGTTTAAAATCGAGAAAAGTGTTGAAGTAGTCTAGATGCCAAAATCTTTTATTTCACTTTTTTTCTCTTTTTTTCTTTTTGAGTGTTTTTGTCTTTTGTTCAGTTTTTTTTTTCCTTTTTTTAAGAGATTGATCGTGGCATAGAACATTAAGTACCTTTCAACACTTCTGAACAAATTCACTATTACCAACCCAATTGTATCCAAACAAACTAGATCCCATATCAAGAAATGGAACTTTGTAGTCTTAGCTAAAGAAGGTAGATAAATATTTGACCAAGGGTTATATTAGAGGTTCACATTAATAAACAATGTCAAGGCTCAAAGGGTTAGTAAAGCGTAATCATGCTTAACAAGGGTGGTTATTTGGTCAATGTTGCTCATTAATTCAAAGAATGCCTTAATTATGTTGGCTAAATGTGCAAGCTATATGTGATCTTGAGCAAGAGTCAAAGAAAGTTCTAGAGATTTAGAATCTAGGAAGAGTCAAACATAGAAGCGGCTGAAATTTGATGAATTAGTCTATTCAAGCTCAAAGCCTTATGGGACAACTGCTAAAGCACAACTAGCTCCTTCAATATCACATGCCAATTATGCTTATTGATATTTATCTCTTTCCCTAGGTTAGAGTTGGTGTTGAAAATAACTAGTGAATTGATTTCCACACCATCCTAGAAGATGATAAACTTCCACCCTTACATCCCCCTAAAATTGCATCTAATAACACTACAAGAAAAAAAGGGACTTATTGCAATAGAAACCTAGCAACAAATAATATGTTCTATTGGTAAAAAGCTTATTTTCACCATTTGATGAAGTTTTTTGTTAGTAAAATGGCTATGAGTTTTTGCTTATTTTGGAGGGAAGAATGGGTCTTAATATTTCTAACAAATTAAAAATGTTGTTTTGATATTGTTGTCATATTGCCAACAACTTAATTATCTATTGATATTGTAATCACATTACTAACATATTCATCTATAAAAGAATTTCTGTTGGTATTAAAAAATATATTATCGCAGGAAAAATTGAATAACTATTTAAAAAAATACATATTTAGAAATAAATAAAATAAAAAAGTACCAATTAACTATGCCATTACCCACATATTCATATGTTATCGTTGCATCTCGCTTAGCTAGCCACCCAGAAAACAAAAGATAGACCACTGCAAAAAGCGGCAAATACCCAAACAAAACCCATAACCCTCACGCCTAACCCTAGTTCTTCTTCTTCATCAATCGAATGCAAGTTCTTCAACTTCGTCTTCCTCAAGTTCTTCAAGTTCTCCGATCGAGTCTTCAACCTTCAAAACCCAAACTCTAGTTTGTCTTCTTCATCAATCACCATTACTATTGGTTTATAGGTGTTCGTGGAGTCAAAATCTACAAATCGCCATTATTGTTGGTTTCTTGGTGTTCGTGGAGCCAGAATCAACAAATCACCATTGTTATTGCTATCGTGGTGTTCGATACTGAAGGTTCAAAGGTATGTGTCGCTCCTTTATCTTATCTTTCAATTTCCTGTAAGTTTCTGAACATTAGATTATGTCAATGCTATGCGAGTAGATTAGGTCATGATGGCTTTGCTCATTTGACTAAAGACTTTTTAAAGCAACTTTCAATACACCCCTGGATTCTGGGAAAGATAGACTAAGTGACGTCCAAATTATTTTGCTATTTGTAAATTTTTCAATCCAACTCTGAAGTTTTAAAGAAGACAAAATGGATTATTAGATATTATCTCTTATGGAAGTCAACCAGGATTAGATAACTGAGGTGTATAAACTGTTACCAACTCAATGATGTATGACAATCATAGCTTACCATCCTCATTGGGTTATACCTTGTGAATGTAGGTAGACCCCTGATCGAATTTGTGAATTTCAGTAGAACTAATTAGTGGTCAATTTATAGAGGCACCATCTTTATTACTGCTCTTTGGCTTAGCATATTGAATTTGGGTTATGCTTTTAAATTATTTTGCTATGCGAAAATTTTTCAATCTGAACTTTGAAGTTTCAAAGAAGATAAAATAGAGTATTAGATATTATCTCGTATAGAAGTCAACCAGGATTAGATGGCTGAGTTGTATAAATTGTTACCAACTTTATGATGTACGACAATCACGGCTTACCATCCTCAATGAGTTATGCCTTGTGAATGTAGGTAGATCCCTGATCGAATTTGTGAATTTCAATAGAACTAATTAGTGGTCAATTTGTAGAGGCACCATCTTTATTATTGCTATTTGGCTTAGCATATCTCTACATTTGTGAGTGGTAAGATGTTTTACATGTAATTTTTTTTTTACAAAAAAGAAAAAAGTAAAGTATCGCATGCATGTTATGGTATGACCTTCTACCTTGCGTTGATAGGCAACTTCTATCTTGTCACCTCCCCCCCCCCCACCCCTCTTCCTAAAGAAGAAGGGCGAAGAGTAAGAGGGGGGGATCTACCTTCTTATTTGGTTGTCTATTTTGGCACACAATATTAATGTTGTTTTATTACTTTCATTTTTTTGCTTTTTGAGGGGGGGATGAGTAGGATTGGTGTTTGTTGCGGAAACAGTTGTTTGTTTACTCTTATGGTCATGATATAGTTGTCAACTCTGTTACACTAATTTATATCTCCAGTTTTAGTAAAAATTAAGCTAGTTGTGGAATAAAAATTAATCTAGCGTATGGGCTGAGGTTATATAACTTGCGAGGATGTCTTAATATAAGCTTTCACACAAGCTTATCCAAATTCAACTACCTTTGCATTCTAGCAAGCCATCTGATAGAGGAACATAGGTTGTTGCAAGTGTTTTAATGGCCCCTTCTAGCAAGCCATCTGATAAAGGATCAGAGCACCCTATGCAAGTTGCTAGTATACCTACAAGTGTTCTGGATCTGGGTCTTGTCAAGTCCAGTTATGCCAATGTGTATCCTATTCCTTACCCTTGATTTACTACCTGTTCTCTCTCTAACTTGTCTCATCCATTCCATTGTAGCTCTCCATCTAGATCACCATGTTGGCATACATTAATGACCTTAATCATTGGCAGTTTAATCCTTTTAATATGTACTCGATATTTTAGGCCTCTACACCTGTGTTAAACTCTTGTCTTTTAAATGATATTTAGAAATGAGGGCCTTAGAAAAACGATCTCTCTCTCTCTGTAGCTTCTCTTATCAAGGTGCTTGAACTAATTATTGGCAGAATTAGCAAGCTTTATCCAAAATGACATGTCTATTGCCTTCTTCAGTTTGATATCACTCATTTGTGGTGGCTTCTTTAAAGAATCTCCTATTGTGCAATACTTTTGTGTGTACATTTTTGGCTTCTTTAAGATTTTTTACTATAATTATTGTTGTAATGTTTGCTAGCTTACATCTTAAGAATGAATAATTATTTCAAAACTATGATATGTAGGTACTTGCCATTATGGAGGTATTTAAGGATAAGAGTTGGGTGAAGTTAAGGAGAATGGATAACAAATATATGGGAAATCTAAATGCGTTTCTTGATTATACATTTATGACTTCTGCTGTTGATGATAAGATTTCATGCCCATGGACAACATGTGCTAATCGATTTCACTATGAAAGGGAAGTTATAAGAGCTCACCTTCTTATAAAAGGGCTTGATGCTAATTACCATAAACATGTATGGTCTATCATGGGGAGCCAATTCTAGGTGATAATGATGGCGATGATGAGATGCTAGATGATCAATTAAACCACAAAAGTCATGGTTCAATTGAACATAATATGCATGATATGATAGAGGATGCTTTTGCATGTCATGAATCCAGTAATGATTCCTCAGGCCCTAATGAAGAAGCAAAGAAGTTTTCTAAACTACTTGAAGATACGGGCTAGCCCCTCTATCCAGGGTGTAAAGAGTTTAGTCCACTCTCATTTATTGTTAAGATGTATCATCTTAAATACATATATAATATCAGTGACAGGGCATTTTGTGCATTCAAAAGGGCTCTTCCAAAAGATTCAGTACTGTCGAATTCCTTTAAACAAATACAAAGCATCATTAAACAATTTGATCTTGGTTACAAAAAGATATACGCATGTCCTAGTGATTGCGTCCTTTTCTAGAAAGATAAGGCTAAACTCACTAACTGTCCTGAGTGTAATGCTTCTAGATATAAGCTCGCAGATGATGGGATGATAATGAAATTAGTTTATGGAAATCTAGTTCTAATAAAGATTTTACGTCACTTTCCCCTAATACCTAGGCTTAAAAGGTTGTACATGTCATCTAAGATAGCTCCTTTGATGAGATGGCATGTAGAGGGATGTAAAGAGGATGGAAGATTAAGACATCCAGCTGATGCTTATGCTTGGAACCATTTTGATAATAGGTATACAAAATTTGTGAGTGATCTGCAACATGTCAGGCATTGTTTATCAAGTGACGGATTTAATCCATATGGGAATATGAACACTCAATACGGTATATAGCCTATTATATTGATGACTTATAATTTACCTCCATGGTTGTGCATGAAATAACCTTATATGTTCCTTTCATTGCTTATATCTGGTCCAAGGTCTCCAGGAAACGATATTGATGTCTTCTTAAAACCTTTAATTGATGAGCTAATGGAACTATAGGAGCCAGGTGTAGAAACTTATGATGCCTCAAAGGATGAGACTTTTGATTTACAAGCAGCCCTAGTGTGCACTACAAGTGATTTCCCTACATATGGTAACTTGTAAGGTTGGAAAACCAAAGGGAAGTATACATGTCCATATTGTAACGCTGATACATGTTCCCTTTATTTGAAGAAAAGTAGAAAAATGTATTATATGGGTCATCGTCATTTTCTACCAAGAGATCATCAATTTCACCGTGTTAAGAAGGCATTTAATGGAGAAATAGAAATGAGACCTCCTCCTGAATTGCTATCTGGAGCTGATTTATTGAATCAAATGGAAGAACTTGATGTCATATTTGGAAAACATCTAGAGACTAAAAAGACAAATAAAAGGAAGCGGGATGAAGTGATGCCTTGGAATAAAAAGAGCATATTTTTCAAACTCCCTTATTGGGATCACCTTCTGGTACGTCACAACTTAGATGTTATGCATATAGAAAAAAAAGGTCTCAGAGAGTCTACTTAGTACACTTCTAGGCATTGAAGGAAAGACAAAGGATACATTGCAATCACGTCTAGACCTAAAGGACTTGAATATCTGGGATAAACTCCATCCAGTAGAAGACAGAGGCAAAGTATACATTCCTTCAGTGTGCTTCACATTAAGCAAGAAAGAAAAAGAGGAATTTATTGGTTTGCTTGCTTCTGTGAAAGTGCCAGATGGTTATGCGTCAAATATCAAATGGCGCATTATTGACGGTAAAATTTATGGTTTAAAAAGTCATGACCATCATATTACAGTGCAATAACTATTGCCATTGATTGCAAGGAAAATAAAAGACAAAAACATGGCGATTGTGTTAATTGAGTTAAGCAACTTCTTTAAAGAGCTTTCCTACAAAGTTACAACACCTCAAGATTTTGAGAGGCTACAGGATTGCGTCATTGTGACCCTTTGTCATTTAGAAAGCATTTCTCTGCCTTCCTTCTTTGGCATAATGGTACACTTAGTTGTCCATTTGCCATATGAAGCAAAGGTTACAGGCCTGGTCATTTATCACTGGATGTACAATGTAGAAAGCTATACATCCAATTTTTAATTTTTACTGTAACACCCCAAGTATACATGATTCATTGCCTGCATTCATCTGCTTAAGGTTATCAATAAGATACAATAATTCAATGAACGGGGCGTTATCGCCGTCCATGGAGGACAAGGCTTCCATTAAACATGAAAACTTACCATAACCCAAAGGTTACCCTATAACAGGGTATACACCATCATAAATACCCAAACAATTTAGTTATACACAAAAAGGTTCTAACATCCCAAGGATAACACCAACTTACATAACTCGGTTTAGAAATACAGTCGCAACATCAAAATACATAAGTTGACTTAAAATACATTAGGCACTCCAAAATACATCACAATATGCCACGATAGCATCTTAGCTCTCCCACACCGTCAACCACATGAATGGTTCTGTCTCATTTATGACCTCTAGCCTCCCTGCCCGCCTCAGGGCGGTTCACTGAACATTTTCCTAAAACAAAACATAAAAATATTTCGAACTGTGAGCCAATGCTCAGTACATGCATCCCTGTACTGTTGAAGGTTCATTGAAAAGTAATTTAGGGCCCGCTTGCAATTCATTTTAAGTGAAAATAGGGAATAAGATGCATATAAAGCAGCATTTGCTAATTATTATCTGTTAGTGCACCCCTTAGTAACTGTTACGATCTGTGAATAGGTGTACACCTACCAAGCCAACCGAGGGACCTGGCCTGAAGCCGCGTGGGTAACTGGAGGGCAAAGCCCTATAACTGGTAACTGATGGGGTCACTAATTATATGATAAAGTACTAACTCAATTGATTCATTGATGTACTTACCAAAACATTACAATTTCGATAAATACGTGTTGGTTTCTAAAGATACAGTAAATGAACGTACCTGAAGGTTTTAAAAGCTAATTCACAGAGTAAATAGATGCACTAAAATGGAGAGAATGAGAGCTTAGGCCTTGATTCTGTTCAAAAGATTATTACAAGAACATGAGATCAGAAATGCACTTGTTCTTATAATGAACACTTGTAAATAAAACTAGCATAAAGGATATCCTTAATGAAAAATAGCTTATAAAGAATGTGTACAAACCTGTTTGTGGGTTGATCTAAAATACTAAAGCTAAATAAGACTGAAGCTAAATAAATTTTAGAAATGCTGATTTAAGGCATGGAAGCGAGTTTAGAGTGTAAGGGCTTGTGACGAGGGTATGGAAAGAATATAGCAGAACTTATACTCCCGACCTCAAACTGAGATGTAATACACCAATATAAATAGCTTAGGAAGTCCTCTAAAAATTTCATTGACACACGAAACATGATTCCCATGACAGGGTCCCTAAAATCGGGCTAGAACATCAACATATCAGTTTTAAACCCATCCTGCACAGGTTCAGTAAAATGACCATAACTTTCTCCACAGGCCTCAGATTGATGCGATTCAAGAGCGATTTTGAAGCTAACACACTGACCTATCTACCCACCAAAAATCAGAATTTTTGGCTGGGCCGATCACTACCAGTTTCATTTCAAATGCTGTCCTATTTTTCTGAAAATTCCAGCAGCTCTATTTTAGTGTTTTCCTTCACTTATTACCCCAAACCTCAACTCAAACTCTTTCTTAAGAGTATGTAAATACACTTTGGTACATACCAACATCATACACAAACACCATACATGAGTCCTCTTCATATTCATATCAAATAAAATGCCTTTTCTAGTCACCTATATACACATACCTCAAATTTACACTTAGTTGATTCAAGCCTTGCATTTTGAACAAAACCCTAACTTTAGGTCACTTTGAACTCACTCCCAACTTTTCAAATCACCATAAACAACATGACAACTTCAATATATCAAGAGATAAAGAAAAACAAGGATAGATCAATCACTAAACAACACTTGAATAAAAAGCTTGCATGATTAAGATGAAACCCTAACCCTAACCTCATCCAATTTCAACTCCAACATAATCCATCAACTAGATGATTCTTAATACCATAAAAACTAACATAATCCATCACTCAAACAACCAAAATAAGAAACAAAACCAACAAGATCAAGAATCAAAAACAAAAATCAGCATAGGGGTGAAAAGAACACTCACTTTGAGGTTGAAAAAGGGGTAGAAATGATGCTTGATGCCTATGGAAGTGAAAGAGGTGTTTGGGGGTGGTGAGTGGGGGATGTTTTGTGGGTTTTTTGGTGGTTGAAAATGGTGATGGTGCTGGTGTGTAGCTGCTGGCCAAGTTCAAGAGAGAAGGAGGAGAGAAATAGGAGAGAGAAAGTGTCTTAAAATTTGCTTGGTGTAAAATGAAACAAAAATGAAAATTTACAATTTATATTTAGATTTACTTGGCTGCAAATAAAAGTAGAAAAGTCAAAAATATTAAGCTTGATGAAGGCTTAATTAAGAGGGTTTAGCTAAACAAATACAGATCAAGTCTTGCTGCGTTGCAAACGGCCCTAAACGGGCTCAGGTTTAGAGAAAGAACTGAAACCGAGTGCGTTTGCGAAATTTTTTGTATTTTTTTTTTCAAAGTTTGAGATTAAATGATTTTAGTGTCATGAAAAAAATTAAATCGTTAAATTCGTAAAATATCAAGGCCTGAATCGATTTAAAACAAAACCCATGAATTGCAAAGTGAGGGCCTAGTTAGAAATGTCCAAATGAGAATAACAAAAAGAGATGATGTAAATGAAATTCCTTTGGATTAATGAAATGAAATGAATAACATAATTTAGGGTTGGACTATTGCAGTCTCCCCCCTTAAAAAGTTTCGTCCTCGAAACTAACGAATTCCACCATATCATGCAGGCTTACCTCGAATAAATATGGATATGCAGTTCTCATAGCCTCTTCGGACTCCCAGGTGGCTTCTTGGGAGGTATGGTTTGTCTAAAGTACTTTGACCAATGGTATCTGCTTGTTGCGTAGCTGCTTGATCCTGCGATCTAGTATTTAGACAGGACGCTCCTCATATACTAGATCTTCTGTAATCTCGATAGGTTCAGCTACAATGGTATGGTCTGGATCGGGAATGTATTTCCTAAGCTGAGAGACATGGAACACGTCATGTACGTGCTCAAGTTCTATAGGCAGATCTAGCCGATAAGCGACAGGATGCAACTTTTCGATGATTTCGTAAGGTCCAATGTACCTTGGACTCAATTTACCCTGCACTCCGAATCTTTTGATACCTTTGGTTGGTGAGACTTTTAGAAAAACTTTATCGCCTACTTGAAACTCTAGAGGTCTTCTTCTTTTGTCTGCATAACTTTTTTGTCAACTTTGGGCGATCTTGATATGTTCCCGAATTTTTCTTATTGTTTCAGTGGTCTCTTGAATCATTTCAGGACCTATAATCAATGCCTCATCCAAATCACTCCAGCACAACGGGGTTCTACATTTCCTCCCGTATAAAGCCTCAAATGGGGCCATCTTGATGGTGGATTGATAGCTGTTGTTATAAGAGAATTCCACCAAAGGCAAGTCATCTTCCCATTTCCCTTGAAACTCCAATACACAAGCTCTTAGCATGTCTTCCAAAATTTGATTCACCCTTTCAGTGTGTCTATCTGTTTCTGGGTGGTAGGAACTACTAAAGCTTAGTTTGGTCCCAAAGGCTTTTTGAAGCGCTTGCTAGAAACGTGCTCGGAATCTTTGATCCATATCTGAGACTATGTCTAAAGAGATCCCATGTAGACGGACTATGTCCTTGACATACAGTTGGGCTAGTTTTTCAACTCCCCAAGTATCCTTGATGGGCAGGAAATGAGCTGACTTGGTGAGTCGATCAACTATGACCCAGATAGCATTCTTTTTTGAGGCAGAAAGCGGTAAACCCATAACAAAGTCCATCGAGATCGAATCCCACTTCCAAGTGGGAATTTCTAAGGGTTGTAGTTCACCCACAGGACGTTGATGCTCTGCTTTAACTTTCTGACAAATTAGACACTTATCCACATATTCTGCAATGTCCTTCTTCATATTATTCCACCAAAAATATTGTCTCAAATCTCTGTACATCTTGGTGCCTCCTGGATGCACTGAATAACGAGTATTGTGAGCCTCTTCCAGGATCTGCTTTCTTAATTCCCCATTTTTGGGCACACATAGGCGATTCTGGAACCTTAGAGTCCCATCCTCATGTACTACAAATCAAGGAGACTTCCCTTTCTCTAAATTTTGCTTTATTCTTTGAAGTTCGGGATCACTTTCCTGGTTCAGTCGAATTTCTTCCCCTAAGGAAGGCTGTACAGTGAGTGCGGATAATCGAGCCTTCGCTTGTCCATGGGACACCAATTGAATCCCAAAGTCCTCAAGTTCTCTTAGGAGATTCAATTGAGTAATCACCACAGTGTTCAAGCTATATTGCGCCTTCCTACTTAAAGCATTCGCCACCACATTTGCTTTACCAGGATGATATTGAATCTGCAAATCATAGTCTTTGAGCAACTCAAGCCAATGCCGTTGCCTCAAATTAAGCTCCTTCTGGGTAAAGATATACTTTAAACTTTGATGATCAGTATAGATCTTGCACGATACCCCATATAAATAATGCCTCCAAATTTTCAATGCAAAGACCACGGCTGCTAATTCCAGGTCATAGGTAGGGTAGTTTTTCTCATATGGCTTGAGTTGTCTAGAGGCATAAGTTACTACTTTGTCCTCCTGCATCAGTACGCACCCCAAACCGTTTTTCGAAGCGTCACTATAGACAGCATACTCCTTTCCTTCCATTGGTAACGTTAGGATTGGGGCGGCAGTTAATCGCTGTCTTAGCTCTTGGAAAGCTTTCTCACACCTTTCAGTCCACTCAAACTTATTCAGCTTCTTCAGTAGATTGGTCAGTGGTGATGCTATTTTCGAAAAGTCGTTGATGAACCTTCGATAATAACCTGCTAAACCCAGAAAGCTTCTAATCTCAGTGACATTGGTAGGCCTTGGCCATTCTGTGATTGCTTTCACCTTTTGGGGGTCAATTTTAATTCCTTCTTTGGTAATCACATGCCCCAAAAATACCACTTCCTCCAACCAAAATTCACATTTCTTTAATTTGCCATAAAGTTGATGTTCCCTCAAAGTTTGCAATACTATCCGCAATTGATCAGCATGTTCCTCTTTATCCTTAGAATAGATAAGGATATAATCTATAAACACCACAACAAACTTGTCTAAATAAGGTCTGAAAACCCTATTCATAAGGTCCATGAAGGCTGCAGGAGCATTAGTGAGACCAAAAGGCATCACAGTGAACTCATAGTGACCATACCTGGCCCTAACGCTGTCTTAGGAATGTCCTCAGGCTTAATCCTAAGTTGATGGTACCCTGACCTCAAATCAATTTTAGAGAATACTCCTGCTCCTTGTAGTTGATCAAACAAATCATCTATTCGTGGCAGAGGATATTTGTTTTTGATGGTAATCTTGTTCAACTCCCCGTAATCAATACAGAGTCTTAAGGTTCCATCCTTTTTCTTAACAAACAACACTGGAGCACCCCATGGTGACACACTTGGCCTAATAAAACCCTTCTGTAACAGTTCATCTAGTTGAATCTTTAATTTCTTAAGCTCAGTTGGGGCCATACGATATGGGGGTTTCGAAATAGGTTGGGCCCCAGGAATTAATTCGATTCCAAAATCAATTTCCCTTTGTGGGGTTAGTCCTGGTAACTCCTCAGGAAAAACATCTTCAAATTCACAAACTACAGGTATATTCTCCGTTTTCTCTTCTTTCGTTTGGGAGTCAATAGTATAACACCAATACCCAATACACCCCTGATATAACAGCTTACTTGCTTTCATAGCGGAAATCAAAGAACAAGATTTTGCCTCTCTCTGCCCATAAAAACACACTTTTCTCCCTTTCTTATCCTTTAAAATAACCTTAAGATCTTCACAGTCAATTTTGGCTCCATAAGTGTGCAACCAATTCATCCTCAAAATGATATCAAAATCAGACAAGTCAAATTGAATCAAATCCACAGGGAAAGTAGCTTCACCAATGATGATGGGGACAAGTTCAAAAGAGAAGGGGCACTCAATCATAGAATTGTTGGGTAACTTAATTCTATAATTGGTTTCCATCTTTTTGTTCTCCAGACTCAATTGTATAGCAGATCGGGTAGATATAAACGAATGAGTGGCGCCCGAATCAAATAATACACAAAATGACTTTGAATTTAAAAAGAGAGTTCCAGTGACTACCGTACCAGAGGTAGCAGCTTTCTTGTTGTTCATCACAAACGCCCTTCCTGCAACTGCAGGCCTTGCAGGTGGGGGTCCCTGGTGGGGCGGAGCCAAAGGTTTTACTGCGCCCTTGTCTACAGCTTTCAATCGGCGGGGGCATGCCGCGATGAGGTGATCAGGACTTCCACACCACATGCATTTATTGGTGCCAACTTGGCATTCAGGAATGGTGTGATTTGTTCTTCCACATTTCGCACAGGGTACAGGTACTGTCGAGCCCATGGGACGGCTCTTAGGGGGAAGAAGAGTAGGCTTTTTCTGGTTCTGATTCACACTTTCACTCGGAGTTCCCCGTTCAAACCCCTTTCTCTTATGGTTGATTGGATTCAGAGCTCATAACTCCATCTTCACTCGTTCCACTTCAGCTGCTCGCTCATATAGTTCTTGATAAGTCAAAATTGATTGTCCCGCTAAGTGATTCCGGATGTAGAAGGCCAAACCTTCCTCGAACCTTCTCATCTTTAACCTTTCAGAGGATACAAATTCAGGGACAAACCTAGATAGTTCTGTGAACTTACCAGCATATTGCATCACTGACATGCTGCCGCTCATTTTTAACTTTATAAATTCCTTTTTCTTTTGCCTTTGCACCACAGCTGGGTAAAATTTCGCCCTCAACTCTACTAAAAATTTACTCCAGGTGAATTCAGGCCCTAGGAGCTTATCCTTCACAGTACTCCACCAAATGTCAGCTTCACCTGACAAATAATACATCCCAATGTTCATTTTCTTTTCCTCTGGTACCCCAACTACCGTGAAAACTTTCTCCATTCCCCTTATCCATTCTTCTAGCACTATTGGATCATACGATCCATTATAAACTTTAGGGTTGCGCCGTGCTACCCTGTCTGCCAATTTATCCTCTTTAGGAGGGGTTTCAACAGGTACCTGGGGAATTCGCTTCATCAATTCGGCAACTAACGTTGGCCAATAACTCGGGTTTCCTAAGTTGCTAGCTAATACAGAGGGCAATGGTGGCGTGTCACCATCTGGTGGTTCCTGGCAAGAGGCTTGATCACCCGATCCCTAGCCTTGTTCGATATTGTCCTCTACTTGAACCTCCATGTTGTTGTGTATTGACTGGGACATTCTGATCATACATTAAATAAAGCAATTCAAACACTCGAACCTCCAGACATATAAGATAAACATGCCCAATAAATACATAAGAGGTGGCTTGAAGATTAAATCATAACTTAAAGCATCATCATTTATTTCAAAACTGCTTACTTACGTACATCATTGATTTATATACATGAGCTACATGAGCAACAAAAGCATATTACACCTAGCTAAGTTCCCTATCACTAAAAACTAAATAGCCCCTGGGCACTAAGTCCGTCACATAACCAAAAAGAGGTACGGACCCTATCATCACGGTTGGCGAGGATTGGACTAACTATATACAATATCAGAAGCCCCATAAAATGTAATTATCCAATCCAGCCAAACCATATCTACACACCGGGCTCAGAATGAAACCACTAGACCAGCCCATAGAACCACCTAACGATCCCTAAATGGATCGTAATCTAGGTCAGACTCATCATCAGGTTCTTCACCTGAATCAAAGCTACTCGTAGATGCCTCTAATTCGGCACTATCGACCTCCTGTTGAACTTGTGGCTCATGCTCCTTCCCTAAGTCCATCATCAACTCATCCACCTCTTGTTCCCCTTGCTGCCATATCCCCATCTCATCACTGTCTTGATCCTCTTCAGGATCATCCTCCTCTGGATCGTCCTCATCGCCCTGGTGGTCCTCATCCCCAGAGCTAATCACCACAACTTCTGGGGTGCTGGGGATGTCTATTACCACGTAAGCCTTCCCAGGGCTATCAGGCAGCAGTAGGGTGTCTAGTGCGGGCAGAATGGGTGGCCCCTGTGCTGGTGCTGGCGGGGAGGGTGGCCCCTATGCTGGTACCGGCGGGGAGGGTGGCCCCTGTGCTGGTACCGGGGCTACAGGTGGAGGATAGACCTGATGTAGGGGGAAAACGTGCTGAAGAGTTTTCATAGTGAGTCCCCTCAATTCAAATTCCTCTCTCAATAACAGTTCCGTAGTGAGAGTCATCCATGCCCCCTGGGCCTGAAACCTAGGCCCGTCCAAGCCTCGGTTCCCCGTCATCATAAAGTTCTGGTAACGTTGCCTAAACTCTACCCATGGGCCAACCGGGGGTAAGGACCCAAGCAGTCTCTGTGCACGAACGTTAATACTATGGAACTCAGAATAAGGGTCCTGTGCATGGGCTTCCATACTCATGTGTAGCAATGCAATGTGAGCTGTCATAGATCCCCCCGGCAGCATATTAACACCATAAGGGTCCATCTAAAAAAGAAAACACATATATGAGAGGCATGCATATCCATAAACGAGAAACATACAAATGAAAGCAACTGGCAGTCTAATATCGTTATTGCACTCTTAATATCATTCTAGCAATATACTATAGAGAGCCCCCTCACTACTACCATTCTCACCCTATAGTTTCTAACTCTACATTCCTCTAGAAAATCTCAACCTGGCTCTGATACCAAATCTGTAACACCCCAAGTATACATGATTCATTGCCTGCGTTCATCTGCTTAAGGTTATCAATAAGATATAATAATTCAATGAACGGGGCGTTACCGCCGTCCATGAAGGACAAGGCTTCCATTAAACATGAAAACTTGTCATAACCCAAAGGTTACCCCATAACAGGGTATACACCATCATAAACACCCAAACCATTTAGTTATATACAAAAAGGTCCTAACATCCCAAGGATAACACCAACTTACATAACTCGGTTTAGAAATACAGTCACAACATCAAAATACATAAGTTCACTTAAAACACATTAGGCACTCCAAAATACATCACAATATGCCACGATAGCATCTTAGCTCTCCCACACCGTCAACCACATGAATGCTTCTGTCTCACTTATCACCTCCGACCTCCCTGCCCGCCTCAGGGTGGTTCACTGAACATTTTCCTAAAACAAAACATAAAAATATTTCGAACTGTAAGCCAAAACTCAGTACATGCATCCCAGTACTGTTAAAGGTTCATTGAAAAGTAATTTAGGGCCCGCTTGCAATTCATTTTAAGTGAAAACAGGGAATAAGATGCATATAAAGCTGCATTTACTAATTATTATCTGTTAGTGCACCCCTTAGTAACTGTTATGATCTGTGAATAGGTGTACACCTGCCAAGCCAACCTAGGGACCTGGCCTAAAGCCGCGCAGGTAACTGGAGGGCAAAGCCCTATAACTGGTAACTGATGGGGTCACTAATTATGTGATAAAGTACTAATTCAATTGATTCATTGATGTACTTACCAAAACATTACAATTTCGATAAATACGTGTTGATTTCTAAAGATACAGTAAATGAACGTACCTGAAGGTTTTAAAAGCTAATTCACAGAGTAAATAGATGCACTAAAATGGAGAGAATTAGAGCTTAGGCCTTGATTCTGTTCAAAAGATTATTACAGGCACATGAGATCAGAAATGCACTTGTTCTTATAATGAACACTTGTAAATAAAACTAGCATAAAGGATATCCTTAATGAAAAATAGCTTATAAAGAATGTGTACAAACCCTTTTGTGGGTTGATCTAAAACACTAAAGCTAAATAAGACTGAACTAAATAAATTATAGAAATGCTGATTTAAGGCATGGAAGCGAGTTTAGAGAGTAAGGGGTTGTGACGAGGGTATGGAAAGAATATAGCAGAACTTATACTCCCGACCTCAAAATAAGACATAATACACCAATATAAATAGCTTAGGAAGTTCTCTAAAACTTTCATTAAGCACACGAAACACGATTCCCCTGATAGGGTTCCTAAAATAGGGCTAGAACATCAACATCTCAGTTTTAAACCCATCCTTTACAGGTTCGGTAAAATGACCATAACTTTCTCCACAGACCTCGGATTGATGCGATTCAAGAGCGATTTTGAAGCTAACACACTAACCTATCTACCCACCAAAAATCAGAATTTTTGGCTGGGCCGATCACTACCAGCTTCATTTCAAATGCTGTCCTGTTTTTCTGAAAATTCCAGCAGCTCTGTTTTAGTGTTTTCCTTCGCTTATTACCCCAAACCTCAACTCAAACTCTTTCTTAAGAGTACGTAAATACACTTTGGTACATACCAACATCATACACAAACACCATACATGATTCCTCTTCATATTCATATCAAATAAACCTCCTTTTCTAGTCACATATATACACATACCTCAAATTTACACTTAGTTGATTCAAACCTTGCATTTTGAACAAAACCCTAACTTTAGGTCACTTTGAACTCACTCCCAACTTTTTAAATCACCATAAACAACATGAAAACTTCAATATATCAAGAGATAAACAAAAACAAGGATAGATCAATCACTGAACAACACTTAAACAAGAAGCTTGCATGACTAAGATGAAACCCTAACCCTATCCTCATCCAATTTCAACTCCAACATAATCCATCAACTAGATGATTCTTAATACCATAAAAACCAACATAATCCATCACTAAAACAACCAAAATAAGAAACAAAACCAACAAGATCAAGAATCAAAAACAAAAATCAGCATAGGGGTAAAAAGAACACTCACTTTGAGGTTAAAAAAGTAGTAGAAATGATGCTTGATGCCTATGGAAGTGAAAGAGGTGTTTGGGGGTGGTGAGTGGGGGGTGTTTTGTGGGTTTTTTGGTGGTTGAAAATGATGATGGTGCTGCTGTGTAGCTGCTGGCCGAGTTCAAGAGAGAAGGAGGAGAGAAATAGGAGAGAGAAAGTGTCTTGAAATTTGCATGGCGTAAAATGAAACAAAAATGAAAATTTACAATTTATATTTAGATTTACTTGGCTGCAAATACAAGTAGAAAAGTCAAAAATATCAAGCTTGATTAAGGCTTAATTAAGAGGGTTTAGCTAAACAAATACAGATCAAGTCTTGCTGCGTTGCAAACGGCCCTAAACGGGCTCAGGTTTAGAGAAAGAATTGAAACCGAGTGCGTTTGCAAATTTTTTTTTTTTTTTCCAAAGTTTGAGATTAAATGATCTTAGTGTCATGAAAAAGAATTAAATCGTTAAATTCATAAAATATCAAGGCCTAAATCGATTTAAAACAAAACCCATGAATTGCAAAGTGAGGGCCTAGTTAGAAATGTCCAAATGGGAATAACAAAAAGAAATGATGTAAATGAAATGAAATTAATCCTTTGGATTAATGAAATGAAATGAATAACATAATTTAGGGTTGGACTATATTTACCACTAAACGTAATAGCCATGTCATGTGATTTTGATGTTCGTAGGGACTTAAGGACGTTAAAATTGTTTGTTGGCAACAAAAGTTATCTAAAGGGGTTAATTGCTGAACGATACATAGCAAATAAATGTTTGATATTTTATACAAGATATTTACCTGGTTTAGAGACTAAGGAGAATAGGTCCTCAAGGAATAATGATGATGGCGATGAAGGTTACAAGGGACTATCTGTGTTCTCCTTAAGATATCGAGCATTGTCCAAAAGAAAGACATTCGTCCTGACCATTCACTAATTGACCAAGCACATACTTATGTGTTATTCAACTGCGATGAAGTTCAAAGTTATGCAAAGTAAGTACACCTTATTGTTCGATTTGGTATAATAAAATTCCTAAAGTTCATTCTATAATTTAGCACGTGTTCTTATAGTTTTAGAGAGCATTGTGAGATTATTAGTACTGAATGTCAAACTTCAAATGAAAGCATTAGTGAGATTCATAAAAAGACATTTCCAAAATGGTTTGAACAAATGTCAGTATCTTAATATACATATGATATTTTATATATGCAAACTTTACATAGTCTATGTATCATAACAGATAAAATCCATACATTCTCAGGTTCATAGGCATCATCCTATCGATTGTTCCATGGTTGATGATTAAAATATCTAAGTGCATTTCCAAGTGAATGGATAAAGACAATGACTAAGATCACCAGTAATAGGTACAGGTGGGCTATTAGAAAGATTGATAAGAGAATCGAGGCCCAAAATTCTAATGTTCTTGTGAATTCTTGCACAGATGCAGGAGATATAGCTTATTATGGGATTTTGACTGAAATCATTATGTTGAGCTATCCTTAAGGAAGAAGCGTTATCTTATTTTGATGTGATTGGGTGCATCCAATTAGAGGTGTAAAGCAAGATGAGTTTGGATTTACTCTTGTTAACATTAAATCACATTGGAAAACAAGCGAACCTTTTGTCCTAGCATCTCAAGCAGTACAACTCTTTTATGTGCCAGAGTCCAAAGAGAAAAACTGGCATGTAGTAATTGCTACTAAGCCAAGATATCTTTATGAACTGGAAGATGATGTCATGCCAGAAGTGGAAGTTTTACAAGTAGACAACTCGACTTTGATCGATGCAGAAGAATTCATTGGTGTTAGAGAAGATATTATGGGAGTTACATTGAATAAGCCTTTTGTTGATGCCATTGAAAGGAACAATGATGTGGAGATAGACTTAAATAATAGCAGTGCTGAAAGTGATGAAGATGATGAGACAGTATATGATTTTAATTTTGAATAATTTATATATATACTTAAATATTTTGATGGAACATTTGTTTATTGGTTAACCATTTTAGAATCATTTTGGTATTTTTTAACACCAATCGATTGTGTTATTTCTAAGAACTACTGATTTGTGGGCTATTTGATGTTGATATAGTAGTACTAAATTTTTTTGTTTTAGATTATGTCTTCCACAGGAAAATTGCCAGGTAAGAAGAGTATGGTTACAAGAGATCAACTTGCGATAGGTCCTAAATTAGTCATAGTTTTATAGTTATTTCAAAGTAATAACAACCTTTTATTTAAGTTACTTATGTTTTAAATTATTGAAGCATATGTTGACGTCTGCGAAAAATCAGCTATTAAGTGAAGGAGTAAGGCGCAGTCCGAGGTTAAAAGAAGCCTCAACACCTACTTTATTTGGAGGTACTTCCGTTTGACATTCCTTCTTCTCACCAGGAACATCCTCTTTGCCACACACTACTTCAAGTAAGTTTTTTTTTTTTCCAAATACAAAATGCAAGTTTTTGTATTATTACATATTAACGTAAAACACACATACTCTTAATTATAGAAAATTTCCCACGTTTCTTTCATACCTTAATATTCCTTTTAACTACGAAAGTACAAAAGCATAAGAATTAATCAAAGTGATGAGGAAATGGCTATTATTAGATGGTCCATGTTGCTTAATAGTATTGGTAAGTCTTAACTTATAAAGGTTCTGAAATAGTGTTTACATAGAAGTAATGATGGAGTGTAAATTTTAATTATGTTTATTTCTTCCTATACTCTTAGTGGAAAAACACTTGGCGGGAAGTTTAGAGAAAAGAAGATAATTGGAGACCCAAAACAACAATGCTTTCAGTAGTCGATCTGTGGAGCTCTCAAAGCATGCTGATTCACATGTCAACAATGGTGACATAAGCTTAGAACCCATAGACAATGTAGAGGTTCCTAGAAGTAAGTCATGCACTTATTGTGCATATGTTACTTTTATGTCTAAGTGCAATTTCTATTTTTTGTAAATATATTTCATTTATTTTCTATAATTGTCATATATAACACTCACTTGCTTTTGTGACACCATAGGAGAGGTCAATTCAAACTCATTAGAGCATTGAGAAAGTGAAGCAAATCATGATATGGGAGGTGAATCATCGACTGAAGGTGGTCACAATACCACAAGTAGAAGACATATACAAGCAACCAAGGAAAAGAATGAGAAGGTTAGTGGACCTAATAAGATAAAGGTTTTAAAGAACTTTGTGTTTGTTGATGTGAACGAACAACTTCAACCTATAGGTAATTCTCAAAGGCAAATGTCTTTCATGATTGGGTGTTTTGCACGAGACCCTAGAAGACTACCACTTGATTGTATTGATTGGAGGAAAATTGAACAAGACAAAAAAGATTCAGTGTGGGTTGAGGTGAAGGTATATATATCTCAATATATATTGCGTTGCTTTCAACGTTGAACCTTTACACTTTGATTTTTACACCAAGCCCTGCATGTGTGTGCGGATTTCAAAGTAAAAATATGACTTTTAAGTTTATTTTAAGTCTTGTTTGGTTCTTTTTCTTTGTATCTATTGTACAACGTTCATTTCCCTTTATCGAAGGAAAGGAGCCTTATGAATGGGCAATGGCGAAAGTACATGCTTGTTGGAGAGGGTATAAATGTGAGTTGAAGGTGGCACTATTTGATGGTAGAAGCCATGATTAAGCAATTAGCAAAAGACCATAACACATACCACTTGAAACATGGGCCAACTTAGTACAGTTTTGGAAATCAGACAAGGGAAAGGTAATTATGTGCTTTAAGAACATTTACAGTTATAAATATTTTAAAATAATGCAATTGTTATGATGTGATTTGCCAATTATTCATTTAGGCTAGAACTAAAAGAGGAATTGAAAATCTAGGCAATAACAAAATGTGCCACTATGAAGGGACAAAGACTTTCGCACGTGCATGTGCTGAAGAAGAGGTATTATGTATATCCTATTTATACCATGGCTCCCTTTGATTTTAGGTAACTCATTTAGTATTTTATATACTTTTTAGGAAAAAGGCAACAAGACAGATAAGCTTACAATATGGTTGAAGACCCATGCACCGAAGAAAGCTATAAAACTTGATGATGCTTCAGCTACTGCAAAGGTACGAGTGTTTATTTTTATTTAATTTTCTTATTCGTCTTATTTCTTTTTACTAATGTGTAACATGACAGGAAGCAATTGAAAATGAGTTATCTCGTGTTGAAGAAGATTCATGTGATGATCCTACTCGAGATGAAATTTTCAAAAAAGTTATTAGGGAAGACAAATATGGTTATGCTAAGACCTTTGGCATTGGGGTCAAAGTTCCTCGTTCAACTTCTGAAAGGTGCACTTTAGAGGAAGAATGAACTGAAAGAAGGAAAATCGAGCAAGAGCAATAAGAAAGTTAAGAGAAGATTGAACATTTGGAGAATAAACTTTGATATGTCACCAATTTGATGAAAGTGCTTTCGAAGCACCAGGTATTCCTATATAAGATATTTTATTATTTGTTGATGAGCTAGACATAGTGCCCATATATAAAGCTTATATGTGGTATGCTTAGATTTAGATCTTCGGCCTGGTATAATTTGCAGCTCACTTGCTATAAATTGTTGTGACCTTATTTGGTTATCTTTTTCATTGCTGAACTGAACAATCTTCATCATGTGCGTATGTCCTCTTCTTGTCATACAATAAGCCTATTTGTTGATTGTTTAATGTTTGGTATACTCTGGGTGAGTGGACTGTAGAGTTGTGGACTTCGGCGTGTACCCGTTGAGCTCATTTCTATGTTCTTTTATGCTTCTACTCGATGCATGGAATTTATGCAAGGCTTTATGCCTGGAAAATGGTCTGTTTTCAGTCAAAATTCTATCCGTTTCGCCCCAGAATTTAAGTAGGAATTTAAAAAACCGTTGATACTTCTAACCCTAAGGGTTGGGGGTCTCATAGATGGTATCAAAGTAAGGTTCTGCGACTATAGGTCACGACCTAATACTTGCACTTCATATAGTTTTCTAGGAATGCATTTGTGATGAGGTGCTATTGTCGGCAAATGTGGTTTTGGTATCAACATCGATCGCGTTAACATGCTAAAACTAACTTTATTTTTATGGATTTGGAGTAATGCCATTGTATTTTTGTCATTCCTTCTTTGTCTTCGAGGTGGATGCCACAATGAACTCATTCTAGTTCTCTTTTCTATGATAAATTTGACATCATGTTATTAAGGGAGAATGCTATTAGATGATTATAAATATTCTCCATTATCTCTTCTTAAGATTTATACTTTTGTGCTTGTTTAATAGAGAATGTAGGAGGATGTTCTTTCTTCATTTGATGAAGATGAGGGTATTGATGACGATAATGGAAAAGGTCACGCATTTGAAGAAGAAAATGCTGAAGAAGTTGATAATAAAGAACAAAATAGTGAGTCATAGTTTGAGTTCTCTTATGTGGTTAACTTTTGTCTTAACTTATCTTTTAGGTAGACCAAGTAATGTTTATAAGTTTCCACTTATAGTTTGGGCTTTAATTTCAATGGAAGCAATTGTTGGAGTTATGTACTTATTTGTTATGAACTTTTAGTGAATGCATAGCACTTTCGAAAACTTTTAAATAATATTGTGCTTTTGTTTGAGTTGATTCTTCCATTGTCGATAACTATTGTACCTATAGGTTTGATTTTGTGTAGATGTATTTGTTAGAAAAAATAGTTCCCACTTGAATGGATAGACTATTGGTAGTAGATGTTTTAGATCATAAAGTGTGGGAAGGAACAGAATTACCAACAGAATGCAGCTTGATGGAAATTCTTCTTTGACAGTATATAGTAGTACCAACAGATCTTCTTATTGGATAAGATTAAAAAGGTGGGAAAAAGAAAGAATTACCAACAGATACAGTATGTTGGTGAATAATTTATGCTGTCAGTTGATTTAGTACTGATATAAGCATCTGTTGGTAACACTTGCCATCACCAACATATTATGTCTCTATTGGTAACACGATGACATTCAGCCACGGATTCATTCTGTTAGTATTACAGAGAAACTGCCGTAGATTAAAATATCTGTTGGTAAAACTAATACCATTACCATGTTTTAGAACAGTCTAGCAATAGACCAATATCTGTTGGTATAAGGTTTTACTAACAGTAAATGTACTTATTGTAATAGAACTATCCGTGTTGGTAAAAACCACTTTTTTGTATTGTAAAAGTTGGCACTGTTACCGGGAACGATGGTGCAAAATT
Organism: Carnegiea gigantea; assembly: GCA_029747015.1. Taxonomy (NCBI): domain Eukaryota; kingdom Viridiplantae; phylum Streptophyta; class Magnoliopsida; order Caryophyllales; family Cactaceae; genus Carnegiea; species Carnegiea gigantea. Next base: position 1,064,591 of record JAKOGI010000135.1, on the reverse strand, counting down.
AAGTCTTATAAGTATACCCCCCTTAGTTCATTGTGTGCTAGTATAGTCTCTTTTATTGTTTCTTTATTTTTTCTCTTGAGTTATAAAGTATCTACTTATTTGCATGACATTCAAAAACACAACAAAAAATAAAAAATGTGAAAAATCTAAAAAAATTAAAAATTTTTAAAATGCAAAAAGTTTTGGCTCATCGCATGTTAATGATGCGCCATGGAATTTTGAGGAAACAAATGTGGTTATTGTTGAGTACAGGTCCACTAAACTTGATGAGCCCATTCATTAAAGAATGGAACCTGACCCACAACGTTCATTAAGGGATCACTTTTAGACTTGGTAAAATTAACTTGAGACCAAAAATTCGAGCCGAATGACCCGAACCCATACCCGACCCGACATCTAAAATAGGCTTACCCAAAAGTGGACCTGAAACCCGAATTGACTTGAACCGAGCCATACCTCATAGGGTTGCAAGCGCACGGTGGTGTTGTAATAAATCAAGGTCGTCTCCCACAAGAAATAGCTTGATCTGCTAGGCTTTATTCCCTTAAGATAGGCTAAGCGAATTTAAATTTGAGATTTGAAATTAAACTATCAACTTATCCAATCTAACAAATAAATAATCATGGAATTAAACAAAACAAGCAATCACCCGATCTGCACATTAATCAAGCATTTCTTCCTCAATTGATTGTTTTAAAATCGGCAATCAAAGTATCACAACCCTCTTTCAAAGTCAAGTGAAATACCTAAATCTAACCAATTACCATTTATCAAGAGCTCTTGATTTATTTAGGTTCATTAAGCATGCGATTATTAAATTTATGGTTTCTCAATTGATGTGACTTTCTCAAGACTCCACACAATCAATTCAAATCCTAGGGTTCTGGTGTTGAATTTCACCTTTCAGTTCTTCATCCAATACCCAAAACATGTAAGAAAGTGATCAAGCTTCTCACAACATAATAAACATCTAAGATTTGATAAAACACTCCAACAATTTCAAAACACTCAAAGAGATGAATAGCAAATTGAGAAATTAACTATTGTTTGCATAAATCTAAAATCAAGACAACAAAATCATAATCAAAATTACAAACCATAAATCTAAAATGAGAAAAGAGAAGAGAAGAGAAAAGAAATGCTTAGACAAGATCATGCTTGAATCGTTGTTGCAAACCCGGGATGGAATCCTTGCAAATCTTCACTTCAATTCACTCTCTCCTCCGCTAGTCTAATCTAAATCCTTATCTAGATGATGGATTATGGTAGAGTGGAATGAAATATCCCATGAATGAAGCAGAAAAATGGCCTTTTATGGCAGAAATGAAGTCTGCAAAACCATCCAAACACTAGGAACATGAACAGCCATGATGAAATCTAGCAAACCCGAGGAAACAACGGCCACCATGGACCATGCGGACCGCCATGAAAGACCATGGTGGACACTCTCTCGGCCATTCTCACGTGCTCCTTCTACTGCTTTTTCTCATAACCTCCTGGGACATGGTACTAGCCACCGTTTATTCGCGTTGGGTGTCTTTGGCCTCTTTTGCTATCTTATTTGGTCCACGAGGTCTCAAAAATCCTCATTCTACTCACGTAACTTGGTTCACAAAATCAAGATTAGCAAAAACTCTCAAAAACAAGAGAAACCAAGCATATTACCAAAAATAAAGCAATAAATCATACAATTAAGCATATTAATGCCCTAAAGACTCCCAAACACTCGTAAAATCCATACAAACATAGTATTCATTACTCCCGCATGCTTAAACATTTGTTTTTCCTTAAGCAAACACTAGATAAATCAAATAAGGGGAGACGCATCTAGGACTTAGAACCATAACAACTTCTTTAATATATGCAGCTCATAGCATACAACAAGAAAGAATAGCAATCAATGACAACCCCAAATAGCACGCAAGACATTTCAAAATTAGGAAGAGGAGAAGGTTTTCAAAAAAATACGAGACCACAAGTTTGATATCAAACCTGATCACCCCCAAAGAACAACAAAGAAAATTGTGCAAGCATATACAGCTGAATAGAGCCAAATGGACAAGTAGACCTCACTTTTTGGGAAATGTGAATCACTCCCACTCATGTGTTTGAAATATAGCATGGGTTCACTCAAGGCTCATTCTACAGATGTAATCTACCATAGGCATGCAAAGACTCTAAAATTCTCCACCACTAAAAATGCAATGGGTATATGACTATCAAGAAGACTTTACATGGGTCATAATGTGGGCTAGAAAGGTGAAGGAAAAGGAGTGGATGAATGCATTTAGGTAATGTGGACCTATTTAGCTAAGTGACTAAGGAGTAACCAACAAACCACCAAGCAACTATAAAGTTTATCAACTCTCTAAATCCCAACTATACAATGAACATACACCAATGAATCATGTAGGAAATAAGTGACAAAGAAAGATACTTAATCTGTGTACATATCCAATGCCAATCAACTTACTCATTCTCTTTTTGTTATTTTCTTTTTCTCCTTTTTTTAACATGATTTTTCTCTTTTTTCCTTATTTTGGAAAATGAAATAAGAATTTCAATTAGTGAAGGCATAGGACCTCAAATTATTAACTTATAATCTAATACATATATACCCAACCCGAATATGAGGGAACACAAATATATGCTTAATAACATCAATCCCTTAACAAACTAACATACCAAAGCCACCTTAAACTCAATTACCCTCAAAACCACCCACTACATTGATGAAGAGATGCTCCATAGACTTGGCTTAAAGGTTAGGAATGTGTATGTGCCAAGAGCTAATAAGAAGAGGTCACAATAAAGATGAATATAAGCTCAAAGCGGCCAGCAAAGGGGAAAAACATGTAACTCAAGGATAGGCTATTTGGCTATGTGGCTAAAATGTTCAAAGAAAGAATGTCTCTATCATATCATCAAATATGCACATGTGAACGTGATTTTGAACAAGAATCTAGGCAAGTTCTGGAGATACAAGTTAGAAGAGTCACACACACGAAAGAACAAGACACTAAATATAATGAATTGTCCAAATGGGGCTCAAAGTCTCATAGGATATCTACCATAGTCTCAACTAACTCATAAAATGACTATCATTTACCAATGTTAGTCTAAAGACCCTAAGGGGTAAAACTTCTCAATTAAGACAAGGGTCAAAATAGGAAATATTTATAAAACCTTCACAAATTTTAGCACCAAAAGGGATTACACATCAAAATTTAATCAAGTTCATGGAAGCTATCATGCCTAAAAATCATCGTTAGAGGTAATTCAAACCAATCCCACCATGGCTCCATACAATCCTATATGCAGACCTAAAATGCAATTAAATGCAACATGCTTGTGCAAACGAAAGAAAACCTAAAACTATATCCTCTAACTAGTATGCAAACTAAAAATCAAAATGGAAAACATAGAACTACCCTTCTCTTATGCGTGGATAAAGCATTGTTATTTAAAGTAAAGAAAGTGAGAGAAGAAAAGGGAACAAAACATAACGATCTCACCAGATTATAGGTGGTAAGTGCACCTAAGCTCAGGCCTCCTCACAAACAAGGCACATGGAGCATAACCATTCTATCATAACTTTAAGACACCAAAGCATGCAGGAGTTTATCAAACTCCTGGGACCATAATTTAGAAAACACACGCAAGAGACGATAACCAAAATCACACCAAAAACAATAAGAATCCTCTTAACCTTAGCAAAGGACTTACAAAAATAATAGGAACGATTAAAGAAAGTAGTCCATTTGACTTTCCTAGGCAATTCTCCTAGGCATACACAATGAGAATCAATGGAGGGATCGTACCCTCTAAAGTAACCTAGGGACACATAATCATCAACATTCCCACTAATCTTATTAAACATGTTATCCTCATAGCCCAAATCAACATTAGCATTACAAATCATACCCCTGCTAATGGGCACATCAATGTAATACTCAGGGGAAGAAGAGGGTTGTTGTTGAATTAGTAATGTTACCCAAGACTTTTCAAAATTGGCATATTAACAAGAGTCTAAAAAATAAAACCTAAATTACCCAAGACATCTTGTTGTAGATCTAGTCATCTTGTTCAAGACGAATACGCTGCCCTAACCACCTAGACCAACCTGTTTGCCAGGTTGTTCTTGTATCGCTTGAGTTCAGAAAGGCCTGTTTGCTGGATTGTCCTTGAAACACCTAGCCTGTTTGCCAGGTTGTTCTTGTATTGCTTGAGTTCAGGAACTGATCTTAACACACAATCAACTCATCGAGGTGGTGTTCTTGACTTGAGCGTGAGTCATCAAGGTATGAGACCTGTTCTTAAGACTAACTACTCTTGAATTGGTTGCGCTATTTGCTTCAGAACACCAAGTTTGAACAACCCTGTAAACAGGGTACCTAGGGTGTTTCTGAACTGCAACGGCCAAACCCGGTCACTTTGGAAAACTTATTTTGGTTGGCCAAAAGCTCTAATATATTTTGATAAAATTTCAAGACAGCAATTTAAGATGTAGGAAATCTTTTGATATGAAAATCACTTGGGAGATTTGCAAAACTGATTTTGGAAAATATTTACCAAAACCGAAAATATTTCTCTCTTATCCTTTGGAAAGTGATTAATTCAAAATTCAAGCTGAGATTCTTTTCCAGGCATTTCACGGCTATTTTTAAGGGGAAAAGATAGTCTTTTATCCTCCAAAATCAAATTCCTACAATATTGGGAAACTCTATCCTCATTGGATCTTTTAGCCGTTGGAATTCTCTGTGCTAAGCAAAAATCTCACTTTGCTAAACATAGCTGATTTTATTACTTCTCCTTGTTTTTGACCGTTGGATTTTTTGTTTAAAAACTCAACATTTCACTCCCATTCAGTAGAGAAGAAAAAACAAGAAACATACACAACATACGCAAAAAGGGAGAAGTGCAAAAGTGGTTTTTCTAGTGAGAAGAATTTTTCGAGCTACTCTTGAGAAAAGAAAAACCGAGACAAGTTGTGTTTAAGCTGAGCTTTCAAGATATTGGCATACTAGGACCTCATTGTACCTTACATCTGCTTAAATCAGAAGCACCCCCGTAAGGTGTTTTGTAACCCTGATCTTGGATCAGAAAAGTGAGTGAGTGGCCCTCAGTCGTGTGGACTTTGGACGTGTCCAATCTGGTGAGATTTGGACGTGGTGTAACCTTTCTTAGAAAAGAAGGTTACGTGGTTGCAAGTTGTAACAAGGTGTGTTACATTTGTAACGTGTGAAGCCCGTTAGTGAAAGTGGTTAAATCCTACACGAGGTAGGTCGTGGTTTTTCACACCTCAGTTGGGCTAGAGGTGTTTTCCACGGAAAAATTGTGTGTGCTTTATTTCGCATTTATCTTGTTGATTTTCGCCTTTGAGCAAATTGAAAACATCTGGTGCAAACAAGTCAGAAGGTTGTTTGTAATTCAAGAACAACCTCTGCAATCAGGAGGGTGTTTGTCAGTAAGTACGCGAAAATCGAACACCACAATTCACCCCCCTCTTGTGGGTAAGTACTCCTAAATTCAACAAGTGGTATCAGAGCAGGTTCTCTCACAAAAGGGCTAACACCTTGAGAGATTCTGAAGATGAGTACACCACAAGGAATCCTTGAAGGGCAATCCATTACTCGGCCACCCTATTTCAACGGCCAACATTATAGTTGGTGGAAGAATAGGATGGAGAACTATATTCAGGCAGAAGATTATGAGTTATGGATGCTCATCAAGAACGGGCCCCTTGTTCCCACCAAGGTGCTTGAAGATGGTAAGAAGGTTCCCAAGGAACCCATAGAGTTTGATGCTGAAGACTATAAGAAAATGGAAAAGAATGCCAAGGCCAAGAAGCTATTATATTTTGGCCTAGGTCCAGATGAATATACACGTATCTCGGAGTGTGAGTCAGCCCAGGAGATATGGAATGCCCTCCAAGTAGCTCATGAAGGAACAAGTCAAGTCAAACAATCACGTATTGAGCTACTCATGAGGCAATATGAGTTGTTTGATATGGGTGATCGTGAGAACGTGATGGATATGTACACACGCTTCACCCACATAACAAACGAGCTAAAATCCCTGGGAAAATCCTTCACCACAGAAGAGCTGGTGAGGAAGATCCTAAGGATTTTGCCTCGGTCTTGGGAAGCGAAGGTGACAGCCATCCAAGAAGCTAAAGACATGAACAAGATCACCCTCGACGAGTTGATTGGCAATCTTCAAACTTATGAACTCAGAAAGAACTCACAACAAAAAGAGGAGCAGAAGAAGGATTGTGGGCTTGCCTTGAAAGCACAAGAGGATGATGACTCTGACCTTGAGGATGAAGAGATGGCCTTAATGACACGAAAGTTCAAGAAATTCTTCAAAAAGGTCAAAGAAAACAGCAGAAGAAAGGACTTCAGTAAATCCAGAAACACCCCCCGAGAACAGTTCACAGGGTGTTTTAAATGTGGCAAACCAGATCACCTTGTGAAAAACTACCCTCTGCTTCGAGAAGAGCAGGAGTTCGAACAACCCAGAAAATAGGTTCGAAAACAACCTGTGAACACCTCAGGTAAAAGATTCTCGAAGGCTATGCTTGCTGCCTGGGGAGACTCTTCTGAGGATGAAGGTGAATCTGAAAGTGAAGGAGATGCTGTAGCTCTCATGGCACAAAGTGACTCAGACTCAGATGATGAATCCACAAACAGCTTGACTGATCTCAAGAACAAGGTACGTGGTCTCAATAAAGCAACTCTCGAAAAACTTTTGTATACCTTGATGGATACTTGTGCTGAATTGAAACGAGATGTCCGAGACCTAGAACTAGAAAATGAGATCCTTAAGAATGAGAAACTTGAGGCTGAAAGAGAAATTCCAGCTTCACATCAAACCATAAATGACCTTAGGGAGACCTTGATCTTGAACGAAGTAAAATATACCGCCAATCAAGCCAAGGATGAAAAGGAAACCCTTGAGCTTAAGGAAAAGGTCGAAGTTTTGCTTGCTGAAAACAAGAACCTATCGGCTAAAGCAAAAAGCACAGAACACGACCTTGCCACAAACAGGTTGTGGAACAAGTCCTCATAAGCCCTTGATTGGTTAAACACTCACCACAGTCGAAACAAAAAGGGACTTGGATATGAGCCTAAACGAACCGTTTACCCAATCCATAGAAAGTACGTGGGATTACCTGAAAACATTGTTTGCTTTCATTATGGTAAAACTGGTCACTATCAATATTCATGTCCTTCAAGAAGGTATGCCATTGAAAAGAATGAAAGGTATGTGAAACAAATCTGGATTAGGAAAGATGAGCTTTATTTGTCTAAAAGAATGGGACCCAAGTGGATCTGGGTTCCCAAAACTAACCCGTGATTTGTTTTGCAGGCTGAAGTGAGAGAGAACAACCCCACAAACAACCCAGCAAACAGGGTAAGAAACACCCTGGCAAATAGCTCAGAAAATAACCTTGAAAACAGGCAGCTGTGGTATGTTGATAGTGGGTGTTCGCGGCATATGACCGGAGAAAAATCAAACTTTCTCTCACTTACAGCTTCAACCGGTGGGAGCGTGGCTTTTGGAAACGGCAAGTCTGGGACAATTGTCGGTATAGGTAGCATTGGTAAAACTCTCTCCCACTCAATTGATAATGTGCACTTAGTTGATGGTTTAAAGCATAATTTACTAAGTGTGTCCCAACTGTGTGACAAGAACAATCTAGTGGTGTTCTCACGAACACATTGCTTGGTTGTCAATGCCAACACAGGAGACGTTGTGTTAAAGGGGAAGCGTCACAAAAATGTTTACAAAGTTTGTATTTCCACACTTCTCCAAAACAACCTGACTTGTTTGAGTACTGTGAATGATGATATAATGCTCTGGCACAAGAGACTAGGTCATGCGAGCCTTATTCTTTTAAACAAACTTGTTTTCAAAGACTTGGTTGTTCGACTACCTTCCATCAAGTTTAATGATGATAGGGTATGTGAAGCTTGTGCAAAAGGAAAAGAAGTCAGATTGTCTTTTAAATCAAAAAGGTGTGTTAGCACTACCCGACCTCTTGAATTATTACACATTGATCTATGTGGTCCTATGAGGATAACAAGTAGAGGTGGGAAGAGGTATGTGCTTATCATAGTGGATGATTACTCTCGATTTACTTGGACCCTGTTCTTGGCCTCCAAGGATGAAACTTTTGAGAATTTTATTGTCCTTCTCAAAAAGGTTGAAAAGAGAGTAGGACACTCATTGGTTAGCTTGAGGTCTGATCATGGTACTGAATTTGAAAATGCAAGTTTTACAGAATTTTATAATACGCATGGTGTTGATCATAACTTCTCGGCCCCAAGAACACCCCAACAGAATGGGGTGGTTGAGCGCAAAAACTGCACCCTAGAAGACATGACTAGGACAATGCTTATTGCTAGTGGTCTTCCTAGGAACTTTTGGGCAGAAGCTTTGAACACATCATGTTACATTATGAATAGATGTATGATTAGACCTATTTTGAACAAAACTCCCTACGAACTCTTCAAAGGCAGAAAGCCCAACATCATGCATTTAAGAACATTCGGTTGTAGGTGTTTTGTGCATAATAATGGGAAGGATACTTTAGGAAAGTTTGATCCTAGGAGTGATGAGGCAATATTTCTCGGTTATTCCTCTCACAGCAAGGCATACAAAGTCCTTAACAAAAGAACCTTGTGCATTGAGGAAAGTGTGCATGTGCTTTTTGATGAATCTAACACCTTGAATAAGAATGGTGCACCGGAAGAAGAGTTTGAATTAGGTCTTATCCGAAAAGAAGTGTTGCCCCATGAGAGACAAGGTAAGAACACCATGGAGACAACAGGCCCAGAAGTTGTTCCTCAAAACGGCAGGCAAGGTGAACACCAAACAGGGGGAAACACCGTTGAACCTTGTTCGGGACCATGTTCTTCAGTAACAGGCCTACAAACAGGTGCAGAAACAGGCTCAGGAGGTGTTCGTGAGCCTGATTCTCCAAATATTGCGGCTAGAGTAGAGCATGTGTCTGTGGATCCGCTTATCCACGACCATGGAAGCACCATAGTTCACACCCCCTTGATCAAATTCTATCTGATATTAACAGTAGAGTGCAAACTAGGTTTAAGCTTAAGAATTTCTATGCTTTCTATGCTTTTCTCTAACATTGAGCCAAAGAATGTGAATGAAGCTCTTGCAGATTCAGATTGGGTCACGACAATGCAAGAAGAGCTCCATTAATTTGAAAGAAACAGAGTATGGCACCTGGTACCTAAACCTGCAGAGAGAACAATCATTGGAACCAAGTGGGTGTTCCGAAACAAACTGGATGAGTCAGGAACAGTCACTAGGAACAAGGCACGGCTGGTTGTTCAAGGGTATAACCAAGAAGAAGGGATCGATTATGAAGAAACCTTTGCACCAGTTGCTAGAATTGAGGCTATTCGAATCCTAATAGCCTTTGCAGCTCATATGGAAATCAAGCTATATCAAATGGACGTGAAAAGTGCATTCCTAAACGGATACCTTAAAGAAGAGGTGTATGTCAAACAACCCCCTGGTTTTGAAAACAGTGAATTTCCTAACCATGTTTTCAAACTTGACAAAGCTCTTTATGGTTTAAAACAAGCTCCTAGAGCTTGGTATGAACGTTTGTCAAGTTTTTTACTTGAAAATAATTTTAGAAGAGGCAAGGTAGACAATACCTTGTTTCTAAAATCTAAGGGGGAACATTTATTGATTGTCCAAATATATGTTGATGACATTATATTTGGTGCAACTCATCATGATTTATGCAATGAATTTTCAAATATGATGAGGAGTGAGTTTGAGATGAGCATGATGGGTGAGCTTAACTTTTTCTTAGGCTTACAAATCAAGCAAACTCCAAACGGTACCATGATCCATCAACAAAAGTATATCAAGGAGCTACTTAAGCGTTTTGGGATGGAGTCGGCCAAACCATAGACACTCCTATTTCTCCTTCAACCAAGTTGGTTATGGATGATGGGAGTCCCTCAGTTGAGGAGAAACTCTATAGGGGCATGATTGGGTCACTCCTATACCTAACCGCTAGTAGACCGGATATTGTTTTTAGTGTTGGTTTATGTGCCCGTTTTCAGTCTAATCCTAAGGAAACTCATCTTAAAGCTGTTAAACGGATGCTAAGATATTTGAAGCATACACCCAATTTAACTTTATGGTATCCTAGAGGTTGCAATTTTGATCTTGTTGGATATGCTGACGCTGACTATGCTGGATTCCTAGTTGATAGAAAGAGTACCTCAGGTATGGCTCACTTTCTTGGACCTTGTTTGGTATCTTGGGCTACCAAGAAGCAACATTCAGTTGCCATGTCCACAGCAGAAGCTGAATATGTTACAGCAGCTTCATGTTGTGCTCAACTGTTGTGGATAAGACAATAGCTTAAGGACTTTTGTGTTGACACTGGATGCATTCCTATTTTTTGTGATAACACAAGTGCAATTAATATTGCCAAAAATCCATATCAACATAAAAGAACAAAGCATATTGACATTCGACATCATTTCTTGAGAGATAATGTTGAAAAGGGTTTAATTTCTATGAATTTTTGCACAACAGAAAATCAAATTGCTGATATATTCACTAAGGCACTAGCTAGAGATCAATTTGAGAGAAATAGACTGGAACTAGGGTTGGTAAGAACACCCTAAGATACTTGTTTCCAAGACATGAACTAGGTTTGGTAAAAACAACCTCTACACCCTGTTCTCTCCCCTTGTTTGCAAATCTTATTAGCAACTGATGTGATTTATGTACAATGAGTGCATACACTCGAATTGCGTGTGTTTTTTTTAATTTATACAAAGACTGCAGCATAAGGGGATGTACTAAGGATCACTGGAGCAGCTCTGCCACCCCTAGTACCAATGAGTCAAATCAAGATCAAACAGCAAAGAACAGGCAGGTATCTTGATCGAACGGAAAGAACAGGTACGTCCCTTGGTCGTTCGATGCATATGGAATGTGTTTTCTTTAAACCTCCCTCCTTACCAAGGCACACGCCTTTAATGTTCTCACCCGTTGCAAACCTAGAGATCTTTAAAAGATTTTGGGTGCTCTCTCTCTCTTTAAATGCCCTGTTCTCAGTTCTTCTTTTCACCTGACTTCATCTCGCTCAAAAGCAAACCCTGCAATCATGATTCGCCACATAGGGCGAATTGCGAACACCACCCGAGCCCATGATCTTGGCTATGGGTTTCTGCTGACAAGGGTGTTTGAGCACTTTGGGATAGCGCTCACACGGAGAGTGGCGGCCCAAATCATTGATGAGATTGGGATTGACACCCTGCTAGGGTGTGGCTATGAGGTTGGCGAAGGGTCAGTCTCCAAACAGGGTCGTCGACCACCTCGACCACCTGTTTCTGGGCAACCTTCCATCAAGGTTGAGGCTGTTCTTGAGGACAATGCTCGCCTCAAGGATGAGCCCTCCGCCGTCAAGGCTGCTCTTGCGGAGGAACAAGCCCTCTCCGCCAAACGCCATGAAGATTTGCTTGCCCTTCTCTCCACCCTTGCCCCCAGCATTCCTCCTCTGCAAACGAAACCACCCCCTGCTCCCTGATTGTCCAGGCTGGTCTCTAGTCTCCTCCTCCTCCTCTCTTAGTCTTGTTGTTTTGGCATTGTACTACCTTTCTTTGCAATGAAATATCTATTTGCAATGCTTTATATGCTTTTCTTGCAACCGTCCTGTTGTTCTTGCTTTTTAATGATGCCAAAAGGGGGAAGAATAGTGTAACCTATTGACAAAGTATGACGAATGAGCCTGACCTTGACTCGATAGGGTGGGTTGACCTCTAACTCCTTGTACCTACGTGGATCCCTATCAGCATTCAATTTTTTTTAATATGGACACTTGGTTTGTCATCATCAAAAAGGGGGAAATTGTTGAATTAGTATATTCAGTTTTGATGACAACAAACCCAAGTGTAAAATGCTCTTAAGTAATGTTGCTCCAAACAAAGTTCTCCAAACAGGCATACACTGTTATTTTCAATATGCATCTTAACTTGTTTGCTGAATGTTGAGAACAAGACTTAAGAACAGGTCTCATACCTTGATGACTCACGCTCAAGTCAAGAACACCACCTCGATGAGTTGATTGTGTGTTAAGATCAGTTCCTGAACTCAAGCAATACAAGAATAACCTGGCAAACAGGCTAGGTGTTTCAAGGACAATCCAGCAAACAGGCCTTTCTAAACTCAAGTGATACAAGAACAACCTGGCAAACCGGTTGGTCTAGGTGGTTGGGGCAGCGTATTCGTCTTGAACAAGATGACTGGATCTACAACAAGATGTCTTGGGTAATTTAGGTTTTATTTTTTAGACTCTTGTTAATATGCCAATCTTGAAAAGTCTCTAACTAACCACTCTTGAATTGGTTGCGCTATTTGCTTCAGAACACCAAGTTTGAACAACCCTGTAAACAGGGTACCTAGGGTGTTTCTGAACTGCAACGGCCAAACCCGGTCACTTTGGAAAACTTATTTTGGTTGGCCAAAAGCTCTAATATATTTTGATAAAATTCCAAGACAGCAATTTAAGCTGTAGGAAATCTTTTGATATGAAAATCACTTGGGAGATTTGCAAAACTGATTTTGGAAAATATTTACCAAAACCGAAAATATTTCTCTCTTATCCTTTGGAAAGTGATTAATTCAAAATTCAAGCTGAGATTCTTTTCCAGGTATTTCACGGCTATTTTCAAGGGGAAAAGATAGTCTTTTATCCTCCAAAATCAAATCCCTACAATATTGGGAAACTCTATCCTCATTAGATCTTTTAGCCGTTAGAATTCTCTGTGCTAAGCAAAAATCTCTCTTTGCTAAACATAGCTGATTTTATCACTTTTCCTTGTTTTTGACCGTTGGATTTTTTGTTTAAAAACTCAACATTTCACTCCCATTCAGTAGAGAAGAAAAAACGAGAAACATATACAACATATGCAAAAAGGGAGAAGTGCAAAAGTGGTTTTTCTAGGGAGAAGAATTTTTCGAGCTACTCTTGAGAAAAGAAAAACCGAGACAAGTTGTGTTTAAGCTGAGCTTTCAAGATATTGGCATACTAGGACCTCATTGTACCTTACATCTGCTTAAATCAGAAGCACCCCCGTAAGGTGTTTTGTAACCCTAATCTTGGATCAGAAAAGTGAGTGAGTGGTCCTCAGTCGTGTGGACTTTGGACGTGTCCAATCTGGTGAGATTTGGACGTGGTGTAACCTTTCTTAGAAAAGAAGGTTACGTGGTTGCAAGTTGTAACAAGGTGTGTTACATTTGTAACGTGTGAAGCCCGTTAGTGAAAGTGGTTAAATCCTACACGAGGTAGGTCGTGGTTTTTCACACCTCAGTTGGGCTAGAGGTGTTTTCCACGGAAAAATTGTGTGTGCTTTATTTCCGCATTTATCTTATTAATTTTCGCCTTTGAGCAAATTGAAAACATCTGGTGCAAAGAAGTCAAGAGGTTGTTTGTAATTCAAGAACAACCTCTGCAATCAGGAAGGTGTTTGTCAGTAAGTATGCGAAAATCAAACACCACAATTCACCCCCCTCTTGTGGGTAAGTACTCCTAAATTCAACAGTTGTGAACAAATAAGTGAAACACGAGAATGATCAAGGGGATTAGGGAGAACAATATCATCAAAACCAAGGCTAGGAGACTCCTCACGTATAAACGCATCACGTGACCCCTCCAAGGAAGTCTTGTCTAGGTCATATAGCTCATCTAAAGTACCTTTCAACTCAAAACATGCATCAATAACACTAAACCTATCGATAAACCCAAAAGGTTCACCCACCTCGAGCTCCGTGCATTGATCTAAAGGGAAGGATGAATAAGGTGAATTCAAGACAACATTAGTATTATCTATGGCTGATGCAAAGTCAGGTTGAGCATAGCACGCATAATAAGGGCACATATTAGTTTCATGGTCAGAAGAATTACACAAGCCAGACCAAAAATGGGTATTATAAGATCTAGCATAGAGTGCACAAGGATCAGGGAATAAATATCTGCAAACATGATTAGCCTTCTCAAAATTAAATAAATCCCAAGCAATTCACTCAAGCAAATATCATATCTCATTAACATTTTTAGTATGAAAACCCTAGTACTCTAGAAAAGCACATTTTTTACTATACACACCCTCATCAACAATGCTTAAAATTTCCTATTTGTCAACACAGTAACTACATTGAGTAAGAAAAGCATGCCAATGCTTAAAATACCTCTAAAATATATCATGCTCGAATTTAAGAAAATGAAAAATTGCCATTGTTTTTTTTTTCAAGGTTTTTAAAATCTTTTTCTTGAATTAAGTTTTTTAGTTTTTTTAAAAAAACAAAAGCTTAGTCAAACCTATCAAGAAAAACCCAATATTCAACACTAGTCCTAGGTAACGGTGCCAAAAACTTGATAGGGCTATAAGCACACATTGGCATTGTAGCAAATCAAGGTCATCTCTCACAAGAACTAGGTTGATCTAGTAGGCTTTATCCCCTTAAGATGGGCTAAGCGAACCCAAATTTGAGATTTAAATAAACTATTCAACTATCTAATCCAACGAATAAAGCAAAACAAGAAATCACCCGATCCACGCATAAATCAAGCACTTCTTCCTCAATTGATCATTTTGAAACTAACAATTGAAGTATCACAACCCTTTTTCAAGGTGAATTGAAGTATCGAAATCTAAAAAATTTTCATTTCTCAAGGGCTCTCGATTTGTTTAGGTTCATTAAGCATGCGATTATCAAATTCGTGGTTTCTCAATTGCTATGACTTTCTCAAGACTCAACACAATCAAGTTAAATCCTAAGGTTCTAGTATCGAATTTCACCTTTTAGTTCTTCATCAAATACCCAAGACATGCTAGAAAGTGATCATGTTTCTCACTAGATAATAAATGTCTAAGATTTGGTAAAATAGTCTAACAACTCCAAAATACTCAAAGAGATGAACATCAATCGGGAAATGAACTGTTATTTGCATAAATTCAAAATCAAAAATACAAAATCATAATCAAAATTAGAAAACATAAATCTAAAATGAAAAAAGAGAAGAGAAGAGAAGAGAAAAGAAAAGAAATGCTCAACCAAGATCATGCTTGAACCGTCGTTGTAAACTCGGGATGGAATCCTTGCAAATCTTCACTTCAGTTCACACCCTCTTCTGCTAGTATAATCTAAATCCCAATCTAAATGATGGATTATGGAAGAGTGGGATAGGATATCCTATGAATGAAGCAGTAAAATGGCTTTTATGGCAGAAATGAAGTATGCAAAACCATCTAAACATTAGGAACACGAACATCTGCGATGAAATCTTCTAAACCTGAGGGAACAGGGGCCACCATAGACTATGGGGACCACCACAAAAGGCTGTGGTGGGCATTCTTTGGGCCGTTCTCACTTGCTCCATCTGCTGCTTCTTCTTGAAACCTACTGGGTTATGGTGCTATCAATAGTTTATCCATGTTGGCTATCTTTGGGCCTCTTTTGCTATCTTCTTTGGTCCACGGGGTGTCAAAAATCTTTGTTCTACTCACATAGCTTGGTCCACAGAGTCAAAATATGAAAAAATTCTCAAAACAAGTGAAATCAAGTATAGCAGCAAAAATACGGGCATAAATTATATAATTAAGCATATTATCACCTTAAAATGACTCCCAAACACTCATAAAGTCCATGCGAATATGACATTCATCAATACCCGGCTCGAAATTTCCAAGAAAGTTGCTCGTTTTTGCTTGCCAAGCTTATTAGACAAAGAATCAATTGACCCAATATCGACCCGAACCGAAGTTTGCCTGAGCCAAATCGACCCTACTCGGAATTTCACTTGATCCAAAACCTGACCCAATAAAAACTTAACTCGACCTATACCCAAATTGAATGACCCATTTGCCAAGTCTAATCACTTATATCCTCCCTGAACTTCCCTTGAATCATGTTTCAACCTCCCTCCTATCTATAAGAATGTGAAATTTGAGCTTAATCCGGATTATGTTGGCATGCTCACTCAATTTACCGGCTTTAAAGATCCTTATTTATTTATTCATGAGTTTGGGAAGGTATCTTTGTTGATTCACATGCTTAGGGTACCAAACGATGTTATAAGGATGAAGTTCATTCCCTTCGCTCTCAAAAATGATGCTAAAAGGTGGACGTATGGCCTTGAGGTTAGTTCTATTAAATATTCGGATTCTTCTATTGATATCTTCCTTAAGGAGTACTTTCCCACTAGTAAGACCATTAGACTTAGAAATGAAATCTTCTTTTTTGTCCAACTTGAACATGAGCCTTTTTGGAAGTATATGAATAGGTTTAGAGAGTTGCTTGCCCAATGCCTTCACCATGGTTTAGAAAGATAGATTTTTTGCTAAATAGCTTAAGAGGGTTAGGATGTGAGTACTGGGACAATAGTTCAGTCTATGTGTGGGGGATAGTTTCTTTATAAAAATGCTAATGCACCTTTGGAATTTCATGAGGATTTAAGTAATAGGACATATGAGTCAGAGACAATTAGGGAAGCACCTAGTATGGCATCTAAGATTTTTAAAGATAATGAGGGTAAGCTACCTAATGATTTTGTTGTTTTGGAGGGTATTACACTTCATTGTGACCATAAATGTGAAGCTCCTCTTTTTCAACCACCTAAACCTCATGATTATGCTCCTCTCTTTTGTTCTTATGACTTTCTCTTGGACTATGGTGTTAGGTCATACTCTCACCCTTTTAAGCAAATGTCTTTTAAGGGAGTGAGCGATCCGTTATTGCACGCTATCCTACTCAACCCTCATCTTAAGACTGAATATGCTTCTTGAGGCTGTATTGTTTTTGATGATGCTCCTTTCCTATTAGTGCCCTTAAGAGAGAATGATGAGCGTAAGAAAATAGTGGTTTAGGCTAGTTACGGCTTTGAGCATGATATGATTGTGGTTTTCAAGGATACTTTTTTTTAGGAAGAGTATTTAGCTGCGGAGACTTCTTTGGAGGAGCCTTGTGTTGAGGATTATGTTGAGGTCACACCTTCTTATATGGAGCTTCTTGATGCAACCCTCATTGAGTTCCCTCCTAAGAACATCCCAACTTATACTGTCTTACCCCCTTCCATCATCTCACTCTATCACGGATCCCTCAATAGTGACCTTCCCTGAGTCCCAGGCTTGCATGATTTATGCCCCTAATTTAGATCAAACTCATGAGCTTGATGTGGCTATAAGGATTGAGGATTGGATATAGGATTTAGGATTCATACCTAGTTTGTGCATTCATACTTTTTGTGACACTTTAAGGCCCTTACCCTCTACATTGAGTGCTGTTAGGCATGTATGTAACTCTTGTGATTGGGCCCAAAGCTTTAATAAGCTCAAGAGGGCTCTCACTTCTATTATGGTGATGTGCGCTTTTTTGAACATCCTCGTTATTACTAATGGTTTAAACTTTTTTAAGGATTGTTCAAGTTTATTTGATAAGGTGCCACAAGCTTTGGTAGGCATTGATACAAGTGGGAACTTAGGGATTTGACAAAGTAGCTAATGTTGCTTGAGCCTCTTGTAGCACATCTTTGTGAGGCACAGGTTGGGTATATTCTGCACTGAACCTAGTATGATCGTTCAAAAGCTTTTCTCTTCTTCGTTTTCTTTTTTTCTTTCTTTTAGTACATAGTTGTGGATAGCTACGGTTGTGATTTTCTATAGGTGACCAATTTTGAGATGAAATTCATAATTTCTGGAGCCGAGTTGGCTAATAATCACCCTTGTTTGATTTGTGTGTTTTACTTTATGAGTGTTTATCGGTGGTGTGTTTTGTTTTATGAATATTTGTTGGTGTTAATTGGTTTGTGCTTGTTGGTGGTGTCATATGTTTGTATATATTTGTGGATTTGAGTTGTTGGTTTACAGCCCGATTGCTTATGTGATCACTTTTTGGTGCCTTATTTCCCACAATGAGACCATTGTAGATTTTGGTGTGTAGGTTGATGTGCCAATTTGTATACATTCTTCTAAAATTTTGAAAACTTCAGAAAGATTTTTATTTTTCTTTCGGGACTTGTGTGCTTACTTAGGTGATTGATCCCATCTTGTTAGTTTATTGACTTATATGTAAATAGAGTTTGCATGATGAGATGTCTAGGTGGGGATGTAGATTCGATTTTTAGGTTTTAGAAATAGGGCTCAGCCTAGGATTTAGGAGAGATTACTATAGATACAGTTTCATTTTGTAGACACATTTCAAGAGTAGTGAAGTTTTGATGCAATTAGCTTTTTTTTCTCTCCCTTTAATCTTTGTTTTCATTCAAGTTCTTACTTTGTTGAGTTTGATTTACTAGCTTAATGCCCAAATTTACATGCTTTTGTTCGATGTTGGATTGAAATTAGTGCCTCCCTTTCCTAATCATCCTTCTATTCTCTTATCTAATCTTAGTCTCTCATTCTCTTTCTTCAAGAATGCAAATTTCAAACCCTTTCTCTTTGCTTCATCTTAGGGTGTGAAAAGCCATTTTTACAAGTTTGAGTTTTTCGCCCTCAATGTACTAGATTAGAAGTAGTTGAGTTAGATTAGTAAGAACAAGTGGAGAATTCACCTCTAATCATCATCCACGTGCTCCAATAATGGAGGCCAACCTCCATTGTTGAATTTTCAATGTTTTGAGTTACTGCCCTTTCTCTCTCTTCTTTTAATTAGTAAATTTAATGCTTTCTTAGTTAATTAGATGCTTTACTAGTTATTGTTACTTAATATGACATTTTAGGTTGATTTTGTTAATTATGCTCATTTTAGTTTAGCTTAATTAATGATGTTTAGATTAGGATTAGTGAGTAATTAGTTTAATTAATTATGCTTGGTGACATTTAACAGTTTCCCTGGGTTAGAATTGTGCCGAAAAGAACTAGTGACTTGATTTTCACACCATCCTAGAAGATGATAAATTTCCACCCTTACACCCGCAAAACTACATCTACAAGTTGGCGCTGTCACCAGGGACGGTGGTGTGAAATTAAGTCCCTTTTTGTAAGTATGCCTTCCTTAGTTCATTGTGTGCTAGTGTAGTCACTTATTGTTTCCTTATTTTTTCCTCCTGAGTTATAGAGTAGCCACTTATTTTGATGACATTCAAAAATACATCAAAAACAATTAGAAAATGTAAAAAATCCCAAATAATGAAAAATTTGAAAACCCAACAAGTTGTGGTTCATTAGATGTTAATGAGGAGCTTAAGAATTTTGAGGAAACAAATGTGATTAATGTTGAGCCCAAATCCACTAAACTTGATGAGCCTATTCTTAAAAGAATGGAACCTGACCCACCACATTCATGAAGGGATTACTTCTATCCTCCCCAAACTTCCCCTCAATCATTTTCTGACCTCCCTGCTATTCCTAAGGACGTGAAATTTTAGCTTAATCCGAATTATATTGATGTGCTTCCTAAATTTGCCGGCTTTAAAGATCCTTATTTATTTATTCGTGAGTTCAAGGAGGCGTGTTCGTTGATTCACACGCCTAGGGCACTAAACGATGTTGTGAGGATGAAATTGATTTCCTTTGCTTTCAAAGATGGTGCTAAGAGGTGGACGTATGGTCTTATGGTTGGTTCTATTAAATCATAGGATTTTTTGTTGATATCTTCCTAAAGAGGTACTTTCTCACTAGGAAGACCATTAGATTTTGGAATGAAATCATCTCTTTTGTCAAACTTGAACATTAGCATTTTTGGAAGTATATGAATAGGTTTAAGGTGTTGTTTACCCAATGCCCTTACCATGGTTTAGAGAGATGGAATTTTTACCAAATAGCTTATGAGGGTTCGGATATGAGTACTAAGACAATGGTTGAATCTATGTGTGGAGGAGAGTTTCTTTGTAAGAGTGTTGTTACCTCTTAGGAATTTCTTAATGGTTAAAGTGATAAGACATATGAGTGGGAGACAATTAGGGAAGCCACCAGTATTGTATCTAAGATTTTTATGGATAATGAGAGCAAGCTACCTAATGACTTTGTTGCTCTCGAGGATACTACACTTCATTATGAGCATGAACTTGAAGTTCCTCTTTTTTAACCATCTCAACCTCATGATTACATTCCTTCCTCTTGTTCTTATGATTTTCCCTTGGACTATGGTGATAGCTTATACTTTTACCCTTTTAATCAAATGTCTTTTGAGGGTGTGAATGATCCTTTATTGCATCCCTTTGTGATCAACCCTTATCTTAAGACTAGGGATGCTCTTGGAGGCTATATGGTTTTTTATTATGAACCTTTTCTTTTAGCCCCCTTTAGAGAGAATACGAGAGTGAGAAACTAGTGGTTAAGGCTAGTTACAATTTTGAGCATGACATGATTATGGTTTCCAAGGATATTTTTGTTGAGGAGTATTTAGTTGAGGAGACTCCTTTAGAGGAGCCTTGTATTGAGTAGTGTGTTGAGGTCCCACCTTCTTATATCGAGCTTATTGATGCAATCCTCATTAAGTTCCCCCTAAAACATCCCAACTTCTATTGTCTTACCCCTTTGTACTCCATCATCTCACTATTTCATCGATCCCTTAATGTCGACCATCCTTGAGCCCCAGACTTGTATAATTTGTGCCCGTAATTCAGGCCGAACTCATGGGCTTGGGGTAGTCATAGGGCCTTAAGGATTGGATAGAGGATTTAAGATTCATGTCTAGTTTGAGAATTCATACTTTTTGTGAGACTTTTAGGCCCTTATCCTATACAGTGATTGATGTTGGGCCTGAATATAACTCTTATGATTAGGCCCTGAGCTTTGATAAGCTCAAAAGAGCTCTCACTTCTATTCCAATGATATACTTTCGTGTGAACATCCTCCGTGTTACTAATGGTTTGAACTTTTTTTAAGATTGTTCAAGGTTATTTGATAAGTTACTATGAGCTTTGCTAGGGATTGAGACGAGTGGCAATTTAGTGATTTGATGGAGTGGCTGATGCTTCTTAAGTCCCTTGTAGCACATCTAAGTGAGGCCTAGTTTTTGGTACATTCTGTACTCAACCTAGTATGATCGTTCTAACTCTTCTCTCTTCTCATTTTTCTTTTCTCTCTTTCTTTTAGCACATAGTTGTGGATGCCTAGAATTATGATTTTCTATGGGTGATCAATTTTGAGGGGAAATTTTGGATTTGTTGAGCCAAGTTGGCTATGATCACCCTTGTTTGATTTATGTGTTTTATTTTATGTGTGTCTATTGGTAGTATGTTTTGTTTTATGAATATTTGCTGATCTTTTTAAAAGCCTATTATGTGCTTTACAGAAAAATAAACTTATTAGGTATAATATTTGTTCGGTTGATCAAGATTAGTGTACTAAGCATATTCCTCTTGATTCATATCCATACCTTTTACTGCTCCACTTGGCAAGATGGTTTTATGACATATGGGCCTAGCTAGTTGGGTTTGAACCTTCCCTTTGGATCCTATATTAGGGCCTTATCTTATCTCCTTTAAGACTAGGTTACCGTCTTGGAGGTCTTTAGGCTTGATTTTCTTATTAAAAGCTCTTGAAATCCTAGCTTAGTAAATTTAGACATTATGTAATGCCCTTAGCCTTTTTTCATCTAGCGTCACCAATTCTTCATACTGGGCTTTGATAATTAATCAAATCTCATAAAAATGAAAACTAGTGAAGCCTTTGCATCATACCAAGCTCATCTGGTGGATCTTACAAAGAACTCTACTCACATCACTTATACTTATCTCCTTCTCGAAGATAACCAATTTGCAGATGCCCTGACAAAGCTAGCTTTAATTATCAACATCCCTAGTGGCATCGATTCGATGCCATTAGTAGTTAAAAAGAGAAGTAAGCCAGTAAATTGTTATATGATTGACTTATGAGTCTCCACCAAATTTTCTTATCCTATCTCAGTTTTCAGATGAGCTTGCATTTCATAGCTTCAGCATCTTGTCCTTCTAATTTATCTTAGTCATTCCTTACTATGTGGCTATAATTTTCCCCATTAAATGTTTTCATAATAGCTTTCTTCTATAAAATATTTTCATAAAATCCTTTTTTGTAGGTCTCTTGGAAACAGCTTCTCTACGGGTAGGAATGCCGGTAGAGGTAAGGTTGCCTACAACTGGATCTCCCCATGTCCCACAAAAGCGGGACCCACACTGGGAGGTGGTGTTGTTGTAGTCTCCATAAACTCGCAAATTCTTTACTCCTATTTCTATACCAGCTGGTAACTCAATAATGCAAGTTTCATACTCTGGCCCATTATTAGTAACTTAATATCCAATTTGACTGATATACGAATATGTGCCCCTTTGCGAGATACTAAAAGCATGCATGCTCCAAATCCTTTTTCATTTGAAGCCTCTTCGAATTGCATTGTCCACACATCTTCTACCACCTAAAGAAGTTCCACATCAAGGAAGTTAAAAGTTTCCACCCTTTAATCTTCATCTGGCACATCTGTTAAGAAGTCGAACGCATCTCTTCCCTTAATGGATTTTTATGGGATGTAATGTAAGTCAAATTATGATAACAGTATTGTCTGCCTAGTGACCGTGCCACTTATCACTAGTTGCTACTGTAAATATTTTATCGGGTTCATTAGTGTTACCACATGTGCCATATGGGTTAATATATAGTGCCTAAGGTTCTTGGTTACCCAAACCAAGGCCAATGATGTTTTCTCTGAAGGTGTGAAATAGGTTTCATATTTAAGAAACTTTCTACTCACATAGTAGATGACCCTTTATTCCCCTTCTATCTTCTAGGTAGCGTGACCCCCATTGTCATGTCTGTTGTTATGAGATTGGGGATGAGGGGAATGTCAGGTTGTGGAGGTACGAGCATTAGTGGGTTAAATAAGTACTCCTTGATTTTATCAAATGCCTCTTGGTAATTTTGATCCCATTAAGGCTTCACTCCTGTTAGAATGTATAAGGTTTTGATGCTAACAAATCTAAGTGTTGTTATTGCGCCAAACAGGCTTTCCAAACAGATTCTTACTGCTGTTCTCAAGTCTTAAAACTACTTGACTAATGGATTATCAAGAACAGGTACTCAAGTCAGCGATACAAGAACAGCCGTGAAGAGCAGATCCTGCGAAGTGTTTGAAGCACAGGATATAAGTGCGGCCGTGAGAAACAGATTCTGTGAAGTGTTTGCAGCAAATTCGTCTTTTTACAAGATGACTAGTGGTTACAACAAGATGTCTTGATTTAATTTGGTTTTATATTTTTAGACTCTTGTTAATATGCCAATCAGAAAGTCTTAACTTACCACTTACTTGAAACGGTTTTGTTTTTTTGGAAAATATTTCGGATCACCCTTCGAAACAATTCTGGAAACAGGACGCTCAGGGTGTTTCCAGAATAAGCTGTGAAAAATAATTTTTCACATTTTTATCCTTTGGATTTTGAGCAGCTTCTCCAAGATTTGCAAGAAAGATTTTTCTATGGAGTATCTTACCCCTTACCCTAAAAACGGTTATTAAAATCTAAGGGGATTTGCAAAATCTTTTTGAATAAAAAGAATATCCAATTTTTGGCAAGTGGATAAGGTTGTTGAGAAAAACATGGGCTAGTTGCTGAGAATCACCGCCTTATGCACACGGTTTAGGAAGTGTTTCCAGCTCATGTTTCCTCATCCCTTGTGGCTAAAGAATTCTATATTCTTTAGGGATTTTAGTTTCCAAAAATTTGAGGAATTGTTTTTCCAAGCACTATACAAAGTCGCTTCTTAGAACAATAGAAGCATCAGTTTTCAAAGGCAAAACTTCAGTGTTCATGACCTTAAAAGTTTCAAAAGAAAACCGTGTCTAGAAAGTGAGTTATTTGAGCTTTCAAAGTTGGCATACTAGGACTTCATTGTACCCTATATTAGCTTAGTTGAGAAGCATTGTAATAGGGTGTTTTTCTTTATATTCTTCTTTTACAAAAGTGAGTTGAGTGAATGTCCAAATCAAGGGTATTTTGGACGTGGGGTAACCTGTCTTAGGGATGACGGTTACGTGGGTTGTAATTTGTAACAAGGTGTGTTACTATTGTAACGTGATTAGCCCATTTAGTGAAGTGTTTAAATCCTACACGAGGTAGGTCGTGGTTTTTCACCTCAGTTGGGCTAGAGGTGTTTTCCACGTAAAAATCCTGTGTCCATTATTTCCGCATTCAATTTTGTTGGATTTTCGCTTCTGCTTATCTCAGAAACAATCTGTGCGAACAGGGTCTAAGACTATTTGCCAGCAACTTGCGAAAATCGAACACCACAATTCACCCCCCTCTTGTGGTTGTGTACTCTCTAAATCAACAAGTGGTATCAGAGCAGGTTCTCCTTTGAAAGGCTAACACCTTGAGAGATCCTTGAAGATAAGTACCCCACAAGGCATGCTTGAAGGTCAATCCATAACTCGACCACCATACTTCAATGGCCAACACTATGGTTGGTGGAAGAATAGGATGGAAAACTACATCCAAGCCGAGGACTATGAGTTATGGATGCTCATCAAGAATGGGCCACTCATCCCTAAGAAAATAACTGAAGATGGAAAGTCATTCCCCAAGGAGCCTAAAGAATTCAATACTGAAGATTACAAAATGATGGAGAAGAATGCCAAAGCCAAGAAACTTCTATATTTTGGCCTAGGTCCTGATGAATATACTCGCATATCTGAATGTGAGTCGGCCAAGGAGATCTGGGATGCTTTGCAAATAGCTCACGAAGGGACCAATCAGGTAAAGTAATCCCGGATTGAATTGCTTATGAGAAAATATGAGCTGTTTGAGATGGGTGATCGTGAAAGTGTGATGGACATGTACACTCGCTTCACTCACATAACGAATGAGTTGAAATCCCTAGGAAAATCCTTCACTACCGAAGAATTGGTGAGGAAAATCTTAAGAATTTTACCTCATTCTTGGGAAGCGAAAGTCACGGCCATCCAAGAAGCTAAGGACATGAACAAGATCACCCTAGATGAGCTGATTGGAAATCTCCAAACGTATGAACTTAGAAAAAATTCTCAGCAGAAAGATGAGACAAAGAGAGATCGAGGTCTTGTACTAAAAGCCTTAGAAGATGATTCTGATTTTGATGAGGAGGAGATTGCCATGATAACTCAAAAATTTAAGAAGTTCTTCAAGAAAGCTAAAGAAAACAACAAACGGAAGGACTTCGACAAGGGCAGGAACACCTTTCGGAAACAGTTCTCTGGATGCTTCAAGTGTGGCAAGTTAGACCACATTGTGAGAAACTGCCCACTACACAAGGAGGAACAAGAACCCGAACACCCTAGAAAACAGGGGAGGAAACAGGGCGTAAGCAGCTCAACGAAACGACTCTCAAAAGCTATGCTCGCAGCTTGGGGTAATTCAAGTGAGGATGAGGAAAGGTCTGAAGCCGAGGAAGCTGATGTAGCACTCATGGCAAGAAGTGACACTGATTTAGATGATGGATCAACAGATAGTCTGACTCAACTCAAGAACAAGGTGCGTGGTCTAAATAAATCAACTCTTGAGGAATTAGTGTACACTATAATGGATATATGTGCTGAATTAAAAAGGGATGTTCGTGACCTAGAACTAGAAAATGAAACTCTTAAATTGGAAAAACTTGAAGTTGATAAAGAGACACTTGCCTTGCATGAAAACATTAATGTGCTTAAAGAGACTTTACTCATGAAAGAAGAGACTTGTTCCATTAATCTGACTGAGCTGGAAAAGGAATCTCTTGACTTAAAAGGAAAGGTCAAATCTTTGCTGGAAGAAAACAAAGACTTGCTTGAGAAAATAAAACAAATGGAATTAGACTTTGTCACAAACAAGCTCTGGAACAGGTCCTCAAGGGCGCTTGAATGGTTAAACACACATCATAGTCGAAATAGAAGAGGACAAGGTTTTGTGCCTAAGATGACCTACCCAGTGAATAGAAAATACGTAGGATTATCTGAGAACATTGTATGTTATCACTGTGGTAAAACGGGTCATTATCGTTATACTCGTCCCTCGAGAAAGTATGCCATTAAAAGGAACACAGCGTATGTAAAACAAATATGGATTAGGAAAGATGAGATTTGTACGTCCAAACGAATGGGACCCAAGTGGATCTGGGTTCCCAAAACTAACCTATGATCTATTTTGCAGGCTGAAGTGAGAGAAAACCACCCAGCAAACAACCCAGCAAACAGCGCAGGAAACAACCTAGGGAACAAGCAGCTGTGGTATGTTGACAGTGGGTGTTCGAGGCATATGACTGGTGAAAAATCCAATTTTCTCTCACTTACAGCTTCAGAAGGAGGGAGTGTGGCATTTGGAAACGGCAAATCCGGGATAATTGTCGGTATAGGTAAGATAGGTGAGTCACTCTCCCATTCAATTGACAATGTTTATTTTGTGGATGGATTAAAACACAACTTGCTAAGTGTGTCCCAACTGTGTGACAAAGACAACCTAGTAGTGTTCTCTCCAACACGTTGCTTGGTTGTAAATATGAACACAGGAGATGTTGTGTTGAGGGGGAAGCGACACAAAAATGTTTATAAAGTGTGTATTTCTATTCTTCCCCAAAATAATTTGACTTGTTTGAGTGCCCTAAATGATGATGTTATGCTTTGGCGCAAAAGGCTAGGTCATGCAAGCCACTCGCTTTTGAACAAACTTGTAACCAAAGACTTAGTGGTAGGCTTACTTTCCATTAAATTCAATGATGACAAGGTATGTGATGCATGTGCCAAAGGCAAAGAAGTCAAAAATTCATTTAAATCTAAAAGGTGTGTAAGCACTACTCGACCTCTTGAATTAATACATATGGATATATGTGGTCCAATGAGGATCATGAGCAGAGGTGGTAAGAGGTATGTGCTTGTGATAGTGGATGACTACTCTCGTTTCACTTGGACCCTGTTTTTGGCTTCTAAAGATGAAACTTTTAAAAAATTTCTTGCTTTCATTAAAAAGACTGAAAAGAGGGTAGGACACTCTTTGGTATGCCTAAAGGTCTGACCATGGTACAGAATTTGAAAATTCGAGCTTTATTGATTATTGTAATGAGCATGGTGTTGATCATAATTTTTCAGCTCCAAGAACACCCCAACAGAACGGGGTGGTAGAACGCAAAAATCGCACTCTAGAGGACATGACTAGAACAATGCTTGTTGCTAGTGGTCTTCCTAGAAACTTTTGGGCTGAAGCTTTGAATACATCATGTTACATTATAAATAGATGCATGATTAGACCTATTCTTAACAAAACTCCTTATGAACTTTTCAAGGGAAGAAAACCTAATATTATGCATTTGAGAGTTTTTGGTTGTAAATGTTTTGTGCATAATAATGGAAAGGATGCCTTAGGGAAATTTGATCCAAGGAGTGATGAAGCAATATTCCTTGGTTACTCCTCGCATAGTAAGGCATACAAAGTGTTTAATCCAGCTAGGATGGAGAGCGAGTCTGTGAACCCACTTTCACCACGATCATGGAAATATCAAAGTTCACATCCTCTTGATCAAATTTTGTCTGATATTAATGCAGGAGTTCAAACTAGATCTAGACTCAAAAATTTCTGTGCTTTCTATGCTTTTCTCTCAAAAATTGAGCCTAAGAATATTAATGAAGCCCTTGCAGATTCAGATTGGGTCACAGCCATGCAAGAAGAACTCCATCAGTTCGAAAGGAACAAGGTATGGCACCTTGTGCCACGGCCAGAGGATAGAACAATCATTGGAACCAAGTGGGTGTTCCGTAACAAGCTGGATGAGTGCGGAACAGTCACTAGGAACAAGGCCCGGCTGGTGGTTCAAGGCTACAACCAAGAAGAGGGAATTGATTATGAAGAAACCTTTGCACCTGTTGCAAGGATGGAGGCTATTCGAATCTTGATAGCATTTGCAGCCCATATGGAGATCAAGTTGTATCAAATGGATGTCAAAAGTGCATTTTTAAATGGGTACCTCAAAGAAGAAGTGTATGTCAAACAACCCCCCGGTTTTGAAAGTGATGAATTTCCTAACCATGTTTTCAAACTTGACAAAGCACTTTATGGTTTGAAACAAGCCCCTAGAGCTTGGTATGAGCGGTTGTCAAGTTTTTTATTGGAAAATGATTTTACAAGAGGCAAGGTAGACAATACCTTGTTTCTAAAATCTAAGGGGGAACATTTGTTGATTGTCCAAGTATATGTCGATGACATCATATTTGGTGCAACTCATCATGATTTGTGCAATGAATTTTCAAAAATGATGAGGAGTGATTTTGAAATGAGCATGATGGGTGAGCTTAATTTCTTTCTAGGCTTGCAAATCAAGCAAACTTCAAACGGCACCATGATCCATCAATAAAAGTATATCAAAGGGTTACTTAAGCGTTTTAGGATGGAGTCGGCCAAGCCATTGATACTCCTATCTCTCCCTCAACCAGGTTGGTAATGGATGATGGTAGTCCCTCAGTTGAGGAGAAATCCTATAGGGGCATGATACGGTCACTCCTATACCTAAAGGCTAGTAGACCTGATATTGTTTTCAGTGTTGGTCTATGTGCACGTTTTCAGTCTAACCCTAAAGAAACTCATCTTAAGGCTGTAAAAAGGATTTTAAGATACTTAAAACATACACCTGATCTAGCCTTATGGTATCCTAGAAGTTGCAACTTTGATCTTATTGGGTATGCTGATGCTGATTATGCAGGGTTCTTGGTTGATAGAAAAATCACCTCAGGTATGGCTCACTTTCTTGGACCTTGTTTGGTATCTTGGGCAACCAAGAAACAACTCTCTATTGCCTTGCCCACAGCAGAAGCTGAATACGTGGCAGCTGCATCCTGTTGTGCTCAGTTATTATGGATAAGACAACAACTCAAGGATTTTTGTGTTGACATAGGATGCATTCCTATTTATTGTGACAATACAAGTGCAATTAACATTGCCAAAAATCCATGTCAACACAAAAGAACAAAACATATTGACATTCGTCATCATTTTTTAAGAGACAATGTTGAAAAAGGAGTGATCTCAATGAATTTTTGTGCCACTGAAAATCAAATTGCTGATATATTCACAAAGGCATTGAGTAGAGAACAATTTGAAAGGAATAGACTCAAACTAGGTTTAATTAAAACAACCTAACCATCCTGTTCTCTCTCCCTGTTGGTAAAATTTAAGATGCTATGGGTACAACATATTAAATTTTTGTTTGCAATCAACTTCTGTGCTATGTTTAGCATATGTGAGGTATGCAACCTGCTGACACTCGTTGAGGTCTAATGAGATTGCCCTTATTGTCCAATGTTACCTAGCAAGTAACCTCAAGAACAAGCATCAGAAACAGGTACGCCTCTTGTTTGTCAAATATGTGCAACTAGTTGGGAATTGCTAAAACACCTTCCGTGGCGTGCGCGGCCTAATTTAATGTTAAAGCCCGTTGCAAAACGGGCAAAATCTTTAAAAGATCTTGCACGGTTCTCTCTCTTTAAATCTCTCTTCAAACTTGCTTCACTCTCTCACCTCAACCGAAATTCCTCTTGCTCTGAAAATCTGCTCGAGAAACCCTAATCTCTCTCCTTCCTCTGAAAAAATGGCGTCCCCCATCAGCACCGAGAGTTCCTCGACCGTGACCCAGGGCAACCAGTCACCAAGCACAGTCTTGCAAACAGCCACAGCCCTGTTTGCGCCTACACAGTTTCTGGCAGCGTTAATAGAAGGTAAATCCACTGAACCATCTCGCCCAATTATCTACAAACCTTTTGGGCTTTTGAAGAGTATAGACCTTAGAACAGTAGGTCTAAAATTGGAAGACATTCCCTACAAATTTGGGTGGGATTTAATTTTGTTTGGTGAACCGGGCGCATGTCAACAGTCTGGAGAACCCCAAGGACCTGTTAAGGCATCTGACCGAGAAATTGGGGCTTTAGATGAACTCTTTCTGTTCGAACATGGCCTAGATGACATCAATTCGTTTGGGCTGTGTCCAGAGCAGGGAACAGGGGCCGAAACAGGGCCTGAGGTTTTTAAGGATGACCTAGGGGAGGATTTGTCAAAAGAAGAAGGGGGAAGTAGTGGTCAAATGGAGGAGTCTCCTGTCAAGCCTGAACAAGCCACACCGGTAACACAAATCGGTGAGAAACGAAAAAGGTACAAAATTGTGGCTAGGCGTACTAGAATGCCAAGAACACGACCACCATCAAGGTTTAAAAGCGGTCAGACTGAAGAACCCTCAAAAAATGAAACCCCTGTCAAACCAAAACCACAAATCCCCTCTTCGGCAAAACCCACAAACAGGCCAACTCGAAAATCAGCCCGAATTGCTTTCCAATCCACGCCTCGTCTTGCCAAACAGTCATTCCCTGTTGTTGAGGAAATTGATTCCTCCTCTGAGCCTTCATCAGATAGCGACACTGAGAACACCTCCTTCAAACGGGGCACTCCCGTGTTCTCAGAGTCCTCAGAGGATAAGCCACTGCTTGCACCAAAATCAACCTCCACTTTACCCTCCAAACCATCACAACTCAAAAATCCTAAGAAAAAAGCCTCCCTCAAACACGCCTTCACACAAGACCCTCCTACTGAGCCCCAACCTAAGAGAGCCAAGAAGTCTACCCCGTCTGCCATTTCAGCCAAACTGACCCAATTGCTTCAGAGACGGGTCGTTAGGGGCAAAATTATCAAGGTAAAATATTTTGAGGAACAGGGTCTGGGGGTGTTTCTGCACAAGCTGCGTGCACAGGGGTGGTATGAGCTGTTTACAAACACCCAGCTGGGGTGTTCTGTACATAAGTTGGCAGAGTTCTATGCCAACTGCACTGTCACCGAAGGAGTGGTGACAAGTATTATTAACGGGCAACAGCTTCGCTTCGATGCGAAGATATTAGGGAAAATTCTGGGGATTCCCTCCACAGGCTTTGATATATATGTGAGAGAAGACAAGACTATTCTAGGGACAGCCAGGCTGCTGGAGCTCTCCTAGAAATTTAGCCAGCAACCAAGCCTGCAAACACCCAAGTCCGTGAAGAAAGGGGACATGACATCGCTCTATCAATTGATATTTTGGTTTATTATCAAGAATGTCATTCCTCAGGGCCAGGGTCGCAATCTTACCGATGCCATGGATCAGTGTCTTATGGACCTGATGGACAAGGAAGAGCAAATCAACCTTCCTGCCATCATGGTTCGACATATTGCAAGAATTGCAAACACCTCCAGGGAGCATGCCCTGGGGTATGGTTTCTTCCTGACTAGTGTCTTTGAGCATTTTAGAGTGACATTGCAGAAGAAGGTGGGAGCTCAGTTCATTGATGAGATTGGGAGTAACACCCTTATGGGGTGTGGATACACTTTGGTTGAGGCGTCTGCATCAGAACAGGGGATAAAAACACCCTGTCCTCCTGTTCCTGGCAGTTCCTTAACCAAACTTGAGGCTGCTCTGTAGGAAAACTCTCGGCTCAGTGCTGAGCTTATTGCTGTGAAGGTTGCCCTGGACAAGGAAAAAGCTCTAAATGCTAAGCGCCATGAAGATCTCCTCGCCCTTCTCTCTTCCCTTTCAGCAAAATTTTCTCCTACTCCCTGATCACCTCCCATAACCTGTTCCCATAGGTTGTTCTCATTGGTTGTTCTCACTTCTCTTAGTTATCCTCTCTTGCCCGTTTGTACTATGTTACACTCTTTTGGTGAATGACAGGTTATCTTGGTTTTTGATTGGCTTTGCCTTGCTTGCTTTTTGCTGTGAATTGCTTGTGTGTGACTAGGATGGCCAATCTCATGACCATACCAACACACTTGAGTGTATCGCCTGTTGACTTTCCTCCATTACCCAAGTGGTGGTGATAGCAAACACCCTCTGTTTGACTGTTTGCTCCTACTTTTTAATGATGCCAAAAGGGGGAAGATAGGATGACCAATATTGTTTTAGTTTTGCCATGGACGTGTTAAATTTTCTTACATTTTTCGATACTCACTGCTTTATGTGAATGTGAAAAATTGGCACTAATCACTTCAATTGTCCTTGAAAGTCAATATGGTCACTTGGTTTGTCATCATCAAAAAGGGGAATTTGTTAGAATGTATAAGGTTTTGATGATAACAAATCCAAGTGTTGTTGTTGCGCCAAACAGGCTTTCTAAACAGATTCTTACTGCTGTTCTCAAGTCTTAAAACTACTTGACTAATGGATTATCAAGAACAGATACTCAAGTCAGCGATACAAGAACAGCCGTGAAGAACAGGTCCTGCGAAGTGTTTGAAGCACAGGATATAAGTGCAGCCGTGAGAAACAGATTCTGTGAAGTGTTTGCAGCAAATTCGTCTTTCTATAAGATGACTAGTGGTTACAACAAGATGTCTTGATTTAATTTGATTTTATATTTTTAGACTCTTGTTAATATGCCAATCAGAAAGTCTTAACTTACCACTTACTTGAAACGGTTTTGTTTTTTTGGAAAATATTTCGGATCACCCTTCGAAACAATTCTAGAAATAGGACGCTCAGGGTGTTTCCAGAATAAGCTGCGAAAAATAATTTTTCACGTTTTTATCTTTTGGATTTTGAGCAGCTTCTCCAAGATTTGCAAGAAAGATTTTTCTATGGAGTATCTTACCCCTTACCCTAAAAACGGTTATTAAAATCTAAGGGGATTTGCAAAATCTTTTTGAATAAAAAGAATATCCAATTTTTGGCAAGTGGATAAGGTTGTTGAGAAAAACATGGGCTAGTTGCTGAGAATCACCACCTTATGCACACAGTTTAGGAAGTGTTTCCAGCTCATGTTTTCTCATCCCTTATGGCTAAAGAATTCTATATTCTTTAGGGATTTTAGTTTCCAAAAATTTGAGGAATTGTTTTTCCAAGCTCTATATAAAGTCGCTTCTTAGAACGATAGAAGCATCGGTTTTCAAAGGCAAAAATTCAGTGTTCATAAGCTTAAAAGTTTCAAAAGAAAACCGTGTCTAGTGAGTGAGTTATTTGAGCTTTCAAAGTTGGCATACTAAGACTTCATTGTACCCTATATTAGCTTAGTTGAGAAGCATTGTAATAGGGTGTTTTTCTTTATATTCTTCTTTCACAAAAGTGAGTTGAGTGTGTGTCCAAATCAAGGGGATTTTGGACGTGGGGTAACCTGTCTTAGGGAAGACGGTTACGTGGGTTGCAATTTGTAACAAGGTGTGTTACTATTGTAATGTGATTAGCCCGTTTAGTGAAGTGTTTAAATCCTACACGAGGTAGGTCGTGGTTTTTCACCTCAGTTGGGCTAGAGGTGTTTTCCACGTAAAAATCCTGTGTCCATTGTTTCCGTATTCAATTTTGTTGGATTTTCGCTTCTGCTTATCTCAGAAACAACCTGTGCGAACAGGGTCTAAGACTGTTTGCCAGCAACTTGTGAAAATCGGACACCACAATTCACCCCCCTCTTATGGTGGTTGTACTCTCTAAATCAACAACTCCCTTCTTCAATTTATTAAGATAGGCTCATATACCATTATTAGTTTTGATATAAAGTAACTGATGTATTGTAGACGACCCAAAAATTCTTGCATTTCTTTTTCAGCCTTAGGCATTGACATTTCTTGTATCGCCTTGATGTTTAAAGGATCGACTCAATATCCATAAGGATGACCACATGCCCTAGTAACTTCCCTGAGGTGTCTCTAAATGCACACTTTGGTTCAAGTGCATATTGTATTTTCTAAATCTGGTGAAGAGCTTCCGAAGAGTTGAAACATGTCCATCCCTTTGCTTGGACTTTATAATCATATCATCCACATATACTTCTACTTCCTTATGATAGTGGTGCTTTAGTAAGTAGCCCCAGCTTTCTTTAACCCAACTGACATCAAATTTTAGCAATAAGTTCCCTAAGGGGTAACGAAGGTAGTGTTCTTCATGCCCTCAACTACCACCTTGACTTGGTTATAACTAGCACACCCATCCATAAAGCAAACGAAAGCATGCTTAGCAGTGTCATCAACTAAAATATCTATATATGGTAGCAAAAAATCATCTTTTGGACTTGCCTTGTTAAGATCCCTAAAATCCACACACATTCTTACTTTTCCATCTTTCTTTGGAACTGGTATAATACTTGCTACCAAGTGAGGGTAATGTGTAACCCTGATGCACCCTACATCCAATTGTGTCTGCATCTCTTCCTTTACTTTCTGGGCCCATTCTGGTTTCATCCTGCGTAGTTTTTGTTTTACAAGTTTAACATTCAGATAGAGAGAAAATTATGCTCAACAACATCTTCATTTATGCCTAGCATGTCTTTATAAAACCACGCAAAGACACCCATTGAATTCCTGCTGGAGTGAGGTGAAGCTTTCTTGCTCCTTTGGAGTATGTGATTTTCCTAATTTAAGCCCTCAAGACTCCTCAAGGGTCCCTTAGTTGATTAGTATTGCATATTTAATTGTAGAAGTTTAATTTTAATGGTCTTCCACTACTTTAATTAGATCTTGTGGATATCATTTGTAGAGCTTGTCGTGGAGCCCACTGCTTCAATTTTATAAATAATATTTATAGCATAGGAAAGTAGGGATCGATCCCACGAGGAAAGATTATGTCAATAAGCTAGATTAATTCTAAATGATTTTCCTACTCTAATTTATTATAACCACTCTATGCGTTTCTAAAGTAAATCAAATTTAATAAATAAAGTTCTAAAAAATATTTAATATTGCTCCTAAATATTTGAAACTTAATTCTAAAAATAAAATAGTAAATAGCTATCCTAAATAATCTGAAAAAATAAAAATAAAAATAATAACACAATATTCAACTAAAAATTATAACAAAAAATAACAAGTAGAAAATTAATATTAAAAATTACAAACAATAATCTAAATTAATATTCTGCAAGTTTATAAGTTTATAACTCCAAAATTATACATAATTTAATTCAGAAAAATCAAAACAGAAAATTAACTCCAAAAAATGCAAACAGAAAATAAAATCTGAAATTAGGGAAAAATAAACTGAACTAATATAAATAAGAAAATAAATAACGAAATTAGCCATATTTTAGGATGTAATTTTTTTGACTTAACAGGACCCAAAAAACATGAAATAAAAATTAAAAACGTAATTTTCAGACTTATTGAAATAAAAACCTACACATATTCAATTCACGAAATAATTTTGAAAAATTATCAAATAATTTCCAAAAAATTTGAGATTAAATAGAGGCAGAATAGGATACTATATAAACCCTAGGATAGATTAAAACTTCAAAAAACACAAAAGGAATGATTTCTAACCAAATTTCTAACAAACTAATAATTAAGCAGCAAACAGAATATGAATTAAATCTGAAAATTATAATCACACTAAAAATCAAAATCTAACTGATCTAATATTACCAAGATACTCCTAAAAGACTACTCCTTTGGGGGGGTAAACAAAATTTATATTATAGCTTATAAATTAACGAATAAAAATTGCCAATTAAATAAATTAATTAAAATGCAACAAATAATTATCAAAGATACCAAATTTATGAAAAATACTTAGCATAATCTATATCCACCATGTAAATTAATATTTATTATTAACAAATAAATTAATTTTTATCCATGAGTTAGACTGTAAAAGGCATCTACCAACTGATCTTTCCCGTTTTTCCTTATATTGTAGTTTATTTAGGTCCAGCCATAATATAAACCCTACTAATTTTGATAACCCTAGCACTAGCACAAGAATTTAATCAAACTAGAGCATTATGCATTAGAAAAATATCATCTAATGCCTTGTAACTAATTTACCAGTAAATTGATTTAACAAAGTTCTATAACGATAATCTAATTAAAAGAGATGGGTTTGAACCATCCATGATTAATTAGGATGATACTATTACCTAAAAGACTATAACTTTTACGTATTAAAGCCTTTTAAACTGTCATCTGAATTCGTATTAAACTAACTAGCATGCATTCTAACTGATTAAACACGAATATCATGAACGATAATTACTCATCGCTATAGAATCATGAATAACAATCAACTAGACAATAAAGCATAGAACTTGTTTCAAAATAATTAATTTAGCATGATTTCAAATAGATTATACTAAGTACAAGGAAATTACTCACTCATATTAAAAATTAAATTACCAAATTCACCCAAATACTCCATGTTAAATAATAAACTAAACACACAAAAAAAATAAAAGCAGAGCAATACTACTTTGATGATGATGACGATGGTCGATGATGGCGACGACTGTAAGGAGGGGTATTTAGGTGAGTGATGATGCTATGTGCTTGG
Organism: Carnegiea gigantea; assembly: GCA_029747015.1. Lineage (NCBI taxonomy): Eukaryota > Viridiplantae > Streptophyta > Magnoliopsida > Caryophyllales > Cactaceae > Carnegiea > Carnegiea gigantea. The sequence goes on along the minus strand of JAKOGI010000135.1, from coordinate 1,028,358 downwards.
CGGTGAGGAGATGAAGAAGTGTGAAGGTGGCGTGGAGATTGAAGATGAGGCTGGTGGGTTTTCTTGGAAGCAGGCTGCCGTGAGGGATTATGGTGTGGAGCTTGATGTTATGGTGAGGAAGGAGGAAGATGGAGATTAGTGGTGAGGTGAGGGGTTTGGCGTGGTGTTTAATGTGCAGCTGCCGTGGGCTGTTCATGAAGGTTAGATGGTGATGAAGATAATACATAATGAGGAGGAGAAGAGGGTGGGGTAGGGTTTTAGCCACTAGGGTTTTTTTCTTAGACTCCTTCTCCCCCAAGTCTTCTAGCTTTTCTTCAACTCTTGTAACCCAAGCCCAAATAAATCATTATAGAAATATTATTTTCCATAAATTATTATTTTGGACCGACTTGATAACCAAGTATGTAAAATCCGAACTTCAACGTCTTCTCTTTTCCTCTTTATTTTATTAATACTTAACCTGAAAAATATATAAAATAAAGTAAATTAGACGAAATAATATATATAATACAATCAAAATAATTATTGAAATAATGCATGATTTTTGACTTAACAAATTCTCCTACACTTAAACTTTGGACGTCCTCGTGCAAAGAAATCTTAGACTCGACCTAAAACTGACCCTCTTCTTTTCTTATAAAGTCATGCATAAATATGAAATTCATACTAGGCATTGACTTGCTTTAAAAGTAGTTTTATTAAAAATTAACTAGTTTTTCCTCCAATAAGTGAATAATTACTAGACATCCAACTACCATCAAAGAGTTTATTCATCAACCTCACAATATTTCTATAATGAAGTAACAAGATCAATAATTATTCATCCCTTTTAAATATGCATATACCGATCAAGAGGTCCAAAAAAATTTATGATAGAAAAATTGAGGTACGGTATGGCTATAGAGACAATTAAACTGGATAGAATAACTCATTGAATTGATTCTAAACTTGCCTTGCATTTATTTTTCTTTTCTTCTTCTTCTTCTTTTTTTTTTTTCAAACTCCACTTGCGCACATATTCGAGGCCCCTATAGGGTCTTAGAAATTAAACACTGTCTGTCCCACTCACCCGAATAGAGGTGCTGGAGCAAACAATTTATTCTCATCATTATTTTTGTTTATTTTATTGACTCACTAGTATGAGAAGCAAACTTTCCAGTGGTAGTATTACTTCAAAGGGTAGCACCTAGTAGCGCATGCCTCAAAGGAGTACCTGTCATTCCCGACTTTAACTCTCACTTTTTTTTCTTTTTTTTAAAAAAAAAGAAAAATCATAATTTTAATGAGTTATTATACCAATTCAATAGTCTAAGAAATAGGCTAGGTCATTTTAATGCCTCTAAATGGTTATATAATATGATCAAATAAGATGGATAATCATGACAGCTATTCATTAAAAAGATATATGAGGATCAACTCAAACTTCTCTGAGTGACAGTTAACATGCTCAGAAGCCTTCACTCATAGAAGAATAAACTACAAATAGCTAAGAAAATAAATTTTTTTTTAAAGCAAGCAAGCCTAACATAAACTCATATCATGCATTATTTATAACAAAATAAAAAAAAAATTTTAACTTTTTTTTCTTTTTTCAGAATAAATACTGCAGGAATTAAATACAGGATACACCCTCCATACTTAATTCATGCATTGTCCCTAATGCATGCAAAAAGATAGAAATAATGAAAATAAAAGTAAAATTAAGTGGGTACTTCCCTAAAAACGTTGGGTTGCCTCCCAACCAGTGCATTTGTTTAAAGTCGCTGGCTCGACGCAAACAAGCTCATGGATCCTCTAGTTAGATCTCTTCCACTAAGCATATCTTATCTCCTTCATAGAAGTGCTTTAGCCTGTGACTATTTATCTTGAAAATCTTGTTAGTAGTAAAGGATTTAATCTCAACAACACCATGTGAATAAGTCTTTACTACATAGAAGGTCCTAGCCATCTAGAGTTTAACTTACTAGGAAAGAGTCTCAGTTTTGAATTGAATAATAGCACTTTCTCACCTACTTGAAATTCTTTTCTGGCAAGTTTAGTATCACGAAATGCTTTGACTTTACCTTTATAAATGACTGAATTGTCAAAGGCTTCCAAGCGAATCTCTTCTAGTTCCTGCAACTGCAATTTACGCTCTCTTCCTGCTAACTCATAGTCAAGATTACATTGCTTCACAGCCCAATATAACTTATGTTCTATCTCAACAGGAAGATGACATGGCTTCTCAAAGACTAACCTATAAGGTGACATACTAATAGGGGTCTTGTATGCAGTCCTATAAGCCCAAAGAGCCTTATCTAGCCTAAGACTCTAATCTTTCCTGTCTCGCCTAACTACTTTTTCAAGTGTGCCCTTGATTTCTTTATTAGATATTTCAGCTTGGCCATTTGTTTAGGGGTGATAACTAGTAGATACCTTATAAGTCACATGATATTTGGCTAACAAGACACCTAAAGTTCTATTACAAAAATGAGTCCCCCTATTATTGATATTTGCTCTTGGTACTCCATATCTATACAGAATGAGAGATTTAATATATTTCACCACAGTTTTAGCATCATCAGCTCTAGTAGCTGCAGCTTCTGCCCATTTGGACACATAATCAACAATTAGAAGAATATAAGTGTATCCAAAAGAAGGGGGGAAGGGTCCCATGAAATCAATATCCCATACATCAAAAATTTCACAAATATAAACATTATATAAGGGCATTTGATTCCTTCTTGATAAATTTCTAGTCTTTCAGCATGCTTCACATCTTTTACAAAAATCATAAGCATTACGTGAAATAGAAGGATAATAAAATCCACACTCAAGAACTTTATGTGCTGTTCTTTTGGGTCCAAAATGTCCCTCACTTTCTGAAGAATGACAGAAGGTTAGAATGGAATGAATTTCACTGTCATCAACACAACGCCTTATTATCTGATCAGTACAAAATTTCCATAGGTATGGCTCATCCCAAACATAATATTTAGATTGAGCTCTTATCTTTTCTTTTTCAGCTCTAGACAAGTCAATGTGAAAAGTTGTGGTGGCTATGTAGTTCACAATATCAGCATACCAATGTAACCTACTGCTGACAGCATACAAAGTCTCATCAGGAAAACAATTACTAAAAGGACTACCACTTTCCCTGGTTTCCAGTCTACTAAGATGGTCAGCAACTAAGTTCTTAGCTCCAGGTTTCTTTAATTTCCAATTGAAATTCTTACAATAGTAACATCCATCTAATCAATCTGGGCTTTGAAGCTTTCTTTTCTAGTAGGTGCCTAAGAGCAGAATGATCAGAGTAAACATTAACTTTAACACCCAACAAGTAAGGATGGAACTTCTTAAGAACAAAAACAATAACATACGTCTCCTTTTCTATAATGGTGTAATTACATTGTACAGAGTCAAGAGTTCTAGAAGTATAGTAAATCACATGAGGTACTTTCCCAACTCTTTGACCTAAAACTGCCCCTACTGCCTTATCACTAGCATCACACATTAACTCAAAAGGTAAGGCCCAATTTGGGGGTTGCACAATAGGTGAAGTAGTCAATTTCAACTTCAACTGATCAAAAACCCTCATACAATCATCATTAAAATCAAATGAAGCATCCTTTGCAAGCAAGGCACATAAAGGAGAAGCAATCTTAGAAAAACTTTGATAAACCTCCTATAGAACCCTATATACCCTAAGAATGATCTCACATTCTTGACACACCTGGGGTCAGGCAAAGACTGAATGATGTCAACTTTTGCTTTATCTGCCTCTAATCCCCTTGATGACACTACATGTCCAAGTACTACCCCATGCTCCACCATGAAATGACACTTTTCAAAATTAAGTACCAAATTGATCTCAATGCAACGCCTAAGCACTAGAGTAAGATGATGTAAGCACTCATCAAATGAATCACCATATACAGTAAAATCATCCATGAAAACTTTCATAATTTTGGTGATAAAATCAGAAAAGATACTCATCATACATCTTTGAAATGTAGTAGGTGCATTACATAGACCAAAAGACATACGTCTAAAAGCATAAGTGCTAAAAGGGCAGGTAAAGGTGGTCTTTTCTTGATCCACAGGAGCTATAGGGACCTGAATATGATCTGAATAACCATCTAGAAAGCAATAATGTGACCTCCTAGCTAATCTCTCTAACATCTGGTCCATAAAAGGCAATGGAAAATGGTCTTTTTTAGTGGCCTTGTTAAGCCTTCTATAGTCAATACACAATCTCCAACCTGATGGAAGGTTGTAAGAAGAAGAAACCAACTCACAACTTGCCTCAAAGTGGAATCCAAAACAAGAAGAAGGAAAAACAGCAAGGGAGAGGAGAAATCAAGAGTTTGGATAGTCAAGTGACCTTGTAAGGGATAATCCGAGGAGCCACCCTTGGAGAACACTTAGGCAATCTCTTTGTATCAACTAGTTACAGAATTTAATCACCTTCTAGTTGAGAGAAAGAGACTTAGAGACCCACTTGAGTTGCCAAGCTCAAGATATAACACTAGGAGTTTTTGTAGAGAGAGTTTGAAAACTCATAAATTCATTCATTCAAAGTTTTTTGCAAAGTGAGGCTCAAGCTGGTTTTTAAGCTTGATGGCCGAACCCCCTCCCCTTCCAAGCAGCAAAATCAATAGCTAGGTACATTTGGGGAAGAGGTACACATCTAATCAACCAATGCTAGCTAAACACCTCACTACCTAGCTTAATCTACCTCATTAGGGGTTATAATGCCTCCCAAATGAGGTGTCAAGCTTACATGGATCCTTGAATGCAGCAAAATGACTCATTCAGCAAGTGGGGAGGCCAGGGGACAAGCACAACCCAAGAAAATCAGACCTTGTACCGGTTTGGGAAGAACCGGGTAAAAGGATGATTTTTGTGTCCTTTTGGCTGGTTAATACCAACACAAGGGGATGCTTTGGATGGGATTTGAACCCATGACCTAATAATTATTTATGTCCCCTTTCATACTGCAAAATTTGACAAAAGTTGGAGTTGATGAAGTCAACCAACTAGGGCCTTATTTCGGACTGTGCTGGATTGCGCCCTGCAGTGCGCGGTCTCAGGTTTTGGCTTGGTTGACTGACCAAATGGACTCTGAATGCCTTGCAAAAGGTCTTGTTGGAAATCTAAGATCTTAAGCTTTAAGGGGGTGGTGCGTGCAGGAAATTTCCCCTTCTGCATTTTGCTCCAACAGAGGAACAAAATCGGGTGAGAAACGGTATGAACTGGGCAGTTCACTTTCTTGTTTGTGCATACGTTTTCTGACTATGGCATGAACTCCTTTGGCCTTCTGGGACTCCCTAGCGGGGGATGGATCATGGCAATGGCTTTTGAAGGTTTGGTGGGATGGTCTCCATCATTCTCCCCGGGTTGGTTGGAGTTTGGCCTCAAACTCGGCAACTCTTCATTTTCACCATAGCAAGGGCTCAAGTCGGCCACATTGAAGGTGGCGGGCACCCCATAATCACCGGGGAGGTCAATTTTGTAAGTACTTGGGCCAACCTTCTCAAGGATTTCGAAAGGCCCATCCGATCTTGGCATTAATTTGGATTTCCTCTTGTTAGGAAATCTCTCCTTCCTCAATTGGACCCATACTAGGTCCCCAGGCTGAAAATGAGCCTTTTTTCTTTTCTTGTGAGGTGCGAACTCATGCATAGGGGATTTGAGGAGGGTAGTGAGATAGACATTTCTTTGTGAGCTGCCGTGGGTTTGGAGGGGGCGGTTGGTTTGATGGGAGTGAGGGTGATCCTTTTGTGGTCTTTGGTGAAGGTGTAGGGGTTCATGTGGCCATCATGCGTGACGCTCCTATCAAAGAGCCAAGGGCGACCCAACAAGACATGGCACGCACCTATGGGGATAATGTCACACCAAATCTCATCTTTATAAGTTTTCCCAATGCTTAAGGATAAGAGGCACTGAGACGAGATTTGCAAACCTTGGGTTTGATTGAGCCATTGGATGGTGTATGGCTTTGGGTGGGGAGTCACCGGAAGTTTGAGTTTGTTCATCATAGATTGTGAAGCCACATTCGTACAACTTCCCCCATCAATGATAAGGGAGCACACCTTGCCGCCTATGGTGCACCTTGTACGGAAGATGGATTCTCTTTGTTGAAGCTCATCATGGGAAGCTAGGCCACTCAAGGTCCTCCGAATGACCAAAAGTTCTCCTTCATCCGGGCCCTCTTCAACCTCCTCTATGGTTTCATTCAAATACACCTCTTTCTCTTCCTCCCCTTTCTCTACCTCCTCTTCTAGCTCCTCTAGGGAAGCTTGGTACTCGGCTAGAGAAACCATTCTCTTGTTGGGACACTCGGAAGCATAGTGTCCAAGGCCTTGGCAACGAAAACACCGGATTTTGCTAGAGGTTTTGGGGGTGGTTGTTTGGAGGGAGTTTGTGGAGTGGTGTTTTGTGGGGGTTTTGGGTTTGGAGGTGGGAAGACATCTTGAGGAATGTATGGAGGGTTTTGGAAACTGTAAGGCCGTGGAGTAGGTTTGGAGGTGGGACTCTTGCCTTTGAGCTTCTTTTGCATTTCGACTTTGTGGGCTAAAGCACTTAGCTCATCAGGGATGTGTAAGGGTGTATTTCAACAATATGAGCAATTTGTTCATCAAGTCCACTCAAATAGCGAATCAAGGTTTGAGAGTCATCCTCCCTCAAATCACATTTCAAGAGGAGTTGTTCAAACTCCCTAGTATACTCTTCCACACTCTTGGGGCGCTGTTTGAGGTGGTGGAGTTTAAGGAAATTGTCTTGGAGGTAATGTGGGGGTAAGAATTTGGCCTTTAGTTTGGACTTCATTTTCTCCCAAGTCTTAATCTTACTTTTCCCCTTCCTTACTCTTTTGGACACAACATTAGACCACCAAATAGAGGCATATTTACGAAGTTTCAAGGCCATTAGTTTTACCTTCTTGCCTTCCGGAATGTCCTTGTACTCGAAGACTCGTTCCACCGTTTTCAACCAATCAAGGAAGATATCCGGATCTAGTTGACCTTCATACTCCGGGATGTCAACTTTAAAATCTTCGTAGCTTCGACCGTTATGCCTTTGGTGTCGGCGTGGCCGTCTACCTTGCTCTTCCTCACTAGAATCACCAAATGGGTTGCTACCCTCGGAATCATCCGAGTCTTGATGCTTGCTTGAGCTCTTTGAACTCCATAAACCTCTCCTCTTCTCTTCCATAAGTTGCCCAAGTTGCTTTTGGAGATACTTTAGTTGAGCTTCTACCTCGGCTTTCTCCCTCAGGGCTTGCTCGGCCACTTGCTCGGGTGTGAGGCTAGAAGACATATCGGCCTTGGAAGGGAGAATGAGTGTTTTGGGGCGGGGAGGGGTAGGCACGGTCGTGCTAGTAGGCACGGCCTGACCGTGCTGAGCTGCTGGCAAAGGTTGTCTGGGCTGGAATTGTGGCCCGGTCGTGCGTATATGGCACGGTGTGCCCGTGCCAAGTCTCTTGTTGGGCACGGCTGAAATTTGTGGCGGATGTGTTTGGGTTGTTTTGTGAGTTTGGGTGTTTGGGATGTGTTTGGGCAAGGAAGCTTGGCCAAGAAAGATAGCCTAAGCTCTGATACCAATTTGATGGAAGGTTGTAAGAAGAAGAAACCAACTCACAACTTGCCTCAAAGTGGAATCAAAACAAGAAGAAGGAAAAACAAAGGGAGAGGAGAAATCAAGAGTTTGGATAGTCAAGTGACCTTGTAAGGGATAATCCGAGGAGCCACCGTTGGAGAACACTTGGGCAATCTCTTTGTATCAACTAGTTACAGAATTTAATCACCTTCTAGTTGAGAGAAAGAGACCTAGAGACCCACTTGAGTTGCCAAGCTCAAGATATAACACTAGGAGTTTTTGTGGAGAGAGTTTGAGAACTCACAAGTTCATTCATTCAAAGTTGTTTGCAAAGTGAGGCTCAAGCTGGTTTTTAAGCTTGATGGCCGAACCCCCTCCCCTTCCAAGCAGCAAAATCAATAGCTAGGTACATTTGGGGAAGAGTTACACATCTAATCAACCAATGCTAGCTAAACACCTCACTGCCTAGCTTAATCTACCTCATTAGGGGTTATAATGCCTCCCAAATGAGGTGTCAAGCTTACATGGATCCTTGAATGCAGCAAAATGTCTCATTCAGCAAGTGGGGAGGCAAGGGGACAAGCACAACCCAAGAAAATCAGACCTTGTACCGGTTTGGGAAGAACCGGGTAAAAGGATGATTTTTGTGTCCTTTTGGCTGGTTAATACCAACACAAGGGGGTGCTTTGGATGGGATTTGAACCCATGACCTGATAATTATTTATGTCCCCTTTCATACTGCAAAATTTGACAAAATTTGGAGTTGAGGAAGTCAACCAACTAGGGCCTTATTTCGGACTGTGCTGGATTGCGCCCTGCAGTGCGCGGTCTCAGGTTTTGGCTTGGTTGACTGACTAAATGGACTCCGAATGCCTTGCAAAAGGTCTTGTTGGAAAGCTAAGATCTTAAGCTTTAAGGGGGTGGTGCGTGCAGGAAATTTCCCCTTCTGCATTTTGCTCCAACAGAGAGACAAAGTCGGGTGAGAAACGGTATGAACTGGGCAGTTCACTTTCTTGTTTGTGCATACGTTTTCTGACTATGGCATGAACTCCTTTGGCCTTCTTGGACTCCCTAGCGGGGGATGGATCATGGCAATGGCTTTTGAAGGTTTGGTGGGATGGTCTCCATCATTCTCCCCGGGTTGGTTGGAGTTTGGCCTCAAACTCGGCAACTCTTCATTTTCACCATAGCAAGGGCTCAAGTCGGCCACATTGAAGGTGGCGGGCACCCCATAATCACTGGGGAGGTCAATTTTGTAAGTACTTGGGCCAACCTTCTCAAGGATTTCGAAAGGCCCATCCGATCTTGGCATTAATTTGGATTTCCTCTTGTTAGGAAATCTCTCCTTCCTCAATTGGACCCATACTAGGTCCCCAGGCTGAAAATGAGCTTTTTTTCTTTTCTTGTGAGGTGCGAACTCATGCATAGGGGATTTGAGGAGGGTAGTGAGAAAGACATCTCTTTGTGAGCTTGCCGTGGATTTGGAGGGGGCGGTTGGTTTGATGGGAGTGAGGGTGATCCTTTTGTGATCTTTGGTGAAGGTGTAGGTGTTCATGTGGCCATCATGCGTGACGCTCCTATCAAAGAGCCAAGGGCGACCCAACAAGACATGGCACGCACCTATGGGGATAATGTCACACAAATCTCATCTTTATAAGTTTTCCCAATGCTTAAGGATAAGAGGCACTGAGACGAGATTTGCAAACCTTGGTTTTGATTGAGCCATTGGATGGTGTATGGCTTTGGGTGGGGAGTCACCGGAAGTTTGAGTTTGTTCATCATGGATTGTGAGGCCACATTCGTACAACTTCCCCCATCAATGATAAGGGAGCACACCTTGCCACCTACGGTGCACCTTGTACGGAAGATGGATTCTCTTTGTTCAAGCTCATCATGGGAAGCTAGGCCACTCAAGGTCCTCCGAATGACCAAAAGTTCTCCTTCATCCGGGCCCTCTTCAACCTCCTCTATGGTTTCATTCCAATACACCTCTTTCTCTTCCTCCCCCTTCTCTACCTGCTCTTCTACCTCCTCTAGGGAAGCTTAATACTCGGCTAGAGAAACCATTCTCTTGTTGGGACACTCGGAAGTATAGTGTCCAAGGCCTTGGCAACGAAAACACCGGATTTTGCTAGAGGGTTTTGGGGGTGGTTGTTTTGAGGGAGTTTGTGGAGTGGTGTTTTGTGGGGGTTTTGGGTTTGGAGGTGGGAAGACATCTTGAGGAATGGATGGAGGGTTTTGGAAACCGTAAGGCCGTGGAGTAGGTTTGGAGGTGGGACTCTTGCCTTTGAGCTTCTTTTGCATTTCGACTTTGTGGGCTAAAGCACTTCGCTCATCAAGGGATGTGTAAGGGTGTAGTTCAACAATATGAGCAATTTGTTCATCAAGTCCACTCAAGTATCGAATCAAGGTTTGGGAGTCATCCTCCTTCAAATCACATTTCAAGAGGAGTTGTTCAAAGTCCCTAGTGTACTCTTCTACACTCTTGGGGCCTGTTTGAGGTGGTGGAGTTTAAGGAAATTGTCTTGGAGGTAATGTGGGGGTAAGAATTTGGCCTTTAGTTTGGACTTCATTTTCTCCCAAGTCTTAATCTTACTTTTCCCCTTCCTTACTCTTTTGGACACAACATTATACCACCAAATAGAGGCATATTTACGAAGTTTCAAGGCCACTAGTTTTACCTTCTTGCCTTCCGGAATGTCCTTGTACTCGAAGACTCGTTCCACCGTTTTCAAGCAATCAAGGAAGATATCCGGATCTAGTTGACCTTCATACTTCGGGATGTCAACTTTAAAATCTTCGTAGCTTCGACCGTTATGCCTTTGGTGTCGGCGTGGCCGTCTACCTTGCTCTTCCTCACTAGAATCACCAAATGGGTTGCTACCCTCGGAATCATCCGAGTCTTTATGCTTGCTTGAGCTCTTTGAACTCCATTGGTTCTCCTCTTTTCTTCCATGAGTTGTCCAAGTTGCTTTTGGACATACTTTAGTTGAGCTTCTACCTCGGCTTTTTCCCTCAGGGCTTGCTTGGCCACTTGCTCGGGTGTGAGGCTAGAAGACATATTGGCTTTGGAATGGAGAATGAGTGTTTTGGGGCGGGGAGGGGTAGGCACGGTCGTGCTAGTAGGCACGGCCTGACCGTGCTGAGCTGTTGGCAAAGGTTGTCTGGGCTGGAATTGTGGCCCGGTCGTGCGTATATGGCACGGTGTGCCCGTGCCAAGTCTCTGGTTGGGCACGGCTGAAATTTGTGGAGGATGTGTTTGGGCTGTTTTGTGAGTTTGGGTGTTTGGGATGTGTTTGGGCAAGGAAGCTTGGCCAAGAAAGATAGCCTAAGCTCTGATACCAATTTGATGGAGGGTTGTAAGAAGAAGAAACCAACTCACAACTTGCCTCAAAGTGGAATCCAAAACAAGAAGAAGGAAAAACAGCAAGGGAGAGGAGAAATCAAGAGTTTGGATAGTCAAGTGACCTTGCAAGGGATAATCCGAGGAGCCACCCTTGGAGAACACTTGGGCAATCTCTTTGTATCAACTAGTTACAGAATTTAATCACCTTTCTAGTTGAGAGAAAGAGACCTAGAGACCCACTTGAGTTGCCAAGCTCAAGATATAACACTAGGAGTTTTTGTAGAGAGAGTTTGGGAACTCACAAATTCATTCATTCAAAGTTGTTTGCAAAGTGAGGCTCAAGCTGGTTTTTAAGCTTGATGGCCAAACCCCCTCCCCTTCCAAGCAGCAAAATCAATAGCTAGGGACATTTGGGGAAGAGTTACACATCTAATCAACCAATGCTAGCTAAACACCTCACTACCTAGCTTAATCTACCTCATTAGGGGTTATAATGCCTCCCAAATGAGGTGTCAAGCTTACATGGATCCTTGAATGCAGCAAAATGACTCATTCAGCAAGTGGGGAGGCAAGGGGACAACCACAACCCAAGAAAATCAGACCTTGTACCGGTTTGGGAAGAACCGGGTAAAGGGATGATTTTTGTGTCCTTTTGGCTGGTTAATACCAACACAAGGGGGTGCTTTGGATGGGATTTGAACCCATGACCTGATAATTATTTATGTCCCCTTTCATACTGCAAAATTTGACAAAAGTTGGAGTTGAGGAAGTCAACCAACTACGGCCTTATTTCGGACTGTGCTGGATTGCGCCCTGCAGTGCGCGGTCTCAAGGTTTGGCTTGGTTGACTGACCAAATGGACTCCGAATGCCTTGCAAAAGGTCTTGTTGGAAAGCTAAGAGCTTAAGCTTTAAGGGGGTGGTGCGTGTAGGAAATTTCCCCTTCTGCATTTTGCTCCAACAGAGAAACAAAACCGGGTCAGAAACGGTATGAACTAGGCAGTTCACTTTCTTCTTTGTGCATACGTTTTCTGACTATGGCATGAACTCCTTTGGCCTTCTTGGACTCCCTAGCGGGGGATGGATCATTGGCAATGGCTTTTGAAGGTTTGGTGGGATGGTCTCCATCACAACCACTCTGGACTCTAGTAGGTGTCAACTCACCTTTCTTGTTTTGCACTACTATTGTTCCCCCCTTTTTGGGAACCACATGGATAGGTCTAGCCCACTCAGAATCAGCAATGGGGTATATTACTCCCGCGTCTAACTACTTAAGAATTTCTTTCTAGACTACCTCCATTATAGGTGGATTAAGTCTCCTCTGAGGATCCCTCTTAGGCTTAGCATCTTTCTTTAATGTGATCTTATGTGAGCATAAGGTAGGGCTAAGTCTCTTGAGGTCTGCTAAAGTCCACCCTATTGCTTAGCTATGTTCTCTAAGCACCTTAACAAGTTTTTTCTCTTAGTCAAGGGTAAGTGCATTAGAGATGATGACAGGAAAAGTCTCATTATTCCCAAATAAGCATATTTCAAATTCTCAGGTAAAGGCTTTAATTCCAGTTTAGGGGGTAAACTGCTAAAGGGAAGTAATTTAGCGTGATTTTCAGGCAATTCAAGCTGGTTAGGTCTATTCTGCACTTGTAAGTGGAACAAAAACCCTATCACATCAACTAGATTATCATTAACCTGGTATGGTACTTTTTGAAACTCAGCATGTTCAAGACTCTTAGTAAGCATAGTAAACAATTCATCTTCATGAGACAAGTCATAAATATCTTGGGACAACTCATCAATAACGTCAAGTGCATACACATAATTCACATCAACAGGAAATCTCATGGCATCAAAAATATTAAATTTAATCACTTCACCATTAAATTCCATGGTTAACGCTCCTTCATGCACATCAATTTTAGTCTTAGCTATTTTCAAAAATGGCCTACCTAGCAAGATGGGAATATCATGACATGCATCACCCATGTTCATCACATAAAAATCAGCAGGAAATACAAGCTCATTCACTTGGACTAAGACATCCTCTAACACTCCATCTGGGTAAGTACTGCTCCTATCAGCTAACTGAATTACTATACCGATTTTCTTTAACTCTCCCAAGTTCAGTTTGTCATAAACAAACCTATGTATAACATTAATGGAAGCACCCAAGTCAAGCATAGCCTTATCAAAGTAAAGATTTCCTATTTTACAAGGAACAGAAAACACACCTGGGTCTTTGCACTTAAGGGGGAGTTTCCTTTGAAAAACTGCAGACACATTTTCCCCCACACTTACCTTTTCATTACCTACTAACTTTCTTTTAGTAGTACACAGTTCTTTCAAGAACTTAGCATAACGAGGCACCTGTTTAATGGCATCAAGGAGATGTATGTTGATCTCTACCTTCCTAATTATCTCTAAAATCTCTTGGTTAGCCTAATTCACCTAAGAGATAGGGCTTCGAAATCTACTAGGAAAGGGTGGAATTGGCTTAAAAGGTTCTCTTTTCTTCTCTCCTATTTTCTTAGTAGTTAGATTAGAATCTGTATCTAACTCTGGTTTAGCCCCTTTTACCTCTAACTTAGGTTCTAATTCTCTACTCTTCTTGGGTTCTTTTAGCTCTTTCCCACTCCTAAGTATCATGGCACTAACATTCTCTTTGGGTTAGGGTAAGGTTGAGATGGTAACCTATTTTGCATTTGAACCTGCAAGTTGCTAACTATGGTATTAGTTACAGTCTGCCTTTCTTGAACCTGCTTAAGAGTTATCTCCATACTCTGGAACCTATCATCCATCTTCTTAAGGACTTGTTCTAGTAGAAAGTTGGTCCTATCCTGATTAGAAGGTTGATGAGATGTTTGATCAAAACTAGGTGGATTGGTTTTAGGGCCATACCTAAGGTTAAGGTGGTCTCTCCATCCTTCATTATAGGTGTTAGAGTATGGATCAGATCTCCTTTGACCTTGGTTAGAATAGACAGCATTAATATTTCCCTCTTGAAGTGTAGGACATGCATCAGTAAGATGCCCTTTTAGACAACAAATGCCACATATGACTGCTTTTTGTACTCTCTCAGTAACAATCTTATTTAACATAGCAGTAATGTGAGATAACTGACTCTCTACAGATGAACTGGAACCAATCTCATTAACCCTTTTAATTTGTGACTCCCTAGCACCAAGCTACTGAGTATTTTGGGCCATTAAATTGAATAAATCTCTAGTCTCTGTTGGAGTCCTATTAACTAGAGCCCCCCATTAGCAGCATCAACCATATTACGATCCATAGGAAGCAACCCTTTATAAAAATATTGAATCAACAATTGTTCAGTTATTTAATATTGGGGACAACTAGCACACAGTTTATTAAATCTTTTCCAATACTCACAAAAGGTTTCCCCATTCATTTGTTTGATACCACATATATCCTTCCTAATAGATCCAATTCGGGATGTTGGAAAAAATGTCTCTAAAAAAAATTTATGCAATGCAGTCCATGTAGAGAAAGATCCAGCAGGCATGTAATATAACCAATCTTTAGCATTACCAACCAAAGAAAAAGGAAAAGCTCTCAACCTAATTTGATCTTCAGGAATCCCCTCAGGCACCATAGCAGAGCATGTAATAAGAAATTCACTAATATAACGGTAAGGGTCCTCTCCAGCTAATCCATGAAACTTGGGTAGCAGATTGATGAATCCAGAGTTCAGTTTTAGAGGTTTATCTGATGCAGCATAAGTAATAGACAAAGGTTAGGTTTCTAGATTAGGGGCAGCAAGTTCCCGAAGAGTCGGCATTCTTAGCTCTTTAATCTTAAGACTTACTGGTTCAGGATAACCTTCTTTGTTTTTAGCTTCCAATGTTTGCTCCTTGTCTTCTCCAATCTCGTTACCACTCCTTAATTTCATAAATTAATAGCAACTACAAAAATAAAATACTAGAGTTAAAACAAAACAATAAAAGTAGTAATATTAAATAGAAGTAAACCAACGATTTTACTTTCTTTCACCGGCAACGGCGCCAAAATTTATAGAGCTTGTCGTAGAGCTACAAATTAAACCACTACTTTGATTTTATAAATAATATTTATAGTATAGAAAAGTAGGGATCGATCCCATGAGGAAAGATTATGTCAATAAGTTAGATTAATTCTAAATGATTTTACTACTCTAATTTTATATAACTACTCTATGTGTTTCTAAAATAAATCAAATTTAATAAATAAAATTCTAAAAACATATTTAATATTGCTCCTAAATATTTTAAACTTAATTTTGAAAATAAAACAGTAAATAGCTATCCTAAATAATCTGGAAAAATAAAAACAGAAATAATAACACAATATTCAACTAAAAATTAAAACAGAAAATAACAACCAGAAAATTAATATTAAAAATTACAAACAATAATCTAAATTAATATTCTGCAAGTTTATAAGTTTATAACTCTAAAATTATATATAATTAAGTTCAGAAAAATCAAAATAGAAAATTAACTCCAGAAAATGCAAACAGAAAATAAAATCTAAAATTAGAGAAACATAAACTGAGCTAATACAAATAACAAAATAAATAACAAAATTGCCCAGATTTTAGGATGTAATTTTCTGGACTTAACAAGACCTAAAAAACATGAAATAAAAATTAAAAATGTAATTTTCAGACTTATTGAAATAAACCAGCACATATCCAATTCACGAAATAATTCTGAAAAATTATCAAATAATTTCCAAAAATTTCGAAATTAAATAGAGGTAGAGTAGGACAATATATAAACCCTAGAATGGATTAAAACTTCAAAAAACACAAAAGAAACTATTTTTAACCTAATTTCTAACAAACTGGTAATTAAACGGCACAACATAATATAAATTAAATCTGAAAATTATAATCACACCAAAAATCAAAATCTAACTAATCTAATATTACCAAGACACTCCTAAAAGACTACTCTTTTGGGGGGGTGAATGAAATTTATATTAAAACCTATAAATTGATGAATAAAAATTGACAACTAAATAAATTAACTGAAACGCAATAAATAATTATCAAAGATATCAAATTTATGAAAAATACTTAGCACAATCTATATCCACCATGCAAATTAATATTTATCATTAACACACAAAATTTTTATCTATGAGTTAGATTGTAAAAGACATCCACCAGTGGATCTTTCCCATTTTTCCTTATATTATAGTTTATTTAAGTCCAGCCCTAATATAAACCATACTAATTTTGATAACCCTAATACCAGCGTAAGAATTTAATCAAACTAGAGTGTTACAGATTAGAAAAACATCATCTAATGCCTCGTAGCCAATTTACCAGAAATTGATTTACCAAAGTTCTATAACAATAATCTAATTAAAAGAGACGGGCTTGAGCCATCCATGATTAATTAGGGTGATACTATTACCTAAAAGACTATAACTTTTACGTATTAAAGCCTTTTAAACTATCATATGAATTCGTGTTAAACTAACTAGCATGCATTCTAATGAATAAAACACAAATATCATGAACGATAATTACTAATCGCTATAGAATCATGAATAACAATCAACTAGACAATAAAGCATAGAACTTATTTCAAAATAATTAATTTAGCATAGTTTCAAATAGATTATACTAAGTACAAGGAAATTACTCACTTATACTAAAAATAAAATTACCAAATTCACCCAAATACTCCATGTTAAATAATGAACTAAACACACAAAAAAATAAAAGCAGAGCAATACTACTTTTATGATGATGACGATGGTCGATGATGGCGATGATCGTGAGGAAGGGTATTTAGGTGCTAGGTGCTTGGCAGTGAGGAGATGAAGAAGTATGAATGTCGCGTGGAGATTGAAGATGAGCCTGGTGGGCTTTCTTGGAAGCAGGCTGCCGTGAGGGATTATGGTGTGGAGCTTGATGTTATGGTGAGAAAGGAGGAAAATGGAGATTAATGGTGAGGTGAGGGGCTTGGCGTGGTGTTTAATGTGCAGCTGCCATGGGCTGTTCATGAAGGTTAGATGGTGATGAAGATAATATATGATGAGGAGGAGAAGAGGGCGCGGTAGGTTTTTAGCTACTAGGGTTTTTTTCTTTGACTCCTTCTCCCGTAAGTCTTCTAGCTTCTCTTCAACGCTTGTAACTCTACCCCAAATAAATCATTATGGAAATATTATTTTTCATAAATTATTATTTTTGGACCGACTTGATAGCCAAGCGTGTAAAGTCCGAACTTCGACGTCTTCTCTTCTCCTCTTTATTTTATTAATGCTTAACCTGAAAAATATATAAAATAAATGTAAGACCCCGCATTTTCGTTTTCCGTTAAGCTAATTAAATCTCCTTTTTACATTCTAAATTCGTATTTTTAGCAATTGTATGAATTAAATTATTATCGATGTGCTTTTGAGAACTATAATTTCATTAAAGACGAGATTATTATTGCTATTATTGATTTCAAAGTCAATTCGTGCCATTTATACCTTTAAATTATATCAATAGTTTAATTTAGTCGTTATTCGATTTATTTAGTCGTTTCCCGAAAACGATAAGGTTTTTAACCTTAGAATTAGTTTGTGGTTTATTGAATTGGACTTAGACGTTTTTGAGATCGAATAATCGACGAAGGGTCGTATCATCGATTCGGGATAGGTTGTGAGGTACAAGATTAGAAATTAGACAGGCGATTTTAGTTGATTGAGTTATTAACCAAAAAAAAAAGAAAAAGAGAACAAAGAGGGGCCGAGCCCCCTTCTCTTGGAGAAAGGCGCGATGAGGGGGGGTTCTCTGCCCCTGCCCCACGAACCTCACGGGAGAGGGGAGAGAGAGAGAGAGAGAGAGAGAGGCTGAGCGATGGGGGGTGAAGGAGGCTGGCCGACGACGGCGACGGCGATGGTGACGGCGACGGCCTAGCGGTGGCGACCAGCCGGCGAGCGGAGAATGACAAAGAGAGAGAGAGTGAGACTGAGCGAGATTGAGAGAGGATATCAGCGAGGTTGGAGGTCGAAGGTGAGGGTCGACGGTGGGCGTCGTTCCGGCGACCGCCACGGTAGGCTGAAACCGCCACGAGCAACAGCAGATTCTGGCTTGGGAAGGACGGATTCGGATCGGTGTCAGGCTAGGATTTCCACCTCAGCATTTGGGTGTGCGTTTAGGGCTAATTGAATCGAGACTTGAGGTTTTTCAGCAACCAAATCGAGCTCAAAAGCCCTTAGAACGGGTCCATAGCTTGGAGTCCAGGAGGGTGTTCTCGCCTCCTAAGTTATTACTATTTTCGAAGTTAATTTTCAGCAGTTTGATGTTGCATGTCAAGTTAGGGCTTGTTAAATTCGTTAGAAATGACAAGAAATAAGTTATTCACGGTTAGGTTCGAATCAATTGGTTGTTTCATGCCTGAAATTGAGAATCGATGTGAATTCTGTACATAAACCGTAGTCTTGCGTGAACAGTGAATTTGAATTTATATGGACATATTTAGCTTCAAATCGAGTTAATGAGTTATTGTTTAAAACGGAATTAAAATCAATGTTAATTTAACGTATTTAGCTTCGAATCGAGTTAATGAGTTATTGTCTGAAACCGAATTAAAATCAAAGTTAATTTAACGTATGTAGCTTCGAATCGAGTTAATGAGTTATTGTTTGAAAAGGAATTAGAAACGAAGTTAGTTTGATATGTTTAGCATCGATTCGAGTCCATGAGTGTAAATCATGCTTGAATTGTTAATTCGAAGAAATTTAAACGTGTTTAGCATCGATTCGAATCCATGAATGTAAATCATGCTTGAGATATTAATTCGAAATTAGTTTGACATGTTTAGCATCGATTCGAGTTAATGAGTTAATGTATGAAAAAGAATTAATATCGAAGTTATATTAACGTGCTTAGCTTCTATTCAAGTTATTTAGCTAATATATGAAAAAGGATTAAAATCGAAGTTTTTTTAATGTCTTTAGCTTCCATTCGAATTAATTAACCAAAGCATGCAAATGAGCTAATTTTCGAGGTAAACGAAGGGTGTCTGGCTCCGAATCAAGTAGCTTAGCCAATACATGTTAAACGAATTAATCTCGAAGTTATAAAAACATGTTTAGGTTCGACTCGAGTTAAACTAACTAATGCATGTAAATGAATTAAATTCAAAGCTATTGAAATATGTTTAGTTTTCACTCGAACCTCTGTTCTCTGTACATTCATGCTTAGGAAAGTTGCTTCGAAATGTATAGTATATGTTCAGAATCAAATTATGTTTGATTTATTGAAAAAAGTATTGTCGATTCATGAATAAATGTGGCCATATGAACACTTGTTCTAGCGCATCGCTGAATGGTGCTGGATGCTCTGGTAAGAACTTAAACTTCACCCTTTATTTTTATAAGCTAATACGATAATATGTTGTGATTAATGAATCGATGAATCGAGTTGGTAGTTGGATGGTTTGAGGAAAGAATCATGAGCATCCGAGGTCCTGTGGTACGGTGCTTGTGAGGAGGGAGTTCGGGTTGTGAATTGACCGCAATCGTGTGGATTGCGAGGCCATGTGTGGCTCATTGTGTTGTTGAAATGATTATGAAGTGTTTGAATATGAAACGTGTGAATCGCTTTCCCCCTTTTATGTCTAAGCTGCATTATGCGTGAAAGTGTGGTGATTTGACAAGAACGTTTCTCGTGTTTTCAAACTAATAATAGCCATGATTAATAGCAAGCAATGGCCTATTTTCGCTATACAAACAGTATTTGGGAGTGAACCTGCTTGAACGGGGGAATCCCTAACACGGTTTAGAAAAGTGTGAGTTATGTGATAAATGATTTTACCAAAAGATACAACAAAATTATTAGCCGTTATGGCCGATACGCTTTAAGTGGCTAAGATAATGTGCTGCGGACAATATGATATGATGTACTGTTAACCTAGGGGATAAGTCCGGATAAACCCTAGAGGCCCTGACGAGGGCTAATGTAATGGTCCGATATGTTATATTTAGCCATCCCGGGAGTAAGAGCTTAAGCGTGAGCGTTAGGTCTCACTATGGGGTCGAGAATAGTTCTCATCCAATCAGCATCCTGTAATGATCTTATGCCAGAAGTACTTTCGTACTAAGTAAGAAAAGCAATTGGCCCTTTGCCATTTTTAAACGATTAAAAAGGAAAGGAAGTTCTTTTTATGGGCCCAAAAGGCTATATGGAATGATGTATGAAAAGCTTATAAGGGTCGTTATACGACCAAATGAAATGAAACTTCCTTTGAAGACTAAGAAAGCGTTTTCAACGAAAGAAAGAAAGCTTTCAATGAATGAGTTATGAAATGATCCTCAAGCATGTTTGAATGTGGATTCTTAGCCTATGTATTAAAGGAAAGCTCTCAATGGATGCATTATGAATGATTTTTAAGTATGGTTGAACGTGGATTCTAATCTTATGTGGCATCATTCTTATCCATAGCAAATCTGTCTGATTTATAGTGTATGAGATGAGAAAGAAAGTTATAGCATGTTAAAAATTCCATGAATGAAGGCGTCTCTTCCTAAAAGAATGAACGTTGATATACGAATAGCATGCGAAGGTGTCATATAGCTTAATATGATGTTTAAAGGTACTTAAATGCTTGATATGTGTTTATGTGTGTGATGTGTATATTATATGAATGAAATGCCAAGAAAAGTGTATTTATGAAAAAGGATAACCTTATATACACATCATATGATTGAGGGTTCATGTGTAAGTTTAAATGGAGTGTTAGGAAGTTATGTTATGAAAAGAAAAGATTCTTATACTTAGCCTTCGATGCTTACTCGCATGCCTAACTGCTTGCTAGAAAAGAACTCTATCATTAAGGAACCTAGAAATATGATTGAGTGGTCGAAGTGAAGTTTATGTCTAGTGATCCTCCCATAAAGGTTCTATGAATATCTATTATAATAGTAACGTATGGAAACGTGATATATGACTAGTAAAGATAGTATTGCCCGCAACGGTTTTGGTTTTAAGGGGGTTGGGGGACACTCACTGAGCTTGTGGTTGCTCATGCCATTACTCTTTCCCCTTTTCCCCAGGTTTTCTTTCTGACAGGAAGAAGTTGAGTCAGATAAGTCCAGAAGGAACCTATTGTTGCTTACAAGGCATTGTATGTGCTCATTTGAAGGGATCTTACATGTTTAACGAAGTCATGTAACGCACTCTAAGTTTATAAAGGTCTGTAAACGATTATTCTAGTTCATGTAATGCATATGGTATAAAGGTCGCTCTGTATGGCTGCCTAAGCCAACTATCAAGTTAGTTAGATGTCTTCTTGGTTTAATTTAGCTATGTTTTGGGATATAAATCTTAATACTCCGGTTTTGTTAACTGTTGAGTTGTATCTTCCATTTCTCCTTTATTCATGAATCAATCTGCTTGGTGTACTCCGAGCGAGTGGCTCGTTGAGTTATAAACTCCGGCGTGTGGCCGTTGAGCTATGTTTTAAATGTTTTGCACTTCCGTTAATTTACAGGGACTTATTGTAAGGCTTTTAGCCTGGAAACGGTCAGTTTTTAGGGGGAACTCTGTCCGTTTCGCCCCAGAAATTAAGTAAGAAATTAGAAAAGCGTAACGCTTCTGGCCTAGGGGCTGGGGGTGTTACAATAAAGTAAATTAGTCAAAATAATAAATATAATATAATCGAAATAATTATTGAAAGAATGCATGTTTTTTGACTTAACATGATCATTTTCATAACAAGATGCAAAGCATCCAAAAGAAGAGGAATATCATGGTTATAGGCAAAAGACTTTGTCTCATTAAAATTAGAAACAAGTGCATCTAATATAGAGTTTAAGGAAATAGAAACAAAAGACTGTCTCTTACGCTATATCATTGACTTTCCTAAACTACCCCTATAGCTACAGCGAACACTTTCCTTTCCCCTTACCAAGATACTTGCTTGTAACCTTTAGTGTCGTCCTTAGTGATGAAGTTTGCATGGTTGAAATTTCTGTTAGACATGACAAGAGATAAACAAGCAGTTGGGCTTCTTTTTTCCTATAATCTTGCCCAAACAGGATTCCAAAGATGTTACTTTCAACTAGGATGATCTAATATTGAGTGGATGGATTTGTTCTTATGGTAGTAAGGCCTTCTTTCTCCAATAGCTTGCAATTACTATGTACTTCTAAGCTCGGTACTAAAATGCCATTATCGTCTATGTAGGGAGGCTAAGCAAAGCTATAAAAAGGAAAACCTTCTTTTTCACATAGGAACAATCTATTAAGAGTGTGTGGACATGGGCTTATAGCGTAGTGCTTTCATCACCCTTACATAGTAGCTTCTTTTCAAGCTTATGATTCTTGCCTCGCCTTAGTCACTTTTTCAGAAGTGGACTAATACCTTAACTAGAATTTATATTCCTTCGTTTAAGTCAAGGGGAAGGAACTCCATCCTTGTGCTCTTCATCCCATGGTCATTCCTAGGAAGTATCCCCACCTTTTATGAATACCATTCACATTTAAGTTTGAGTAGAGACTGGTGCCCAAAGGTGTTCAGTCTTTCTCTAAGACTGCCACTATTTCAAAGTTATAGAGTTCCTCATCATTGCGATTGTTCTCTATTTCCAATACTGGCCCCTTGTTAGTAATCGTAGCTCTCAAGTTATCCCTCTTTGATGTTCACAAGTTGCCCTTTTATCATTGTCTTTACCTTCTGGTGTAAGGTATATGGAACTGTCTAGTGATCACAAATCCATCGTCTTCCCAGGAGCAAGTTAAAGGCAGCTGGAATATCCAGAACATGGAACTCTAGATTCCTTTGAATAAGACCCCGTATGTCTTTCTAAAACCATGTGAAGACATCTATTGAATTCCCATAATAATGAAGTGAAGCTTTCTTGCTCATTTGGCATTAGTGATTTTACTAATTTAAGATCACAGGATTCCCCAAGTGTCCCCTAGTTTATTAGTATCGTATATTCAATTGTAGAAGTTTAAATTTCATGGCCTTCCACTGCTTTAATTAGATCTTTTGGAGTTATATCTACATTATCATAACAAGAGGCAAAGCATTCAAAAGCAGAGAAATAACACAGTCGTAAGCAAAAGAGTTTGTCTTATTAAAATCAGAAACAAGTACATCTAATATAGAGTTTGAGGAAACAGAAACAAAAGACTTACTCTTATGCTTTATCATAGACTTTCCTAAACTACCCCTTATAGCTACGACGAACACTT
Source organism: Carnegiea gigantea (assembly GCA_029747015.1). Lineage (NCBI taxonomy): Eukaryota > Viridiplantae > Streptophyta > Magnoliopsida > Caryophyllales > Cactaceae > Carnegiea > Carnegiea gigantea. The sequence goes on along the minus strand of JAKOGI010000135.1, from coordinate 1,005,240 downwards.
TTCATTCCCCTTGAGTTGTCCAAGATACTTGCTTGCAGCCTTTGGCGTCATCTGTAATGATGAAGTTTGCATTGTTGAAATTTCTATTAGACATGGCAAGAGATAAAATAGCAGCAATGCTTCTTTCTTCCCATAATCTTGCCTGAATAGGATTCTGAAGAAGTTAGTTTCAGCTATGATGACCCACTACTAAGTGGATGGATCTCCTCTTATGGTAGTAAGGACTTCTTTCCCTAATAGCTGGCAATTACGCAGTACCTCTAACCCAGACACTATAATTCCATTCTACTCTATGTAGCAAGGCTAAGGGAAGCCACAAAAAGGAAAATCATCTCTTTTATATAGGAACTATCTATCAAGAGTGAGCGGATAGGGCCTTATAGTGTAGTGCTTTCAGCGCCCTTGCACAGCAGCTTCTTTTCAAGCTGTAGCTTCTTGCCTTACCTTAGTCACTTTTTCTGAAGTGGTCTGATACCTTAACCAGAAATTGTAATTCTCCTTTTGAGTCAAGGGAAAGGTACTTCATCCTTGCGCTCTTCATCCCATGGTCATTCATGGGAAGTATCCCCATCTTTTATAAATACCGTTCACATTCAAGTTTGAGTAGAGATCGAACCCCGAAGGGGTTGAGTCTTGCTCTAAGATTGCTACTGTTTCAAAGTTATAGAGTTCCTCATCAGTGTGATTGTCCCCTATTTCTAATACTGGCCCCTTGTTAGTAGTTACAGCACTTAAGTTGTCCCCCTTCGATGGTGACCACTTGGCCTTTTATCAGCATCTTTACTTTCTGGTGTAAGGTAGATGGAACTACCTATTGATCGTAAATCCATCGTCTTCCCAGGAGCAAGTCAAAGGCAGCTGGAATATCCAGAACGTGGAACTCCAGATTCCTTTTGATAGGATCCGACATGTTTTTGTAAAACCATAAAAAGACATCTATTGAATTCCCATAGGAGTGAGGTGAAGCTTTCTTGCTCCTTTTGAGTTAATGACTTTCTAATTTAAGCTCTCAAGACTCCTCAAGGGTCCCCTAGTTGATTAGTATTATATATTTAATTGTAGAAGTTCAATTTTCATGGTCTTCCACTACTTTAATTAGATCTTTTGGAGTTATAACTTTATTTTCATAACAATAGGCAAAGCATTCAAAAGGAGATGAATAACATGGTCGTAACCAAAAGAGTTTATCTTATTCAAATCAGAAACAAGTACATCTAATATGGAGTTTGAGGAAACAGAAACAAAACACTAACTCATATGCTCTATCGCAGACTTTCATAAACTACTCCCTATAGCTACAGCGAACACTTTTCCTTTCCCTTGAGCTGTCCAAGATACTTGCTTGCAGCCTTTGGTATCATCCTCAGCCATGAAGTTTGCATTGTTGAAATTTCTGTTAGACATGGAAAAAGATAAAACAGCAGCAAGGCTTCTTTCTTCCTATAATCTTGCCCGAATAGGATTCCGGAGAGGTTACTTTCAGCTAGGATAATCCAATATTAAGTGGATGGATCTCTTCTTGTGGTAGTAAGGGCTTTCTTCTCCAATAGCTAGCAATTACAGAGTACTTCTAACCCAGGCACTAAAATTCCATTGTACTCTATGTAGAGAGGATAAGGGAAGCTATAAAAAGGAAAATCATCTCTTTCATATAGGACCTACCTATTAAGAGTGTGCTGATAGGGCCTTATAGTGTAGTGCTTTCAACACCCTTGCATAGCAGCTTCTTTTCAAGCTTAGCTTCTTGCCTCGCCTTAGTCACTTTTTTAGAAGTGGGCTGATACCTTAACCAGAATTTGTATATCATCCTTTTGAGTCAAGGGAAAGGAACTCCGTCCTTGTGCTCTTCATCCCATGGTCATTCCTGAGAAGTATCCCCACCTTTTAAGAATACCATTCACATTCATGTTTGAGTAGAGATCGAAGCCCAAAGGGGCTTAGTCTTTCTCTAAGGATGCCACTGTTTCAAAGTTATAGAGTTTTCATCATTGTGATTGTTCTCTATTTCTAACACTGGCCCTTGTTACTAATCGCACCACTTAAGGCATCCTCCTTCGATGGTGACAACTTGCCCTTTTATCAGCATCTTCACCTTCTGGTGCAAAGTAGATAGAACTATCTAGTAATCACAAATCCATCGTCTTCCCAGGAGCAAGTTAAAGGCAGCTGGAATATCCAGATCCTTTAAATAGGACCCGGCGTGTCATTGTAAAACCATCCAAAGACATATATTGGATTCCCGTAGGAGTGAGGTAAAGCTTTCTTGCTCCTTTGGAGTTAGGGATTTTCCTAATTTAAGGTCTCAGGACTCCTCTAGTGTCCCCTTGTTGATTAGTATTGTATACTCAATTGTAGAAGCTTAATTTTCATGGTCTTCCACTGCTTTAATTAGATCTTCTAGAGTTATATCTTAATTTTCATAATAACAGGCAAAACATTTAAAAGGAGAAGAATAACACGGCCATAAGAAAAACAGATTGTCTTATTAAAATCAAAAACAAGTACATCTAATATGGAGTTTAGGAAATAAAAACACAAGACTGACTCTTATGCTTTATTATAGGCTTTCCTAAACTATCCCCTGTAGCTATAGCGAACACTTTTCCTTTCCCTTGAGCTATCGGAGTTACTTTCTTACATCCTTTGGTGTCATCCTTAGTGATGAAGTTTGCATAGTTAAAATTTCTGTTAGACATGGCAAGAGATAAAATAGCAGCAAGGCTTCTTTCTTCCTATAATCTTGCCCGAACAGGATTCCGAGGATGCTACTTTTAGCTAGGATGATTCAATATTAAGTCGATGGATCTGTTCTTATGGTAGTAAGGGCTTCTTTCTCCAATAGCTGGCAATTACTAAGTACTTTTAACCCAGGCACTAAAATTCCATTCTACTTTATGCAGCGGGGCTAAAAAAAGGAAAATCCCCTCTTTCACATAGGAACTATCTATGAAGAGTGTGTGGATAGGGCCTCATAGCGTAGTGCTTTCAACACCCGTGCATAGAAGCTTCTTTTCAAGCATGGGCTTCTTACCTCGTCTTAGTCACTTTTTCAGAAGTGGGTTGATGCCTTAACTAGAATTTGTAATCCTCCTTTTGAGCCAAGGGAAAGGAACTCCATCCTTATGCTCTTCGTCGCAGGGTCATTCCTAGGAAGTGTCCCCACCTTTCTAAATGCCATTCACATTCAAGTTTGAGTAGAGATCAAAGCCTAAAGGGGTTCAATTTTTCTCCAAAGCTGCCACTGTTTGAAAGTTATAGAGTTCATCATTGTAAATATTGTCTATTTCCAACACTGGCCACTTGTTAGTAATTGTAGCACTCGAGTTATCCCCCATTGATGGTGACCACTTGCCCTTTTATCAGCATCTTCACTTTCTGGTGCAAGGTAGATAGAACTATCTAGTGGTCGTAAATCCATCGTCTTCCCAGGAGCCAGTTAAAGGTAGTTGCAATATCCAAAACTTAGAACTCTAGATTCCTTTCAATAGGACCCAGCATGACTTTGGCTTTTTTGGCAAACAGCTTTTTGAAGAGCTTTTTGACAAAAATAGCTTTTTTGACCAAAATTAGCTTTTTGACCAAGTGAAAAAGCTAATTTGGGTGTTTGGTGAAAGAGCTTTTTAAAAGAGCTTTTTGGATCCAAAAAGCTAATTTGAAAAAGCTAATTCCATTAGCTTTTTGGAAGAGCTTTTTGAAAAATTAGCTTTTTGTCTCACAACTTTATCAGAAACAGCTAATTTTACCAAACAGTTTTTCAACAAACAGCTAATTCAAACAGCTAATACAAACAGCTAACAGCTAACAGCTAACAGTTGTTTGCCAAACAGGGCCTTTATAAAATGATGCAAAGACATCTACTGAATTCCCACATAGGTGAGGGGAAGCTTTCTTGCTTCTTTGGAGTCAGTGATTTTCCTAATTTAAGCTCTCAAGGCTCCTTAAAGGTCCCTTAGTTGATTGGTATATTGTATATTCAATTATAGAAGTTTAATTTTCATGGTCTTCCAGATTGCTTAATTAGATTTTTTGGAGTTATATCTTCATTTTCATAACAAGAGGCAAACCATTCAAAAGAAGAGGAATAACATGATCGTAAGCAAAAGAGTTTGTCTTATTAAAATCAGAAACAAGTACATCTAATATAGAGTTTGAGGAAACAAAAATAAAAGACTAACTCTTGTGCTCTATCATAGACTTTTCTAAACTGCCCCCTATAGCTACGGTGAATACTTTTCCTTACCCTTGAGCTGTCCAAGATACTTGCTTGCAGCGTTTGGTGTCATCCTTAGTAAGTTTACATGGTTGAAATTTCTGTTAGACATGGCAAGAGATAAAATAGCAGCAAGGCTTCTTTCTTCCTATAATCTTGCCTAAACGAGATTCCGAAGATGTTAGTTTCAGCTAGGATGACCCAATATGGAGTGTTTAGATCTCCTCTTGTGGTAGTAAGGACTTCATTCTCCAATAGCTAGAAAGTACTGAATACTCCTAGCCCCGACGCTAAAATTCCATTCTACTCTATTTAGCGAGGCTAAGGGAGGCCATAAAAAGGAAAATCATCTCTTTCACATAGGAAGTATCTATTAAGAGTGTGTGGATGGGGCATTATAATGTAGTGCTTTCAGTGCCCTTGCATAGTAGCTTCTTTTTAAGCTTGGACTTAATGCCTTACCTTAGTCGTTTCTTCAGAAGTGGGCTGATACCTTAACGATACTTTATAATCCTCCTTTTAAGTCAAGGAAAAGAAACCCCATCCTTATTCTCTTTATCCCATGGTCATTCCTGGGAAGTATCCCCACCTTTTATGAATACCATTCACATTCAAGTTGAGTAGAGATCGATGCCCAAAGGGGCTTAGTCTTTCTCTAAAACTGCCACTGTTTCAAAGTTATAGAGTTCATCATCATTACATTGTTCTCTATTTCCAATACTGGCCCTTTGCTAGTAATTGTAGCACTCAAGTTATCCTACTTCGATGGTGACCACTTGCCCTTTTATCAGCATCTTTACTTTCTTACGTAAAGTAGATGGAACTATCTAGTGATTGCAAAGCCATCATCTTCCCAGGAGCAAGTCAAAGGCAGCTAGAATATCCAGAACTTGGAACTCTAGATTCCTTTCAACAGGACCCACACTATAGGCAGGAGAATAGTGCCCAACATTGGCCTTTTTGTGTTGTCATATACTCTTAGATAAGTTAATGGTGTTGAGAGTTGATCTTCCTTGATTCCCAACCATTTAGTAGTTCCCCAGGGGCAAAGTTTCACTGCTGACTCTTTATCAACTAGGGTAAGGGATACATATTTCTAAATGCATACCAAAGTGATATTTAGGGTGTTGTTGTGCACGAAAGCTCCTCACGGAAGATCTTCACTACTGAAGGTTACAGTGCATTTACCAGACGTAATTGAAGCTATCATTTTCTCAGGCACAGTTTCAGGGGATAACTCAATGCTATTCAGTTCATCTCTCTGGAGATGCATGTGCTTTTTAGAAGCTGCTATGAGTTGCCAAATAGTTACTTTATTTTAAAGTTTCTAATCCCTTCTTGAACTATCATTCCCTTTTCCTTTTGTAGGGCCTATTATGAGCCTTCTTTAGCTTAGTGCTTCCTAGCCTTTATGAGGTGTTGGACCCTTCCTTCGTCTTCCTCTAATCAAAGGTCATATTCTTTATTCTCGCCCTAGAAATCATCGTTATTTGCTGTGGCACATAGATAACCACCTTAGGTTTTGTATACATCATCTCCATCACTTTTCCATAAGTCGTGGAGCTCTAGTTATTGTTTAGGCATACTTACCCTTGGCTTTGGGCCATGGGTGCTTTGTATGAGCACATATGGATCCCGTTGCCCTTCTTAGTCATCAATAACAAAGATGCTTTCTTGATCTCTAAGCGGGTTTTTGTCATTGTTGGGCTTTTAGGCGACTTTAGGCAACGAGAGCAGTGTTGACTTGAATATCTTTTCCAGCCTATTCTTAATGGTCCAACAACGTTCGGTGTCATGCATCGAGATCGATGGCACGTATAGTACTAGGTCAGATCAAAAGACTTAGATTGCCAAAGAGCCTAAGTTTCTAACTTGACCTTAAGCAGATGGATTTTTAATTTGCCCAAAAGTAGCTTCAACGCCTGAATGCAGGTGGTCCTTATGGGGATATACTTAGTAGAATGATTTATCGCATGCATTTCCTTGGAACTGCTAGCCTTTTTATCCTAGTTTTGGTAGTTGCCATATTTCGATTGCTTTCCAAAATCATGTGGACTGCAAAGTGTGTCGCGAGTGGGTGGATCCAGTAAAGTCTAATGGACTGACCGAGTTAACTAGTTGTTCTCCCAATAAGTTATAGTAGGGTTTTAACCTAGAGGCATTGTTGATCTGGTCAAAGTAGCACCTTTTAATGCAAGGATACACAATGTAAGCATAATTAAAGTAATTTTCCATATTGAATTTCCAATCTCACCCACTTTTAAGAAAACACTGATCTTAGGCCAATACGATGTGAGGGTTGTTGATATGCTTGTTTAGTATTTGGATTTATACTAAATTGTTAATTCATCATTCATCTATTTGAACCCATACATAGAACAACAAATAGGCTTTATTGATAATTGATTTTTTTTAAAATTAAAAAATCCTAGCATTGAAATCCAAATCCAATACAATCCAATTCCCCAAAAATCCTACTGCCAGTCATAGTGTGGAGAAGGTTTGATATAGCACTTTTACTCCTGAATTGTAAAATGACAGGGACTGATTTCGAATGACCTTACATTTAAAAATAGTAGACTACGTACTACTTCACAGAAATGTAGCATAGGAAGTTCATAAAGATATTTTTTTCATTTTTAGTGTTTTTACCCTTTCCGATTGAAATCTAAAAAGACAAAAACACTGAAAATGAAAAATAGATGAGACCAAGATTGCTAAGTAATGATAGAGATGATAAAGGCTAATATGGACATGATCTAATTTTAATGTTTGGTAATATTTGATTTTATCTCGAATGTCATATTATTTCTAGTAATGTAAAAAGATGATTAAGTACCTTGCATTTAATAATTTCACATAAAAGGTATAAAAATGCATCTTTGTACTTCAAAATGGCACCAATAATGAAATAAACAATAGCAAGATTTAGGCAAATATGTACTATAATTTTGCGATTATACAAAATGAGAGAAAGTGATGACAATAGAATAACAGTGAAGTTTTTAGATAGTTTATATTATAAACACTTGGTATTTTTCTAATAAAAGAAATGTCTCCATCACACTGGCTCAAATTGGATCCTCTCCAATTATATAAAATTCATGAACACTTTGGACTTAAGCAAAATAAAAGGGATTCTAATATAAAAACTTAGCTTGCATAATACTCTTAGTAACACGCGGATAAATTTTTTTAAAAAAAATATTATCAAGGAATGAGGCCAAATAATATTCACTTAGTGAACAACACCCAACTCAAAATAATATGCTCAAAGATTTGAGAAATTGAAGCAACTTATTGTTAATATTTTTGGAAATGACAATGGGCATGAGAAGTTCAATGGGTAAGAAAACACACTCTTGGTTTGAAAATAGTTAGAATATAAAAATACCTTTTTTAAAAAGATAGTAAATTGTATTCATATTTTTAGGTTGATAATGTGTTTAAGTTACAAATTCAACACTAAATTAGCCATAAATCTTACTAATGACTAAGAGACTTTTAAAATTCTATTTAACTAATTAATATTCAATATTAAATACATAAGTTTTCCATTCATCATGCCATGTATTGCTCAATCAGCATGTCACATGTCACTTTAGCATGAGTTCATTCATTTTTAAGTATAGTTATTTAGATAGATTCATAGTGGAATCGCCACTGTAAGGGCCAATGACCCTAGAGAACCTATCTGCCCAAAAATAAAAGAAAGATAAAATAAAAGTAAAAAATCACTACCAAAATACTCTAGAACTGTGATGGAACCACCGACGGGAAAAGTTGGACATTCCGACGGAAAATTGCATTCTCGACGGAAAATACAATGCCAAAACTCCCGTTGGGAATTACCTCGTCACAGAATTTTCTCTGACAGCGTCCGATGCCATTTTTTATGGAATAACCCCATTTCAGTCAGTCTGTTTTGAGGCATACTGGTATTTTGCAGTAGAGAGGGCATTTCCATTGGAATTTCCGACGGAAATCCCTCCTCCCTCCAAAAACAATTTTGGCTCCTAAAATAAAAGATTTGTATACTGCTTAAATATAACATGATCACCACAAACAACATATATAATAGTTACTAAATACAAATTATTATGTCTGAAAATTAAATGTACTAAATTAAAAATTAATCATAACATCCACAGTTGTTTTAGATCTATAGGCAGATCATATAAATGAATCAGAATTAGATAAATTTGTGGGATCATCATTGTCATTTTGGGAGTCCTGCTCATCATCAGCGTCCAAGTTAACTTGGCTGGAAGAACCTACACTCTGTCCTTTAAGAAATCTCAAAACTTTTTTGATAATGCGCTCTGTCTTCCCCTATTTTATAGCAATTTAACTTATAGCCTCTACTTGCTTGGTAATGCTCTGATTGAGGAGTTGCGCTTGCTCTCTTGGATCAAAGTGCTCAGCTAATTAGCGGCGTGGAGCTGCAATTGAACTGATTTCTTCAACTCGAACCCCCTCCGTACCAAAGCTGTATACACGACCTTTTTTGTCTAGATTTTCTTTAATCCAAAACTCTTCTAGGGTCATGGGGGAAGTTGGGACCCCTTTTGAGTTGCAGCTTAAGTGTACGCCTCCCATTTCTTGTGGTAATCCTCCTGAAAGTTGTCAAAAATAAAACTATTACATACTAAGGCAACAATTGTAATATATGAATAATGTCTGAATAAAATGTGTCAAACTTACATATGTTTTTGCAGATTTTTTATCAAAGAAAAGTTTGTCTTTGGCCTAGCAGTGAGTGTCCTTAAACAGTTCTTCACATGTGGGTTCCCTACCTAATGCTTTGGCCTACAAAAAATAAAATGTAATGAATAATCAAATGTAAAGAAGGACCAAAACCTTAATCCTTACCATACATTGTATATCGAAAATACACTTATTAATAAGCACATTACCAGGCGCCTCTTCCTTTCACTAATCGGAATTGAGCCACATGTATGTAACGAAGGACCAAAACCTTCTACATCACTCCATCTATTCTTTTTATGTTGTTAACTCAATTTCTTAAACTTATCATCCTCACTCCAATGTTTGAGCATCTCATTCCAAACACTAGGTGGCAACCACTTTTGCTTTTTATTGTACTTCCTGGCATATCCAACAATGTCCCTAAATCAAGTTGCACCACTATACTCAAAGTTACACCGTATGTGGATTTCATTGTCTGGATGCCAGTACGAGTGTTTATATAACAAAGTTGAAGTATATTACTAAACATCTCAAACAGTCTAATGGTGACATTCAAATTCATTGTACAGAAAACTAAAATTGAACTCATGAAATCATTTGTCTCGCTGAGATTGTGGGACTTCTTCCCATGTGGTCCAAGGACGTGGGTACTTACCTGTAAAGCCTTCAACAACTTTTTGAACTATGCCTTGATATGGAACAAAACTAAGAACAAAAAAAAAAATTCGTTAAAATGAATTATTGTAGCCATTAAAACAATATGATTACTAAAGAAGAAAATTTATAATGAACTTACGCATCACTATCAGGTTGTAAATATATCTTATTATTTGTGCTTGTAGCTTCACTATTAGATGTAGGACTTTATCTATTTCTTCCTGTGCATTCATTTTGGACCCCTTTGTTGTGGACAGAGTGGTTTGGCATTCTAGGCAGACCAATAATCTGATTATTATTGTAATGTGGGCTAACAGTGCCAAACTATTGATAAACTAATAGGGCAGCTGAACTGCCACCAATGTGAGGATTATTGGGTTTGATAGGTGACTGCATACCCGTACCAAAGAAAGGTGGTTGCATATATAGTTGCTCATTCATGCTGCCAAAATAATTTCTGAACGGCTGAGTTGGGTCCAGGAAACCTCCAAATATCCCGCTGAAGGTGTTTGTCTCATAGTTTTCAGCAGGATCATTCTGTGGGGTTGGTTGTGGTGCTCCTCTACCCATACCAGTCCTAATTGTTTGACCTTGACCACGTCCACCATTTACTCCAAACATCTAATAAATAAGAATAAAATAGACACAAAATACAGCAGCACAAACATTCATAGTATTGTCAGTGAAAAATTATAGTACACATATACAATTGTTTTTCCTAGCTTGCAATTAAAAAAAAAGTACATAGACATGCATAAAGATCCATACAACTAAAAGATTAAATCAATCATTGTAGGACACATCGTCATCGTCGTCATCATCACTTTGCAATGTCATATCTCCTTTATCATCATCATCATCAGTGTCTTCAGCTTCATCCTCCCATTCACCTTCTTCAGCCCCTTCATAATCATCATCATGTTCACCATCCCTATCATGATCATCACCCCAATCGTGTCCATCAACATCATCATCGACTAATGTTGTGGCTATTATGTTATCCATATTCATGCTTGTTATTCCTAATTGTTGATAGCTAAGTTCTAAATTATCCTTATCTTTAGGGGCACTGTAAGGTTTGTTTGGTATAGCTACCCACCAATTCGCTTTTCCTGGTATCTCCTCATAGCACTTCAGGTATACCCCTTGGGTTACAGTATCAGCAAATATGAATGGGTCAAACTTTCTGTAATGTCGGTTATGATTAATCTTGGGATATGGAGTAAATTTAGGACAAAGTAGACCCCGAGGAACATCAAGTCAAACCACTCATAATTAAAAAGTATACATTTCTTAATTGGTTCACCCGTAAATTCAACGTGAATAATTTCATGAACTACGCCATAAGAATCCTCTGATACTTCATCACCTTCGCCAACTCCCTTGATGCACACGCCATAATTATATGTGACGTTACCTTCATTTCTAGCCTTGGTATAAAACCGATAACCATTAACTTTATACCCAGAAAAACATTCTACTACCATAATAAGTCCATGAGTTAACTTCACCAAAAAATTTTGTCTCTCATCATCAAACACCTGGTAAGAATTGACCTGTGAAAAAAAAAAAACAGATAATTCTATTTAGAGTTAGAAAATATTCTGTGGGAATTGAAGATTAGTTATGAAAAATTACTTACATTGTACTCAAACCACTGTGCAAAATTTGCCACGATAAATAAGTCAACTTCCACATCACTCGCGTTTGGATTATGACTGCGAAATTGATTTCTAAACCAACTGCATTTCACGATTCAAATTATTTAATTACTTAACTATTTATTAAGTATTCAAATGAAACTTTTAATAACTGATAAACTTACTCTAAATAAGGTTGCACTTCATCACAATTAGTAAGATGTGAAGGCGAACGACACGGTACTCCGGCTCAATAAGATATCTTTTTCCTTGATTTTCAAATGGAGTACCCCTAGGATTGAACACCGAAAGAGTTGGCATTTATGATTTGGATTTTCGCATACCCTCATTACGCTCAATTCTTGGGCAATGCAAGCTTGACTGAAAATAATACTCAGTAAAATATTTAATCTCAAATGCAAAGTTTGCCTGCACCATGGATGCCTCTACCCGAGCTTTGTTCTTTGCCGTAGGCTTCAACCAGCCAAAATACCTCTCAAGCGGATACATTCATAGATATTGAACAGGACCACCCAACAAAGCTTCTTCTGCTAAATGAATGGGCAAATGTTCCATGACATTTCAAAAACTAGGAGGGAACACCTTCTCCAATTTACAAAGAATTATAGCAATTTTCTTATTCATCTCTTCAAGCATGCTAACATGTAACTCACTGGAGCATAGGTTTCTGAAGAATTCACTCAATTCGACTAAAGGTCCCAAAACATCTTCCGGAAGAGCAACAAAAGCTACTGGAAGAAGATTCTCCAAAAAGACATGATGATCATAACTTTTCATATTTTGAAACTTTGGGTTAGATGGATCAACCCAATTTCCTGCATTAGAACAATAACATCAAGCACATTAACCTCACGTAACCATTAGCAAACAACCCATTTTTGAGCTAACGATAGCGCAAACTTGGCTTTTGGCCTACACAATCTATCAGTGGACCCTCTTGTAGGTAAGTTCAACTCTTGCCCACTGCACAGAATAGACATATCCATTATTGCTTTTATATCATCCTTTGTTTTTCCCTAAACATCCATCACTGTGTTTACAATATTTTCACTGAAATGTTTCTCAATATGCATAACATCAAGGTTATGCCTCAGAAGTTGATGCTTCCAATAAGGCAACTCCCAAAAGATACTTTGTTTTGTCCACTTATGTTCATTTTCCTAAAATTCGGGAAGATGAAGTTGTACATCTGTAGTCATTTTAGGCAATGTAGATGCTGCATTAGATAATATTTCACTAAAAATCCTTCGAGGATGACCAATGTGTATGCTTTTCCCTTTATGAAAAGCAACTTTATTAGCTCTAAAATAATGATTCCGAGCAAGAACCAAGGATGGCAATCGAACTAAGATGCCTTTCGTCCATGCTGTAACTAGAATGCATAATTTTGGTGCATATAAATCGGACATGCTAACAACCCATGAGTACTCTAACCGGACAACATACTATAGGCGGAAAAATCATTAATTGTCCACATTAATGCAGTATGTAACCTAAAAGTTTTCCTGCATGAAACATCAAATGTATCCACCCCAACATCTCATAGCATTTTCGACTCATCAATTAAGGGTTCAAATACACATTGATTCTGTTCTTCGGATTTGTTAGACCCGGAATAATGCAACTTAAAAACATGTATGGAGTGGTCATACACATATCTGGAGGCAAGTTATAAGGTGTAACAATAATTAGCCACACAGAATACGATCTTCCAGATATGGAAAATGGTGTGAAACCATCAGCACATAGAGCTAACCTTACATTTCGAGGCTCTGCTGTAAAATTTGAATAGTTTTGGTCGAAATGCTTCCATGCTAATCCATGACGGATGCCGAAGAACACCCGGTGCTTGGCCTTGCTCATGGTGCCATCTCATGTGGACGGCAGTACTTTTTGAGGCATACAATCTTTGCAATCTTGGGATTAAAGGTAGGTAGTGCATTCTAGCACATGAACCCTCGTTATGACCTCGTTGCTTGGAGTTCTTTGGTAATTGTCTTGCATGTCCACAAAATTTGCATGCAGACAAACCCTCATCATGTTTATAATAAATCATACAACCATTCGGACAACAATCAATTTCCTGAACATCCATGTCTAAATCTCTCACTTTTCTGAGCTGCTAATGATAATTTTTTGGAATACAACTTTCAGGAGGGCATATGTCTTTCATCAGATCAACAACTTTGTTGAAACAATGTTGAGACATGTTGTGCCCCGATTTAATACTAAGTAGCCTCATAGATGTTTCTAGCTCAGTTATGTTACACCCTTCATATAACGGTCTTTGGGCAGATTCAAGCACAGTGTAAAATTCCTCGGAATTTACATCATGATGGCTACTCATGTTCATTTCATTATCTTGGAAGGCAGCATGAAGCATGTTCTTCGTATGATTATGATCATTGTGATCGTAATCAAAATTTATAGAATGTGAACTACTTGCACCCTCTACTTCCAAATTATCTTCTTTCCCATAACTTGTCCAATACCAATAATTTTTCATAAACCTCTTTCTATACAAATGAGACTTTACAACATCAGGTGTAAAATACTGCATATTCTTGTACTTCGCACATGGACATCTATAAACTCCATTAATTCTATACTTCTCCTGATCTCGTGCAAATTGATCAAACATATTCACTCCCAGCAACCACTCATCTCTAAGCCCATGTCCATCAGGATTTCTCCTCCTATACATCCATTGACGATGCAACAGCCCATCCGTATGTTGCTAATCTGATTACCGTAATTGTTATGTATACTACAATTAATTTCAATAAATATCTTTTAAAAATCTATTTAACCAGTTCAATATTTGGAATACAATAATGAACTTTTATACGATAAATAATTATACTTAACAATCAAACAAATCATACAGAAAATTACTCACATGTCAAAAAAGAATATACTTCACATACATACCAAAAATTAATATACACAACAAATCAAGCAAGAAATAAACATACTTAACATACTTAAATCATTTACCAAAATTAAACATATTATACATGTTTACCTACTTACAACTATTTCATTTGTCCAAATCAACATACATTACAAATTAAATTAAAGATTAAATTATTTACCCTAAATTATATATTCACTAATGACACTAATAAATTTATATATATTACAAAAAAATAAATTTAACAACAATGTAATTAAACATATATATATATATATATATATATATATATATATGTTAGACATACAACAATGTAATTAAACATATATATATGTATTACAAAAAATAAATTTAATAGAACTATTTTATTTATCATAATAAACCTAATTAAGCATCAAACACAAATTACACTATTTATTTCACACTTCATCCAAATAAATAAACTCAGAAAAACAAAACACCAATAACCAACAAATAAACTAAAAATACTTAACAAATCAAACAAATCATACAAAAAATTAACAACAATAACAACAATAACTCCCAGTGTGGGTCCCGCTTTCGCGGGGTCATACAAAAAATTAACCATACCTCAAAAAAAAAATATTCTTCACATATTTACCAAAAATTAATATACACAACAAATCAACCAAAAAATAAACATACTTAACATACTTAAACCATTTATCAAAACAAAATATATATTATATATGTTTACCTACTTACAACTATTTTATTTATCCAAATCAACATACATTACAAATTAAATTAAATATTAAATTACATAGTATAAATTTTGTATTTGCTAATGACACAAATAAAAAAACTTATATTCATATTTAGTTCACATTTTATATTCTCAGATTCCTTAAATAAATTTTCACAAAACCCAAAATACCACAATGTAATTAAATATGTATGCTAAAAAAAGTAAATTTAACATAACTATATTATTTGTCAAAATAAACCTAATTAAGCATCAAACACAAATTAAACTATTTATTTCACACTTCATCCAAATAAACAAACCCACACAAAAATAACAAAATATTATTAACATACTTAGCAAACTTAAATTAATATATACTTAACATACCTCAAAATTACAAAAATAACATAAAAATTCTTAACATATCAAACAAATGATACAAAAAATTAAATATACCTCAAAAAAACATATACTTTACATACTTACAAAAAATTAATATATAGCACAAATCAAATAAAAAATAAACATACTTAGCAAACTTAAATTATTTATTAAAAAAACACATTATACATGCTTAACATACTTCAACATTTTATAATAATTATACAATTATTATAAATATACATATTTAATATATTTTATTCCACTTATGCAAAAAAATATAGTTCAAAAATTAAATAAAAAATTAACATAATTCACATCCATATTTTGCGAAAAAAATAAATTAAATAAACTATACAAATATGTTTCAAAATTAAATTTCACAAAATTTAACAACACATACCAAATTAATATAATTTCAAAACATAATAATTCCACTGACCTTTAAATATCCGAAAAACTAAGCAGACTACCGGCGGTGGCTTTTCAACCCATTCATAACAAATCAACCACCATAAAAAAACCAATTAACTTAAATTTCAATTTCAAAGAATAAATTAACTAAAAACAAATTACTTACCGTTGAATTATAAGTGATGGCAACACTTTTTCCGATCACCGGCCACCGGAAACCATGAAAATCTCTCTCTTTCTCTCTCTTGCTTGCTCCTTCTCTCTCTTTTCGTAGTTCTCTTTCTCTCTCTTTGTGGTTGAAATGAAACGAACGAACACCCACCGAACAATTAAAATCCAAATCTGAAATTTTTTAATCAGGCCCTGAAATTCCGACGGAATTTCTATCCGAATTTCCATCGGACTCCGACGGAATCCAATGGAAACCCGTTGGAATTCCCATCGGATTTTCCAACGGAAACATTTTCCGTCAAAAATTTGAATTTCCGTCGGAATCCAATAGTGTTTCCGTCAGAATATTTAACATCCTCCAACGGATACCCACAGCGTCGCTTTTTCCGTCGGAGATGAGCACCGTTTTTGTGGTGGGATGAAAGCAATAAATTTAATTAATAGAGTCGCTAGTGAGTTTTAAAAAAAACTTACGAACCCAAATTATTTTTCGAAGTGAATCATAAACCAATAGGGACAACCATAGTGACACCAAAAAGGATAAGTAATTTCACCTCAAAAGGTTTCCAAAAGGCCCAATCAATTCCCTAGTGTGGAGACCATCTTGACTCCCTAATCTCTTATCGAGGATCCAAATTTGAGGGAAATGGTGTAGTGATATGATAAGAATGCATCACATCACCACCCGTCATCATTGATGTCTACTGCTCAATAGCAAAAATCAAATCTTAATTATACTATCACACAGTTATGCAGTAGATTGGAATGAATCATATTAGATAATGCAAAAATATGCAATTTTTGGTCCAAAACTAAAGCAAACAATTATAGCCAATATGGAACAACCTATAGATTACATCTTTGGTAATTTAAAACGCAAAATATCATAAAAAAAGAATGAAGTGAGAGGATAGAAAGAGGATAGAAATTACTCCCTAATCACAATAACCCACCTAATTTACCTAGAAACCCAACAAAGTCACGCTTTTTTCGATGTTCCAACCAATGTCTCTTTCACAATGCTCTCGGTACTTCACTTGGGATTCTGCCTCTCCAATTTCTAGAATTATTTTACCGGAAATCTCTCGCTATTTTTTCAATTCTTTTATAATGCTAACCTCTAGTGTCAAGCTTGTGCAGAAATGATGCCTAATTGATGCCTAATTCATGACTCTAACCCCTGGGTAGCCCCCCTTTTATTTTAGTTGTGGGGATAGTCTAAATTAGTTTAGAGAAAAGAGGCCTATTTCTAGTTCCATTAAGCTTAATCTAAATGGGTGTGCTAATTCAACTAATTAAATATGGTAAACTAATCAGTTTCGGACTCAAGGTAATTATTTTCATTTAGGCAAATCTCAGGAGTGTGGAAAACAGAGGAACGTAGCCGGATTTCCTGTTTGATGAACCGGCCGGTTTTCGAGCTTAAGCCAGGCCCATTGATGCTCTGTACTAGTTTTTATTTCACTAATTCAAACTCTATTTTTATTAATCACTTTACTAGTCCTCTAAGTACATAAGTTGGGTATTGTTTTCATCATTAGGTGATTAAAATAAAAATATCATCCTTGGGCATCTACAGACAAACATCCAAGGACCTAAACGATTTTAGCTCCCAGTGTATGCGGCTGTGCTAAATAAAACTATCATATGGTCAGATATTGATTATTCTTTACTATATGCACTAATCTAATTTGGAAAGCCAACTTGCAAAAATCAATCCATTTCGTCAAGCAATGTTAGGAGGTGGAAATGACTGACAACGGATAACAATTTGCCAACAAGACTTTTGAACAAGCTTGGGAGGGAAGAAGCTCGATTTATATGTGAGAAGTGGTGACCAGCAATCAGTAAGTCCTAAGAAATTTAGCTAAGCAAGATGATAGGAGTTCTTAAATTATGAGGGGAGACCAAATTACATTAGGTGATAATGTAGGTTGTATTAAGCATCGGCACAACAGAACAAAATTATGTGATGTTTTCTCATTGATTATAGGAGATAATTACTTTGTTAGTTTTCTTTCGCTGGCGCTACGTAAATTTAGGTCGCTTTTTGTATTTGACACTGTTGGAGTGTGAAAATGTGGTTTCTCCCACGTTCATAAAAGCATAGGATTTGAGCATGTATATAAGCTTGTGAATTATTCCATTCAAAGCTACAATAGTCCAACCCTAAATTATGTTTATTTATTTAGTTACCTCATGTTAAAGATTTTCTTATATTTAATTATCGCATTCAATCATCTCGATGGGGAAAAATTTATTTAGGCCCTCACTTGACAATTCAGGTTTTATTTATTTATTTAATTATTAACAAAAGCTTTGGAAGAATTGATAGTAGGCCCTAACAAGTTTAATTTAAGCAATTTATTTTGTTTTTTGTAGCATTACAAAAATTTAATTTTGAGTTACGAAAAAACGTTATCGTTATGAAGCGTTTTATTCCCGAACCCAACTTATTTTGGCCTAATTTGAAGCCCAACAAGTTTGCATATTAACCTAGCTAATTCCCATGAGTTAAGGTTAACCATGGTTAGGTAAAGGTTACTTTTTCAGATAAAAACTCAGCCAAATTGCTAGATAAGTAAAAAATACGACCAAAAAATCAAACCCATCTTCTCTCTCCTTTCTCTCTAACACGCCAACCCCCTCCCCAGCTGATCCTGGTGTTTTTTGGCTAGTTTTCAACTAGTTCTTGATTGCCTTTGACACCCTTGACACCCCTACTACCCCTAGCCACCATCCTCCATCCTCCATCCTCAAAACCACCAAACATCAACTCCATCTTTACTTTTTTCAAGCTCAAAGTGAGTAATCTTAAGCTTGTTTTCTTTGGATTCTTGACTTTGGTTCTCGTTTATGTTGACTTGAGTTTTGATCATGTTTTTCGGATGGAAACAAGAGTTATTTTGATATTTTTAATTGTTGATTTAGTTTCGATCATGCTAGGGCTTAGGGTTATTCATGAGCATGCAGGATTAAGGTTAGAAGTATGCGTTTCTTGGATTGTTTGTATCAGATCTAGTGGCTTTCCTCTCTAATAATATTTATGAGGTTATTTTTGGTGATCTTGGATGAGATGAAGAGGAAGTAAGTTGGCCAAAAGTTAGGGTTTTAATGATTATGCAATGTTTAGTTTCCTTTAATATCAAGCATGCTATTTATGTATATTTGATTGAAAAATGAATCTTTGATGTATATGCTTATGAAGTGCAATTGAGTATGATGGTTTTGCATCGTGATGGAAGGACCAAAGCTTTATTACATGATTTTTGGGTTGATTTTAGATGAGGATTTATGTGAAAAGAGAGGAGAAATCTAGGACAGTGGGGGCTAGGAAATGGCAGAAAACAGGGGAAATTTTGTCAATAAACTGGTAATGCATTGGCAAACCAAAAATTATGATTTTTGGTGGGTGAATATATTAGTGAGTTAGATTTCAAATGGATTTTGAATTACCTTAATCTGAGGTCCGTGGAAAAAGTTATGGCAGTTTTACTGGAACTACATAGGTTAGA
The DNA here is from genome assembly GCA_029747015.1 of Carnegiea gigantea. Taxonomy (NCBI): domain Eukaryota; kingdom Viridiplantae; phylum Streptophyta; class Magnoliopsida; order Caryophyllales; family Cactaceae; genus Carnegiea; species Carnegiea gigantea. Next base: position 985,898 of record JAKOGI010000135.1, on the reverse strand, counting down.
CCAAAACTAGCACAGTTGTATTCTACCCCTATTTTAAGAACCCTATCATGACAATCATATTTTGTATCTTAAATGAAAGTTTTCAGGACTTTTTAAGCTTTCTATACTGGAGAGTTAGGTCTCAATCAAAGGTCATATGACTAAGTTACGAGTCATTTATTCTAACCCTTATTACGCCTTTACTTTTCTTTTACTACGTTATTAACTATGAAAATAAAAACATTTGCTAACTATATGTTATGATAATGATATTTTTGTATAGAATCAGGGCCTAATCTATCATTTCTTTTCCTTTTGTGCATAATTTGATTCAGTGACATTTCATTAAAAACCCCAGGTACGTTCATTGTCTGTATCTTTTGAAATCAGCACGTATTTATCAGAATTATAATGTTTTGGTTGGTACATCAATAAATCAGTTTTATTAGTGGTTTATTATATAATTGGTGACCCCATCAGTTATTAGTTACAGGGCATTGCCCTTTAGTTACCCGCGCGACTTCAAGCGAGGTCCCCCGATCGGCCTGACAGGTGTACACCTATCTTCAGATTGTAACAGTTACTCGAGGTTCACTATCAGATAATAATTAGCAATGCAGTTTTATATTCATCTTATTCCATGTTTTAAATTAAAATTAATTGCACTGTGGGCCCAAATAGATTTTCAGTGTGCAGTTAACAATACAGAAATACACGTACTGAGTTTCGACTCACAGTTCAAAATGTTTTCATATTTTGTTCTAGAAAAATGCTCAGTGAATCGCCCGCCAACTTGCAAGCCGACTAGAGAAGATAAGTGAGCAGGAATGTCTAAAAGGAGCAGTGGTGTTTTAGTGATGAAATGTTTTGAGCACTGTACTGTGAGATATTTTGATGTTAGAACTATATACTCTACCAAGTTACTATATTTTGATGTAAACTATGAGATCGTTAGTTCCTGTTGATGTTGGATTAATGGGTTGCCCTTACAAATGTCGTGTGGTGGTAATGATGGTCAGCTTGGTTATATTTAATTATTTTTAATTCAAGTCTTGTCCTTCTTGGACCGGGGTAATGCCCCGATCATTTGGGATATCACTACTAATTGATTATGTTATTTGATGAGAATACAAACAGTGAATTATGTATATTTGGGGTTTTACAGATTTGGTATCATAGCTAGGTTTTGATTTTCTTAATGGGATACAGAGTATAGAGCTTAGATACATGAGGGTGAGAAGGGTTATCAGTAAGGAATATTGCACATTATTAGAGACTTGTGATGTTAGAAATGGACTTGTGATATTAGAAATGCATGTTGCTTATCTTCTATATGCCCTCATTTGTATTTTCCTTGCTTAATAGATCCCTACGCAATCAACATGATGTCTGGTACATTTGTGGCTGCTCACATTTTACTGTTGGATGCTAGTATTATAGCTCATGCACAGGACATTTTCTCCGAGTTTTACATCATCATGGTTTGTGTACACAGATTGCTATGGTCCTTACCGACAGTTGATCCGTGGGTAGAGTTCAGGCTCTGTTATCATCATTTCATGATGACGGAAAACTAGGTTGGGACGACCCAGGTTCCAAGTCCAGGGGGCTTGGGCTACCATCACTTTAGAGTTGATATTACGGGAAGAGTTCGAGCAGAGTGGGATCACTATGAAGACTCTTTAGCCCGTTTTCCGATTAGATCAGACACATCCCCCCTACACCATCTACACCAGCACAGGGACCACCTTTGCCGCTTACACCGGGCATCCCTCTGATACCCGATAGTCCTGTGAAGGCTCATGTGGTGGTGGATCTCCCCGATACACCGGAGATCGTGGTAGTTAGTTCTGATGATGAACACATGGAGGGTTTTGAGGACGAGGACGATCCAGAGGAGGATCAGGGTGTCGATGAGGCAGTGGGAGAGTAGTAGGTTGATCAGGAGGTTAACGAAGTAGAGTTAGGGGGCATCGGACAGCAGCTTCAACTCAAGCGAGGAGCCGAAGGATGAGTTCGACCTAGATTACAATCCATCCAGGGCTCATTAGGTTTTTTTAGGTGTTGACTTGAGTAGGTTACATTTTAAGCCCTGCGTGTATATAGAATGGTCAGATTGGATAGTTGCATTTTTTGTAGCATATGATATTGTATATAGTTAGTCAAATCCTTCAGACCGTGATGACATGGTCTATTTCTTTTTGCGCATGTGACAGACTTAGGGACTAGGGGCCAGTTAGTGCTTTAGGTAGGAGATAGGGTTGATCTTACTTAATTAGCTAGATATGTTATATTTTGTTGATCATATATATAAGCAGGCAACTATGTATATAAATCAGCAGTTATGAAATGATATAATGCAGCCTTGGGTTCTGTTTTAAATAATATTTGAGCCATATTAAATGTATTGTTGGGCATGCTTACCTTATATGTTTGGTGTATTTCAGTGATTGAATCATTTTGTTTAATGTATGATCGGAATGCCTGGATCAGTGCAAAACAATGCGAACGTTCATATAGAGGAAATCTCAAATCATAGCAAATGATCGGGTGAAGAGGTCTCACATCATGTGCCACCAAATTTTGCCTAAATACCACCAATTCACCCTGAGTTCGCTAACAACATCGGGGACCCGAACTACTGGCCGGCTTTAGTAGCTGAACTGATGAAGCAGATTCCCTAAGTACCTACTAAAACCCCTCCCTAAAGATGATAAATTAGCATATAGGGTAGCAAGATGCACCCTAAAGTGTATGATGGAAATTATGATCCAATAGTATTGGAGGAATGGGTAAGGGGAATGGAGAAAATCTTTACAGTGCTAGAGGTGCCAGAAGAAAAGAAAGTAAACATTGAGACGTATTATTTGATCGATGAAGCTGATATTTGGTGCAACACCGTTAAGGATGAGCTCGTAGGGCCTAAATTCACCTGGAGTAATTCCTAGGTGAGTTGAGGGCAAAATTTTACCCATTTGTGGTCCAAAAACAAAAGGGGAAAGAATTTATAGAGCTGAAGATGAGTGGCAACATGACTGTGATGCAGTATGCTAGTAAGTTCACAGAATTATCTAGGTTTGTTTCTAAATTTGTGTCATCAGAAAGGTTAAAGATGAGGAGGTTTGAAGAGGGTTTGGCCTTCTATATTTGAAATTAGTTAGTTGGGCAACCATTCTTGACTTACCGAGAGCTATATGAGCGAGCTGCTGAAGTAGAGTGAGTAAAGACAGAATTGAGAGCCCTGAGCCCAATCAACCAAAAACGAAAGGGGTTTTAAGCGGGGAACTCTGAGTGAGAGTGTGAACTAGAAGATGCCTTTTTCCACTTCGCCCAAGGCCCATTCTGCAGACTTAGCAGAGCCCTATAGAAAATATGAAAGAACAAATCAAAGCACCCCTGAGTGCCGAGTAGGAACCAACAAATGCATGCGGTGTGGAAGCGCAGAGCACCTCATTGCTATCTGTCTAAGAAGACTGAAAGCAGTGGATAAGGGTACAGTAAAACCCTTGGCTCCACCTCGCCAATAGGCCCCACCATCAAGGCTTGCACTGGTAGGACGGGCATATGTAATGAGCAAGAAGGAAGCTGCCACCTCTGGTACGGTAGTCACTGGAACTCTCCTTTTAAATTTGAAGACATTTTGTATATTATTTGATTCGAATAGTACTCATTCATTTATACCCATCCCATCTGCCATGTAATTAAACCTAAAGGGTAGGAGGACGGAAAACAATTATAGGATCAAGCTACACTCCGTGATTTAGTGCCCCATCTCTTACAAACTTGTTCCCATTACCATTGGTGGAATCACCTCCCATGTGGATTTGAACCAATTTGATTTGTCTGATTTTAATATGATTTTGGGAATGAATTGGTTGCATACTTATGGAGCTAAAGTTGACTATAAAGATCTTAATGTTATTTTGAAGGATGAAAAATGGAGAGAAGTGTGTTTCTATGGGCAGAGAGAGGAAAAATCTTGTCCCTTGATTTCTGCTATGAAAGCAAGTAAGCTGCTATCTCAAGGGTGTATTGGATATTGGTGTTATGCTATTGACACCTGAATAAAAGAAGAGAAAGTAGAAAATATTCCTGTAGTTTGTGAATTTGAAGATGTTTTTCTTGAAGAGTTATCAAGACTACCCCCGCAAAGGAAAATTGATTTTGGAATTGAATTAATTCCTAGTGCCCAACCTATCTCTAAAGCTCCATATCATATGGCCCCAACTGAGTTTAAGGAACTGAAAATTCAATTAGATGAGCTATTGCAGAAACGCTTTGTCAGGCTAAGTGTGTCACCATGGGGTGCCCCAGTGCTGTTCATAAAGAAAAAGGATGGAACCTTAAGGCTATGTATTGACTACAAGGAGTTGAATAAGATCATCATAAAAAAAAAAAGGTACTCTTTGCCGTGAATAGATGACTTGTTTGGCCAATTACAAGGAGCAGGAATCTTCTTTAAGATTGATTTGAGGTCAGGGTACCATCAACTTATGATTAAACTTAAAGACATCCCTAAAACTGCGTTTAGGACTAGGGATGGTCACTATGAGTTTACAGTGATGTCGTTTGGCATCACCAATGCCTCCGTAACTTTTATGGATCTTATAAACAAGGTTTTCAGACCCTATCTAGAGAAGTTTATAGTGGTGTTCATAGATGACATCCTTATCTATTCTAAAGACATGAAGGAATATGCTAATCATTTAAGGATGGTGTTATAAACCTTGAGGGAGCATAAACTTTATGGAAAATTAAAGAAGTGTGAATTTTGGTTGGAAGAAGTGGTGTTCTTGGGTCATGTGGTTATAAAAGAAAGAATCAAAGTTGACCCCCAAAAGGTGAAGGCAATCACGGAATGGTCAAGGCCTACTAACATCACTGAGATTAGCATCTTTTTGGTTTTAGCGGGCTATTATCGACGGTTCATCAAGGACTTTTCGAAAATAGCTTTGCCCCTGACCAATCTGCTGAAGAAAGCGAATAAATTCGAGTGGATAGAAAAGTGCGAAAGAGCTTTTCAGGAGTTAAGACAGTAACTAACTACCGTCCCAATCCTAATGCTACCCGTGAAAGGTAAGGAGTATACCATCTATACTGATGCTTCGAAGAACGAATTAGAGTGCGTTCTGATGCAGAAAGACAAGGTAGTAGCTTATGCCTCTCGACAACTCAAGACTTATGAGAAAAACTATCCTACCCATGACCTGGAGTTAGCAGCCGTGGTCTTGCACTGAAAATTTAGAGACATTACTTATATGGAGTACCATGCAAGATTTATACTGACCATCAAAATTTGAAGTATATCTTTACCCAAAAGGAGCTCAACTTGAGACAATGGCATTGGCCTGAGTTGCTTAAGGATTATGATTTGCAGATTCAATATCATCCAGGAAAAGCAAATGTTATAGTAGATGCCCTAAGTAGGAAGGTGCAACACGACTCAAACACTATGGTGATTACTCAATTGAGTCTCTGGAGAGAGCTTGAGGACTTGGGAATTCAACTAGTGTCCCATGGGCAAGCAAATGTTCAATTATCAGCACTTACCTTGCAGCCTTCTATAGTGGAGGAAATTCGCGTGAACCAAGAAAGTGATCTTGAACTCCAAAGAACAAAGCAAAATCTAGGGAAAGGGAAGTCTCCTGGGTTTGTAGTACATGAGGACGGGACCTTGGGATTCCAAATTCGCCTATGCGTACCCAAAAATGAGTAATTGAAGAAACAGATCCTAGAGGAGACTCACAATACTCACTATTCGGTGCATCCAGGAGACACCAAGATGTACAAAAACTTAAGGCAATATTTCTGGTGAAATAATATGAAGAAGGAGGTTACAAAATACATAGACAGTTGTTTAACCTGCCAGAAGGTTAAAGGAGAGCATCAGCGTTCCGTAGGTGAATTGCGACCCCTAGAAATTCCCAGTTGGAAGTGGGATTCAATCTCAATGGACGTCGTTGTGGGTTTACCCCTGTCTGCCTCAAAGAAGAATGCTATCTGGGTCATAGTTGATCGACTTACCAAATCAGCCCATTTTCTGCCAATTAGGGATATTTGAGGAGTTGAAAAACTAGTCCAACTGTATGTTAATAGAATAGTCCACCTACACGGGATTCCCTTAGACATAGTATCAGACAGGGATTAAAGATTCCAAGGCCGTTTTTAGCAAGTATTTCAAAAAGCCTTTGGGACCAAATTGAACTTTAGTAGCTCATATCATCCTGAGACAGATGGGCAAACTAAAAAAGTGAATCAAATTCTATAGGACATGTTAATATCTTGTGTATTAGAGTTCCAAGGGAAGTGGAAAGGTGATTTATCTTTGGTAGAGATTTCTTATAATAATAGCTACCAATCCACTATCAAAATGGCCCCGTTTGAGGCTTTATATGGGTGAGAATATAGAACCCTACTGTACTGGACTGATTTGAACGAGGCATTAATCATAGGTCCCGAAATAATCTAGGAAACCAGTGAAACAATAAGAAAAATTCGAGAGCATATTAGGCTTGCCTAGAGCTAGCAAAAAAGTTATGCGGACAAAAGAAAAAGGCCTTTGGAGTTTCAAGTGGGTGATAAAGTTTTTATGAAAGTATCTCCAACTAAGGGTGTCAAGAGATTTAAAGTACGAGGCAAATTGAGTCCAAGATAATATATTGGACCTTATAAAATCTTTGAATAGTTAAATCCCGTAGCATATCGACTGGATCTGCCGGTAGAACTAGAACACGTGCATAATGTGTTTCACATCTCTCAGCTGAGAAAGTATATTCTAGATCCAGACCACACCATCGTATCTGAACTTATTGAGATAACTGAGGATCTAGTGTGCGAAAAGCGTCCAGTCCAAATACTAGATCACAGGATCAAGCAGCTACGCAGCAAGAATATATGTTTAGTCAAGGTGCTTTGGACAAACTATACCTCCCAAGAAGCCATTTGGGAGACTGAAGAGGAAATGAAAGCCAAGTACCCACATTTATTTGAGGTAATCATGCATCACATGATAAAGTTCATAAGTTTCGAGGACGAAACTCTTTAAGGGGGAAATGCTATAATAGTCCAATCCTAAATTATGTTTATTTATTTAATTACCTCATGTTAAAGATTTTTTCATATTTAATTATCGTATTCAATCATCCCGATGGGGAAAAATTTATTTGAGCCATCACTTGGCAATTCAGGTTTTATTTATTTATTTAATTATTAACGAAAACTTTGGAAGAATTGATAGTAGGCCCTAACAAGTTTAACCTAAGCAATTTATTTTGTTTTCCATAACATTACAAAAATTTAATTTTGAGTTATGAAAAAACGTTATCGTTACGAAGCGTTTTATTCCCGAACCCAACTTATTTTGGCCTAATTTGAAGCCCAACAAGTTTGCATATTAACCTAGCTAATTACTATGAGTTAAGCTTAACCATGGTTAGTTAAAAGTCACTCTTCAAGATAAAAACTCAGCCCAGTTGTTAGATAAGTCAAAAAAATACAACCAAAACTCAAATCCATCTTCTCTCTCCTTTCTCTCTCTAACACGCCAATTCCCTCCCCCAGCTAATCCTGGTGTTTTTCGGCCAATTTTCGGCCAGCTTTGGGCTGCTCTAACTCCCTCAACACCCTAGTACCCCTAGCCACCATTGTCCATCCTCAAAACCACCAAACATCACCTCCATCTTTACTTTTTTCAAGCTCAAAGTGAGTAACCCTAAGCTTGTTTTCTTTGGATTTTTGTTTTTGATTCTTGTTTATGTTGATTTGAGTTTTAATCATGTTTTTTGGATGGAAACAAGAGTTATTTTGATGTTTTTAATTGTTGATTGAGTTTGGATCATGCTAGGGTTTAGGGTTATTCATGAGCATGCAAGCTTAAGGTTGGAAGTATGTGTTTCTTAGATTGTTTGTAATGGATCTAGTGGCTTTCATCTCTAATAATGTTTATGAGGGTGTTTTTGGTGATCTTGGATGAGATGAAGAGGACGTAAGTTGGCCAAAAGTTAGAGTTTTAATAATTATGCAAGGTTTAGTTTCCTTTAATATCAAGTATGCTAATTGTGTATATTTGATTGAAAAATGAATCTCTGATGTATATGCTTATGAAGTGCAATTGAGTATGATGGTTTTACATGATGATGGGAGGACCAAAGCTTTGTTATATGATTTTAGGGATTGATTTTAGATAAGGATTTGTGTGAAAAGAGAGGAGAAAGCTAGAACAATGGGGGCTAAGAAATGGTAGAAATCAGGGAAAATATTGTTAATAAACTGGGAATGCACGGCCCAACTAAAAAGCATGATTTTTGGTGGGTAGATAGATCCGTAAGTTATCTTCCAAATGACATTTAAATTGCCTTAATTCAAGGTCTATGGCAAAAGTTATGGCCATTTAACTGAAACTGCGCAGGTTAGACCGAAACTGACACACTTGTGTTCTAACCCCATCTTGGGAATCCTATCGTGGGAATCATATTTTGTGTTCTAAATGAAAGTTTTTCGGGGCTTCTAAGTTTTCTATATTGGGAAATTAGGTCTCAATCAGAGATCAGATGACTAAGTTACGAGTCATTTATTCTAACCCTTATTATGCCCTGACTTTTCTTTTATTACATTATTAACTATGAAAACAAAAACATTTGCTAACTATATGTTACGGTAACGATATTTTTGTACAAAATTAGGGCCTAATCTAATCATTTCCTTCCCTTTCTTACATAATCAGATTCAGTGACATTTCACTAAAAACCCCAAGTACGTTCATGTTCATTGTCTATATCTTTTGAAATAAGCACATATTTATCAAAATTATAATGTTTTGTTACGTACATTAATGAATCAGCTCAATCAGTAATTTATCACATAATTGATGACCGATCAGTTATCAGTCACAGAGCATTACCCTTCAGTTACCTGTGCGGCTTCAGGCTTGGTCCCCCAATCGGCTTAGCAGGTGTACACCTATCTTCAGATCGTAACAGTTACTCGGGGTTCACTATCAAATAATAATTAACAATGCAGTTTTATATTCATCTTATTTCCTGTTTTAAATTAAAATATTTGCAATATGGGCCCAAACAGATTTTCATTGTGCAGTTAACAATACAGAAATGCATATACTGAGCATCGACTTACAGTCCAAAATGTTTTCATGTTTTGTTTTGGGGAAATGCTCAATGAATCGCCCTTTGGCTCGTAGGCCAATTGGAGAACATAAGTGAGCGGGAATGTCTAAAAGGAATAGTAGTGTTTTAGTGATGAAATGTTTTGAGCACTGTACTGTAAGATATTTTGATGTCAGAACTATATATTCTACCAAGTTACTATATTTTGATGTAAGCTATGATATCGTTAGTTACTGTTGATGTTGGATTGATGGGTTGCCCTTACAAATGTCGTCTGGTGGTAACGATGTTCAGCTTGGTTATATTTAATTATTTTTAATTTAAGACTTGTCCTTTTTGGACGGCGATAACGCCCCGATCATTTGGGATATCACTACTAATTGATGATGTTATATGATGAGAATGCAAACAATGAATTATGTATATTTAGGGTGTTATAATAGCCAACTAGTTTTGGGTTGTAATATCATTTGAGCTTATATGCATCACTATTTGTTTATGATCTAATTTCTATCAAAAATTTAACATGATATCAGAGTGCACTGCTCGATCTTGGTTTGCTACCGTCTTCGTTTCACTAAAAATGTGTGCATGCATTAGGCCTTATTAATGTGATAGTGGAGTTTGTCCTTTAATAAAATTGAAGGGCTTGGGTATCTATCTATATAACTATACTTAAAATTGAGTAATCACACTTAACTAGACACTTGGTGATCACTCATTGGATGTGAATATTGTCTTCTTTTCTTTTTTTTAAATTGTTGATTTTAGACATTAATTGAGATATATTAGCAAGAGTAATTAGATCACATTAATGTAGGCATTCAATTTATAGGTTTCACTTTGTATTGAGAAAGTTACTAAGTTTTTAATTTTGTGTTTCATCTTTTCTTTTTTTAAAAAATTTAGGTGTTAGTATCTTTAAAAACCTGTACAAATTTTATATTCGTAATTTTAATATTATAAGTATAATTGTAGAATCATATATTAGTAATACTAGAAACATCATTTTGAAAAATTACAATTTAAAGTAAAATTATTTTATTATAGTTTCATTAATGTATATTTTACAAATATTTTAGTTCACCAACTTAATTAAAAAAAAAAGGTTTTAGTTGTAATCGTAATATTAATCAAGCATACATAAAATGGCTTTTGATTCCGTTAGATTCTTTCGAGGTACTGTTGATGATGCCGTGGGATGAGAAAGCGGGCTTACGTGATGGCACGCGCGAAGCAACTGACGTCCTCTTCCTCGTATATTTTACGTGATGATACGTGCGAAGCAGCTGACGTCATCTTCCTCGTATATTTTACTTATAAAAAGGGCACCGTCGGGTTGTTATCCGGGGAGCGTCTCTTCGACGGTCAAGTCAATGGGAGTCCCAATTAACGGTAAAAGCAGTAAAGAGAGAGAATGTAAGAAGTATAAAAAATTATACCACGTTGTCAAATCCCCTCATTTTCCGAGGTAGATAGACAAGTATTTATAACGCCTGTAGCAAAGGGTAAAATGGTAATTTCATATTGAAGACTCTCAAAATGGATTATTAGATTGCCAGCTCCGCTTGGGCTTTGGTTGGAGCCCCAAGGTTCCTGCTAGGGCCCATTATGCCGGATTGGGCCTAACCTATGATTGAGGTGTGTGGATCATCCCAGAAAAATTATATTTTTCTGATCAACTTTCGGCTCTCCAATTTTTCTTAACACTTTGATACTTCTCATAATTCTGGAGGAAAGTCTATTTAATTAATGATATTTTAATTTTATTTGAATCAAACTTTTGTAATTAAGTGATATTTGTAACCAGACTCCTTCATTTTAACTTATTACGTATGGATTGATTTCATTATATTAGCCTTAATTAATTATAACAACTTTTTTCATTTTAAAAGAAAAAGTAGTGTGGTTATAGTCATAGAGTGATAGGGTAAGATAAAAAATAGAATCTAGAAGTTGTCACAATTTTGTGGACAAAGGTGCATTAGTGACTATATTAACTTCATATATTTCAATTGTTGACTTACAATTATATTACACTTTTAAACTATTATTTATCAAAATAGTTAAATTTTTAAGGTGGATGACAAAAAGGATTTTATCTAATAATATATTTATTCCATATATATTGACGTATTAGATAGAAATTTGTTAAAGTAGAAAACTATATCAATTCATGCGAAACATAAGTTCAGCATTAGTGTATATGAATTTTTGAATTACTTTATCATTATTAATTGAATTTGAATTGAAACTTCATTTGAACTTGAATGCTTGACTGTTTATATTTATGCTTTATTAGTTGATAAAAAAGATTTAACTTTTCGCGGTGAATCAATCAATCGGTTACCATGTGAACAAAATTCAAAAACCATAAAAAAACGGATGAACTTTTTGACTAAATTCCGACAAGAATGGAGAAATATGCAATCTTCGGCCCGCTAAGACTGCGGCAACGGCGGTCCTCTCTCGCCTTTTTAGCTTTTTCACCGTGAAATGTGAGACCTAAGCCCTGGGCTAGCATCTGGTGTAGCAGTCGAAAAATTGAAAGCACTGGTTCTCTTTTCCCTTCTTCTTCTTCTTCCCCTTTTTCCCATTATTTATTTTAGTGTTTTCAGGGAAACAAAGAGAAAAAGATGGAATGGGCACTCGTCATGGTCATCATTACTATGAGCACTTAGGATTGCAAGCAAATTCTGCGTTACCCAGCCTTCATATTCCCTTTGCTTGTGCCTCCGTTAGTCCCACAATGCTTCCACTCTTAAGCTTTCTTTTCATTTTCTCTCTCCTCCTTTTTCATTCTCGGGCTTTGAATTTCAAACCTTCGGCTGTCACCCAGATTGAGTTTATAGTACCCTAGACCCTCCAAATGATTCCCCTATAAAAGTCTTTATCATCTTAAACACTGTCTTCGGAAGCTTTTCTACTCACATTTGGCTCATGCCCATCAACTGAAATTTTGGTTTAATTGTTCAATCATATTTGGAAATGGGGTTGGGGAAAAGAGCTGTTTTGGTACAGTGCTCCACTGTTACTCTTATTTTCGGCCTCTTTCTCTGTTCAGGTAATTGTCTCTGGCCTTGCCATTTTCCTCCCATTTCTTCTTATTTGTTGGTTGGCACCCCCTTAAATTCTGCCATATCTCTACTTTCTTGTGTGTTTGCTTTATACATTCTGGCTTTACTGTAATTTTTATTTTTTGGTTGGAAGTGAAATGTTTGATTTTTTGTGTATCTCCCTCCCAAAACTCATGCCGGGGTTTTATGATCTTTCCATTTTCTTTTCTATATGCTAATGGAGGTTAGTTTTATTCAGCGTGTTTGCTGCTTTGTTAGCTTATTTAATTGGTTTCCAATTTTCCTGGTTTGTTTATTTGCTTAATTTGCATGATCAACAAGGACAACAGAAGCCCTGTGTGGATCCCGCCTAGGCCAAGGTATCAGAAGTTCATGGTTAAATCAGTCAGGCCAACAAAAGCTGTACTAATATCAGTGTTATTTATCTCAGTTCGGATTAGTAATTTAGTTTGTTTCATCTCATTTCAGGCTATTTTTAATGAATACGAGGTTCACCTTTTTGGCCCGGGGGGGGGGGGGTTCGGGGTTCCTTTGTCTCGTTTTTTATTCAAAGATTTTGGAGGTTCGGTCTTTCAAGGTGACTCTGTGCAAAATTAAAACCTGATTCCCAATTGCAATAGACAATTAATGGTGTAATTGAGCTGAACCAGAAATGAAGCATTTAACTTTTGTTACTCTATATTCCATCTGCCTACTGCATGATTTTCTTAAAAAAAAAAAATTAGGAGTAATAAGTGCTACTATATTTCCCACTTACAAAATTATGTTTACTAATTATGCTGTTTCTTTGAGTAAAGTTCGAGTGAAGGCAGGAAAAGGGGAGGGAAGAGGTCAAAGTCAAAGTTCCTTTCATTTCCCTGTCAAGGTTGTTTAAGTATCTGAGTTAGGAGTTTTGACTCCTCCAATTTCTGTTCTTGCATAAATAAGTTGTTTGTATTCATGGTTTTCTATTTTGAAGTTCTTAAGTCATCCTTCTCCCTCCCTTCCTCTCCCTCCCCTGTCCTTTATTCATCGCTTCCATGGCTTCATGAAGAATTTTGAATTATAACAGTAACTTCTGTTTCAGAGTGATTATAAGCACTATAAAAAAGAATTGTAATAAGGGTAAGCAATAAAAACTTCTTAATGGATGATTATGTAATCTGTCATGTGTGTGCATTTTTTTTTCCCAACATTTTAAATTTGCAAATGCTTGTCTCTTTCCCCACCTCTTCCCTTGGCACATAGAAGTTCTCCACCCCCCCCCCCCCGGGCGATCAAGGATGTAGAAATTAGGTATAAAGGTGTCCCACTTTGAGTTTTAAGGAATTTGGCTAGTAATACTAATTATTATGGGTGGCCTTCGACTATAGAAAAACTAATGAAAGAAATTTGTCTAACAAGTGTCTAGGAAACCGGTGCTGCTTTCAATAGGTCTTCCCCTTTCCAATGCATGTTAATGTTGGTATCTCTTTCAGAAAACAAGAGGGGGAAAAAGTAAGGAATATAAAATGTGCAAGTTAGCTATCTTGTTTACCTTTGCTTAAACAAACAAATTGCAATGATCCAACATTGACAGAAAGCCATTGGCTTTTACAGAGCACATCTTTCTATGAATATACATAAACAACTCTCTTTCATAGCTTCTTGTCTTTCCATAATATGTGAAGCGTTACAGATGATCTCAATTATCAATATAATGTTTCTATTTTGGACCATAATTGCATAGAGTTTGTGTAAGAAGTTATGGGACTGGGTAAGCAATTAGGTCCTCTTTTTCAATCATCATTTTATAGGTCTCTTCCGAAATGATCTTTTTGCATATCTAAGCTAAGGTTGCATACATTTGGAGCTCACTTATGTTGCCTTCATTGCCCACACTGGCTTGTCAATGGGGTAAGGTATGAGTTCCAACACTCTCTAGTGTTGCCTTCATTGCTCACACTGTGTTGTTAATCAGGTAAAGTATGATTTCCAGCAGTGTTTAATCCTGTTTCTAAACTTTTGCATGTAATTTCAGCTTTCAGGTTTTTGTTTTATAATTAGTTTCATCGTGCTTCAATTGGACTAGGAATCTTTAACTTTTACGCCCTGCTAACATTGTCTATTGTCTCCAGGTTCATGTAATGTATTTATAGGGGCAGTTCAACATGAAGAAGTACCTGAAGTCGTCAAAGTAAGAACCTCAACATCAATTTCAACTGTCCAAAAGGACATCACCACTCCTCTCACAACTGTTCCAACTATCAATTTCTCGCCCAGTTCAGGCGCACCCATATTGAATCCAAACTCTATCCCTGAAACACCAACTACATGGGTCCCATTGGCTATTCCCTCTGCGTCATCCTCATTGCCAGTAAACACTGGTGGTAGTTGGTGTGTTGCCAGCCAGACTGCCTTTCGGCCAGCACTACAGGCTGCCTTAGATTATGCTTGTGGCCACGGTGCTGATTGTTTTGCAATTCAGCCTGGTGGAAGATGCTACTACCCAAATACTCTGGATGCCCATGCCTCTTATGCATTCAACAGCTACTACCAGAAGAGCCCAATCCCAAACAGCTGTAACTTTGGAGGAACTGCTCTTATTACGAGTACAGATCCAAGTATGTTGCCCCCTTATCAGTGTACTTTTTAACCAAGCATATTTTGTTTTTCCCCCCTTTATAATGCATAATACATGTGGAAATATTGGATCCCTAAGGCTTTAGTTTGGGCCACTGTTCTGAACTCTGCTGCGAGTGCTTGTCCCAATTATGTGTCTAGCTGTAGGATGTCTGCATTCTTTTGGAATGTTTTTCTTTTTGGTCTAAAATGGAGTGTTGAATGTCCATGATCGTGTTAAACCCTGTAGTGTTAACGCTTGGCGTGAAATGGATGGTTTAAGTGTGACAGAGATGGGGCAGTTGAAGGTCTCAGCTATTGTAGGACATGTACAGAGCTGCTTGTGTAACCCTTAGGATGGACCTAGGTATTTTTTAGGTCCAATATCATCAATTAATGTTTGCATAGGGAATAGATTGGGTATTTGTTAAATTCTGCGAACATCTTCGCATTCTAGCTCTACAAAATCCGGCATCCCTCTTTGACTCTGATGTCCGGGCAGTTGGCCTATTATTGTTGGGCCATAACTTCTTATTATTGTATTTAAATTGTGCTACTAGTTAATATTTATTAAACCTTCGCTTTATGAGTTTGTTAGTCATGGAGCATAAAGCAAAGTGGTGTTTTATTACTCCAAAAGCATCTGAGCAAGCTTTGCTGGTCAAATCAGGACGGTGCCAACTTCCACTGACAATGAAGTAGTGAAAAATGTTTTGTTGTTTTCTGGTTATTTTATATGAGAAATCAATCAAGCCAAACAATTGGATACAGGATACATGTAGACTTGGTCAGTTTTGATCTGGTTCAAATTGAGGTTTTGTTATTTCAGGTCTGGTGTCTTGTTCATTTTCTGTAGCCGGGCAAAAGGAAAATTTAGCAAGTTTAGCTAGCTGATCATCATGTTGCGTAACTTCAACATATCATTATTTCATGTTTCACCAAATTGAGCGTAAAAGTTGTCCTCACGTCTTCAAATGTGTGTTGTGCATGCAAAGTTTTATCTGCATGGTGATAGTACCTTTTCTTCTTTTTCGTGTTTCAGGTTCTGGGACATGCTTGTATCCATCAACAAGGTAAATTTGCGTGCAGAATGGTTAAAATATTCTTTTAAGAAAAAAAAAGCGAAGCGGAAATTAACACTTGGTACTTTTGGGGAATGCAGCACGAGCTCATCAGTGCTAGACACAGCAAATCGAAACATTTCAACTGTTTTTGGGGTGGGACCACCTGGATCACCAATTTCCGCCACGGCGCACATCAACGGATTTCCATACGCTTCTATATCGTTGTTGGTCATAATGCTTCTACTCATACATAGCTTTTAACGGTTGTCAACTAAAAAGAAACCAACCAAAAAAAAAAAAAAAAAGAGGATGGTTGCACATAGTTTGCTGTCTTTATGTAGAAATGGCTAGTTGGGAAGCTAAGCACTTGTTCTGTCTCCATGTTGTGCTGTATTTAGTCTGATTTTGAGCTTAATCATGCAATGAAGATACGGGCAAGCATATCTCGTTTTTCAGGTTTGCGATTTTCTTGTCCTTGAGTTAACTGAGGTGTGTCAATATTTTGCATAGTCTTGCATTGTGGTGGCCAAATGAGCCAGCCAGCTTGGTTTGTCAGACTTGGGTGGTGATCTAGCAAATTGAACAAGCCAAGGTGATCTGTCAATTTTTGTTTTTAATCAATCAAAACCACCCCCAAATAATGCGTTTTGATGAGCAAGGGGAGTTTTGATGAACAAGGGGCTGACAGGAGATTAAGGGCTCAAATCTAATGGTTTTGAGCCTATAATCTACTTTTCAATACCTTAGTCATACTGTTTTCTTTATCCCTTTTCCAATCTCTTCTTCTCCTATTATTCTTTGAAAATTTTCAATCTTAAGCTCTCGTCCATACCAAATAAAGCTAAAATAGAGTTGTTGGATGCTAATTGGAGGTAGACTAAAGATGGAATGATTCATAATCAAGCAAAAATTAACATTAAGTGCTAATGAATTTGTGCGAAACTTTCTCTCTCCTCTCCTTTTATTGCTTTTCTTAGAATAAATTAGTTTTTGATTTTAGGTTTATTTCTCATTTTTGGGTGATTTTGTCTGGAGAAATTTGAAATATTGTTGTGAAGGCTATGTGAAGCCATTGATCAGCTTTTTTTTGGGTGCATTTTGTCTTGATTTTTGTTTCATCTCTCTTGTGCTACATTATTGACAGACACCTCTTCTATATTTGTTCATAGATTTTAATGGTTAGTTAGTCAATTTAGTAAAATCTCAGATTAATAATAGTTTACCTGTCTTAATTCAACCCACATTCATAATTTAGTCAAAGCCTAAGATAATTCACTAACATCACTAAGAACGAAAACTCTTCTCACTCGAAAAGCCCACAACAAATTTTGGAACCATTGGCTAGGATGATGCCATTGGATTTGCATTTCCTTGTGACTTAATCGCTGTAACTAATTGTGTTTTGTTTGCTATTTAGTGAAAAACCCTAAAAATTTGAAAACTAAAAATTAAAAAATGGTGAATGAGTGCTTAGACTATGTCAGCTAGTTGTTGGGGACTTATCAGAGTTGAAATCCAAACCCTTATATCGAGGTAGACCAAGCCCTTGCATTCAATTCTGACACAATGGAGGAAAGGGGAGAGGCTCAGGGTCCACCTCATCCTCTACCACAAAAAGAGTCTCAATAAGATTTTCTCCCCAAGGTACAAAAATCCTTCTTGTTTCTGAGTTTCAAAACTCGGTGAGGATGTTCAATTTGAATTTAGACCCCAGTACATGACCATGCTTCCCAATTTCTTGGGAGACAGCAATGCTTACTTGTTTCTTAGTGAATTTAAGGAGGCATAATCCATGATAGAATTTCCAAACGTTCCTCAAGACATTGTTAGGTTTTATTTAATTCCATTCGCTTTTAAGGAACCAAATAAGAAGTAGGGGCATAGTCTCCCTGCAAATTCTACCACCACATGGGATGGTTTGTGAGGGCATTTTTAAGAAACTACTTTTCGAATAACAAAACAGTTAAATTGAGAAGAAAAATCAACCATTTTGTACAATTTGATAAGGAATCTTGCAGGAAACATTTTGCCAGATTTAAGAACTTACTGGCTTAATGCTCTCATCGTGGTTTAGAGCAATGATGTTTATGCCAAATTATATATGAGGGACTTTAACAATCAACCAAGACCATGGTTGAGTCCATGTGTCAAGGGAGATTTTTGAATAAAAGTGAAACCAAAACAAAGGAATTTCTAGAAGAACTTGCTGAAAAAAACTCTACAATGGAAAACCACTAGAGATGAAAGCTTAAATGTTTGGAACTAGCCAAAAGAGAGGAATACATGCAGTTACGAGCACTGCTTATATTGATACGCATTTAGCCATACTTGAAAACATGGTTAAGCGATAGTTTTGTGTCAAACCCTGAACAAATTGCTCGCTCCCCAAGTGGTCCCATGCTTACAATGCCAAGCTCAAAACGATGCCCTAACTGCATATCCTTTGTTTCCATAATAATTGGCCTTGAGCCAAGAGCAAGTGCAGGTCAATGTGACCTTCCAGGGGCCAAAGTTTGACCTTATTGTCCACATACAATCCAAGGTGGTATAAGCACCTCAACTTCTCATGGATCGGCCCGATTGCTTTAATGCCTAGCAAGAGGGGGTTTCTAAGGAAACATCTCATCTTCTTCTCATCAAAGGCCACCATTTCAAGGGCGTACAATGCACCTAGAGGGCATCCTCCTCAATCGGTTGTTGCTCAATCTTACCCCTACTAGTTATTATAGGATTGACAAATTAAAAAAACAAAGAGAGTGAATGATATGGAGATAATGGTAAAAGAGATAAAAGAGTCTAATGAGAGGGTAATAAAGACCATAGTGAACAATTTTCTTAACTTACCATGTGAAGTAGGGAAAGATGGATTATTGTCAGTCAATGGGAAGTAAACCCGAGAGAGGGATCTTCTCCTTCTTTTTTTAAAGCGCAATGTGTGGGGAAACCAATGTCGCGATCTATCTAAGGTTGGGAAAGAAGGTTGACACACATATGGGTACAATGATGTGAATGTGTCCTTTACCCCATCTTTTACTCACCCTTCTTCCTAAGAATGTGTTTCTCATGATATGTCTACTTCTTCATCTAATTCCCTCATTTCTTATATGCGTAAAAACCTAAGGAGGATGAGTCTCTAATCACTAATGACTTTGCACTTTCTAAGGCCACTCCTGCTTCTTTCCCTATGGCTTTTAGGTCCATTCCCCATTTTTCTAACTAACATAAGGGGAAAAGGACTGATCCATATGTTGGCAAGATAAGGAAGACTTTTTCCCAAGTCAAGATCAACATTCCCCTCCATGAATATATGTTTGTTTTCTTAAGGAGTTGTGCACTAAAAAGAGGGCAACTAATGTTCCTAAGAGAGCGTTTTAGCCTTTAATGTGAATTTAATCATTTCCAATTAAGTGCCTATCAAGTATAAAAACTGGCAACGCACACAATTTCAGTTGTCATTAGCAATCATAACATGCATAGGGCTTTACTTGACTTTGGTACTAATGTCACTCTCTTCCCCTTTACGATGTATGAGAGATTGGAATAGGGAAGATTAAACCTACTTAAATGGCCCCTTAATTGGCTAACTGTTCTACTAAGCTTCTTAGGAGAATGGTTGAGGATGTGCTAATTAAGGTAGGAGAATTCATATTTTTGGTTTTGTTGTCGTTGAGACCAAGGTTGTCCTGTAACCCCAAAAGGAAATACCGGTAATCCTTGGTCGACTATTCTTTGCTACATCTAATGCACTTACCACTATTAAGGATGAAAATGAAGTTAAGTTTTAGGAATATGACAATAGAACTAAATGTACTACAAAAGCATCCTAGAGGATTTGATGATGTGGATTGGAGCACTATACCCTTAATTATGTAAGAGACTTTTTCTTTAGGAAAAGTAGAATTTGATTATGAAGAGGAATTGATGTTGTGTGTGTATAAGTCATTTTATATGGAATATGAGCCTAAATATAATACATTTGCATTTGACGATCAATCTGATGACTTGTTGCATAGATCCATTCTTGTGTCCATCTCTTTTTCTCCTTCTGCATCTCATGAGGCACTTCCTAGTGTGCATTCATCTTCATCTCTTGAATTGAATTCCTTTCCTGATACCCTCATATGCGCTTTCTTGTGTCCGGATGAGTTTTTTTTCCGAGATAATTGCAATTGATTTTGGACCCAAACCAAGAGATCTAAGTGCTTGAAATTCTTAGGGAAAACATAGAGGCTTTAAGGTGGACCTTAGGGACATAAGAGGCATTAGCCCCATCATCATACAACATAGAATCCACTTTGAGGACAATGCCAACCCTTATGTTGACCGATAAAGAAGTTTGAATGCTAAACTATAAGAAGTGGTAAGGAAAGAAATTCTTAAGTGGTTGGACCATGACATTATTTACCCCATCTCAGATAGTGAGTAAGTCTCACACAAGTTGCTCTTGAGAAGACTGGTATTAGCATGATTAAGAATGACAAGAATAAGCCTATTCCCATAAGAACCCAATCTAGGTGGAGGGCATGCATCGAATATTTTAGGTAAACTATATCATTAGAATGGATCTCTCACCTGGTGTGTTTTTTATTGTTTCCTTGATAGATATTTAGACTATACCTAAGTACTACCCCTGAGGGCCAAGAGAAGACCATGTTTACATTCCCTTTTGAAACTTATACCTTTAGGAAGATGCACTTTAGTTTATGCAATGCCTTGACAACCTTTCAAAGGAGTATGATGTCCATATTTTCCGATTTAGTCAAGCAATGTAAAGAAATTTCCTAAATGATTTGTCCATTTATGAAGACGCTTTTGATGATTGCTTGTCTATCTTCAGAATGGTTTTAAAAAGGTGTTGAGATAAGTATTTAACCCTTAGTTGTAAAAAATGTCATTTCATGGTAAAAGGGGAATTATTGTGGGTCATATCATCTCTAATGAGGAGATGGAGGTATAAAAAGTGAAAGTGAATTTACTTGCAAACCTTCCCCACCCCGCTTGTGTGAAAGACATATGTTCTTTTCTTGGATATGCCGGTCTTTACCAGAGCTTTATTAGGGACATTAGCAAGAGTGTTAATCTTTTGTCTTCACTCCTTGCTAACGACATGCCATTCCACTTCTCTAAGGAGTGTGAAGTGACATTTATTAAGCTTAAGGAGGCATTGACCAGTACTCCCATCTTGCATCCTCACGCTTGTGATGAACAATTTAAACTTATGTGTGATGTGTCCGATTATATAGTAGAGGTAGTTTCGGGTCAAAGAAGCTCTATGTTATCTACTATACCAGTCACATATTAAATGAAAGCCCAAACAAAATTACACTATGACCGAGAAGGAGTTTTTAGTGTTGCCTTTGGATTTGAAAAGTTTAGGGTATACCTCATAAGGTCTCATATAGTTGTTTTTATTAACTTCAAACACCTTTTTAAGAAAAAGGATGCCAAACCTACACTCTATCAATGGATCATCCTATTGCAAGAATTTGATTGTGAGGTAAAAAAAAGCAAATGGCTCAATATCCCGCAGCAGATCATCTATCTAAGATTGTAACTGATTATGTATGTGAGTGATAAACCTCTATTTTGGCTGATTTTTGATCCCAATTTGACCCTTTTTCTTCCACAATCTCTTAACTTGTCTTATCAAGAAAAGGGTGAATGTGCTTTCTTTAGGTTATTTTGTGCTTACGAGTGATATTTCTCAGTTTTCAGGTGCCTTGCCCAAAAATGTGAGAGTTCTACCAGTCTTGCTGAGAAGGGAAGCTTTAGGAGTGGAATCCCAGGAAGAATGAAGGTTAGATGAAGCCTCGGGGATGAAAAGAATCAAAAATGAGAGCTACAGTAGACGCACGATCGATTACAGGGTGCACACGATCGTGCCTTGAAGCCAGAAGCTACGCACAGTTGGGCACACAACCTAGCATTTTAACTGTACACGAACCTTGGGACGCATAGCTACCAGTGCGTATACGCACGACGGTGCATCGCCCAGTTTTTGGCAACTTAATTGTTTTTACCGAGCGGTTAATCCGAGGGGGGATGTGAGACTTTTAGAGAGAACAATTGAGAGGCGATTTAAGGATTCTTATTCTGAGTTCTTTTCACATGTTTCTAGCATCAAGATTAAAAGTTGAATTCAAGGATCACTATGGATCAATATTTGCAATCAATTCAAGTTTGTACCTCTTCTTTCCCTTCTTGTTATTTTACCCCAATTTTCATTACTTGTCATGTTCATTCAATTTAGGCTTGTGATTATGATCCACATGATGTATAGTGGCTAAATTCGCAGTCTTGGATTGGGAGTAGCCCCTATTATGCGAAATTGAACCATGTTCTAGATTTATGCGAATTATGCCCATGGTTGTGATTTGAAATCTCAGTTAGTACCCCAGGTGTTCAATGAATGGCTCGAAAGAGATATATTCATGATTCCTAATTAAGGTATAGGATATCAACGAAAGTTAAATCCTCTACCTGGAGCGACCATGTGAGCGATTGAGCATCCTAACATGAGAATAGTCAGGGGTTCAATTGGGTATAGTGGGTTAATCATGTGGTCTTATTGATTCTAGTTTCATGAAAACAGATAACTAGGGTTGCTTAACCAGTCTAATGACCTTTGAGAGAAGGCATAGATGTGCTTTAACTTATAGCTATTCCATTTCAGGCATTTGTGTGCGCAGATTTGCATGATCTAGTTCATAGTCCAAAGAGCATAATAGTGCGGCGAATCCCGGTCTAGGACCCTTATTATCATTGAATTCGATAATTCATCAGTTTCAGCAGAATAGTACCGTTAGTTGGCAATCATTTAATGCTACTAAGCTTTTGCCTAAATTAGGTGTTATAAATCAATTTTGGTGATTAGAATCAAGTTCCTTATGGACACAACCTGTATTTGCCGTTGCCAGCTACAACTGGCACTGTGCGCATGCGGTAACATTTTAAGCCAACAAGTTTTTGGTGCCGTTGTTGGGGAACTTGTTTATTCCAACATCGAAACCGACCAAAACGCTCTAAATTAGGCATTTTCTTTTTCTTTTTCTTTTTCCTTTTTCTCCCTTGCTCTTTAAGCCTTGCTTGGACTTGCTTATGCTTGGCGTAGTTTTTGGTTTTGTATGCACAGGCGTAGTCAAAGGGATTGACCACTCATTCCCTTTGACCCTGAGATAGAAGCCACTGCACAGAGGCAAAGTGGTGCGAGAAAGAGGCAACAAGCACAAGTTGTCATAGCCGAGAGAGACCCTAAAGTGCTGCGGGACTATGTCTTATTGCAGGCCACTAGCATCGCCTCTTCCATCGTCAACTCGGCCGTCGAAGCGGACAACTTCAAGCTGTGGCCTGCTCCCATGTCCTTCGTGGAGAAGGACCAATTCAGTGGACGTCCCACGGAGAACCCCAACATTCACCTTGGCAACGTCCTAGTGAAGTGTGACACAATTAAGCTGAACGGGGTCTTCGCTAATGCAATCAGACTAATGCTCTTCCCCTTCTCGCTAATGGACAGAGCTAGTGACTGGCTCCTCAATGAAGAGCCTAATTCATTCACCAACTGGGAGGCTTTATCATGATCTTTCCTGAGTGAGTACTTCCCCCCGGGCAAGACTACTAAGTTGAGAGCGGAAATCACTTCATTCTCTCAACAAGGCGATGAGTCACTATATACAGCGTGGGAAAGGTTTAAGGACCATCAACACCAATGCCCTCACCATCGAGTACCCGATTGGCTCCTAATCCAAACCTTTTATAATGGATTCGACCAGCTACTGAAGATGTCTGTTGACGCCGCAGCTTGTGGCGCACTCATGGGGAAGTTGATTGAGGCTGCAAGAGCCCTATTGGAGAAGATGGCTCTAACAATTATCACTGGTCCAGTGAGAGAGTAGCCCCAAAGAGGACCAATGCAGTCTATGGAGTTAATGCAGTGAACTTGCATGCTAGCAAGGTGGATGCTTTAGCACAGTGATTGGATAGGCTTGGAACACCTTCTTTATGGAGTTTAGCGGGGATCTCCCCAGGTGCAATGTTTGAGGTTTGGTTTCTTTGTGAGATTTATGGCATTCAATGCCATGGTGCTGCCGAGTGCTAATCCACTTTCTAGGGCGTTGAGCATGCCATCGCAATACAAAACTATAGCCAACGCCGACAAAATAACCATACTCAAACACTTATAACCCGGTTAGAGAAATCACCCAAATTTCTCCTACCGTAACAACAAACCCATTCCACCTAATGCCACTCAACCCCAACCCCTTGGTTTTTAATACAGGGCCCCCTATGCCTCGCCTCTATAACAACGACAACCACTCCAACCCAAGTCCAATTTGAAGAGTTTAATGGGGCACTTCATAGCGACAATAAACCAAGACCAACGAGGCACTTGGTCAGTTGGTCAGTCAATTAACTTCCAAATTTGGGACTATGACCACTCACCAGAAGATGATGGAGAACTAAATAGCCCAAATTATATAGCAAGTGAGCTATCTATCTAGGCCTCAGGGACATCTACCAGGTCAACTTGAGACTAATCCTAAGGGTCAGATAACTGCCATCACATTGCGAAGTGGCAGGGAGTTATAGAGTCCTCCGATGCCTATGAGGGAGGATGGGAGGGAGGTTGACAATGAGGAGGATAATGAGAAGGAGGCCCCCATTGAGCCTCCAACTGAGCAGGTCCATACTGGAGGTTCAAGCTGAGCACATTTCACCCCCAGTGAAGCCTTACAAGCCTCCCATTCCATATCCACAGAGGCTATTGAAGGCTAAGGAGGAGCATAAGTATAGGAAGTTCCCCGAGATGTTGAAGAAGTTTCACATCAACATTCCTTTCCTGGGGGCTATTACTGACATGCTTTCCTATGCTAAATTTTTGAAGGATCTATTATCCAACAAAGGAAAACTGCTCGAGAATGCTACAGTGGCTCTCATTGAGGAGTGCACTGCTATCATTCAGAACAAGCTACCTCTTAAGCTTTCAGATCCAGGAAGCTTTTCTATCCCTTGTTTAGTTAGGGATGTGACCATCAACAGGGTGTTATACGATCTTAGGGCTAGTGTAAACCTTATGCCCTACTCTATATGCGAGAAGTTACAAGTGGGGTACTTGAAACCCACTACTATATCTTTGCAGCTAGCTGATAGATCCGTCAAGTACCCTATGGGTATTCTTGAGGATGTCCCACTACAAGTGGCAAGTTCTTCATCCCATGTGATTTTGTTATCATAGAGATGGAAGAAGACTTCTGCATCCCCATCATACTTGGGAAACCCTTTCTAACCACTGCAGGAGCGATAATGGATGTGAAGAACAGCAAGCTCTCCCTTCAAGTAGGAGATAAAAAGGTGGAATTTAGCTTACCACAATCCATGGCCTCCCCCACCTCAGGCGACTCGTGCTGCAGAGTTGACGTGCTAAAGTAAGCACTTAATTAGGAGGCCGAGACTCACCATTCTGTGGAGGATCCACTAGAGGCCATATTGATCGGCTGCTATGTGCACCGACTCTCATTCAGGAGATAAGAAGCAGTATGTTAGGCTCCTCAATGAGTCCACTGCCTATACACATAGGCAGTCCCCTAAGGAGGTCCTTAGTGTGGAGGAACCTGCGTTCAAGGAGTAGGCGAAGTGCCCATCAAAGGTAGAGTTGAAGCCTCTACCTTTTCATCTAAGGTATGAGTTTCGTGACTCCGCTTATCAATTCCCTGTTATTGTCAGTGCTAAACTGGATGGCCCTCACTTGGGAAAATTGTTAGATGTGCTTTGTACGCATAGGGCTGCCATTGGTTATAGTAATGATGATATTAAGGGACTTAGTCCTTCATTCTGCAAGCATCGCATCTTTCTTGGTGAAGGTCATTGCCTCTCCGGACAACCTCAGCGTCGCTTAAATCATAATATGCAAGAGATTGTGAAAAAGGAGGTTGTCAAATTACTTGATGTGGGGATCATATACCCCATCTGAGATAGTGAGTGGGTGAGTCCAGTTCAGGTATTTTCTAAAAGGATGGGATGACCGTCATTAAGAATGAGCAAGACGAGCTCATCTCGACTAGGACTGTGATTGGGTGGTGAACGTGTATTGATTATCGCCGATTGAATCAAGCCACCCAGAAAGATCATTTCCCCCTCCCCTTCATTAATCAAATGTTGGAAATGGTAACAAGGCACTCCTTCTTCTGTTATTTGGATGGATACTCTGTTTTCTTTCAGATTCCAATCCATCCTGATGACCAGGAGAAGACGACCTTCACATGCACTTATAGTACCTTTGCTTATTGAAGGATGCCTTTTAGGTTATGTAATGCCCCTGCCACTTTCCAGCGGTGCATGACTACAATATTTTATGATCTCATTAAGAACATCATCGAGGTGTTCATGGATGACTTTTTCATTTATGGAGGTACCTTTAACCTTTGTTTAGAAAATCTAACCAAGGTACTCCGTAGATATGAGGAAGTCAACCTAGTGTTGAACTGGGAAAAGTGCCATTTCATAGTACCAGAGGGGGTCTTACTGGGTCATGTCATCTCTGCTAGGGGCATCGAGGTGGATAAAGCTAAGGTTGAGATTATTGAGAGATTGCCCCCTCCTGCTTTAGTAAAAGGGGTGCGGAGTTTCCTTAGTCATGCAGGATTCTATCGCCGCTTTATCAAGGACTTCTCTAAGATCGTTAAACCTCTAACCCAACTTCTCACCAAGGATGCCCCGTTTATTTTTACTGATGAGTGCCATGAAGCATTTTGCAGGATTAAGCAGGCACTGATTTCTGCCCCCATCATACAACTGCCAGTTTGGGATCTCCCCTTTAAGATCATGTGTGATGCCAGCGATCATGCGGTGAGGGCAGTCCTGGGGCAGAGAAGGGACAAAAAGCTGGTGGTGACAATGGATGAGGCTCAGTAGAACTATACAATGACTAAGAAGGAGTTGCTTACGGTCGTGTATGCAATGGAGAAGTTTCTGCCTTATCTCCTATGCTCTAAGGTCATTGTGTACACTAACCATTCTACACTCAAGCATCTCCTTGAGAAGAAGGATGCGAAGTCTCACCTCATCTGGTGGATACTACTACTCTAGGAGTTCGATATGGAGATCAAGGACAAGGCGGGGGCAGAGAACGTTGTTGTTGATCATCTCTCCATGCTCCTTATTGAGAGCCACGATGCCCCCATTGATGATGCTTTTTCCTGATGAGGATCTCATGTCTATATTGACGGGACAAGCCCCATGGTTCACCGACTTCATGACTACTTAGCCTCAGGGATTTTCCCCCATGATCTCGCCTCCCATCAGAAGAAGTTCCTCCATGATATCAAGATGTACTTTTGGAAGGAACCTTTTGTTTACAAGCTGTGGAAGAATGGGATCTACCGGCGCTGCCTCCCTGAGAAGGAGTTTCAGGGCGTGATTTCTTTCTATCATGACTCTCCATGTGGAGGACATGTTGGCACCTCTAAGACCGTGGCTAAGGTGCTCCAAGCTGGATTCTTTTGGCCCTCCCTATGTAAGTACGTCTACGCGTATGTTTGCTCCTTCGATCATTGCCAACGGATGGGAAATTTATCAACGAAGAATCAGATGCCGCTCAACTTCATCCTTGGTGTTGAGATCTTCGATGTCTAAGGCATTGACTTCATGGGCCCTTTTCATCCTCAAGGGGCAACGAGTACATCCTAGTCACAACAGATTACGTCTCCAAGTGGGTGGAGGTCGTAGCTAGCCCTACTAATCACTCAAGAGTAGCGGCTAAGCTATTCAAGAGGATTATTTTTCCTCACTTTAGAGTCTCAAGGGTGCTCATTAGTGATAATGGGATGCACTTTATAGATAAGAAACTGGAAGCTCTCTTAAAGAAATATGGAGTGCATCATAAGTATGGACTTCGCTGCTACCCTCAAACTAGTGGTCAAGTGTAGATCTCCAACCATAAGATCAAGTTTATTTTGGAGAAAATGGTTGCGAGATTGCGAAAGGATTGGACAGACAAGCTTGATGACGCCCTTTGGGCCTACCACACCACCTTCAAAACTACCATTGACACCACCCCTTTTAGACTCATCTATAGTAAGCCTTGCCACCTCCCTGTGGAGCTAGAACATAAGGCCTACTGGGCCATCAAGCACTTTAATTTGGATTTGAAGTCTGCGGGGGAGAAAAGATTATTACAATTGAACGAACTTGAGGAGAACTGGTTGGATGCCTATGAAAGTTCAAAGATATATAAGGAGAGAGTAAAGAGGTGGCATGATCGGTTTATCAACAGGAGAAAGTTTAGGGAAGGTGACTTAGTTCTCTTCTTCAATTCTAGATTGAAACTCTTCCCTGGAAAACTCTGCACCCAATGGTCGGGTCCCTTCAAGGTGCTAAAGTTGTACCCTTATGGAGGATGCCATAGGCTCCTTCAAAGTGAATGGCTCTAGGCTCAAACACTATATTGCTGGTGAGCCAATTGAGGGAAAGGTCTCTTATGACCTCCCCAATGCCCCTTCACCTAGAAGTCACCCATGGTCAAGCTTGGGACCTAAAATAAGCACTTCTTGAGAGGCAACCCAATCTTTACAGTTTTCAAAACCCAAAAAAAAAGAAAAAAAGGAAGAAAAAAAAAAGAAAACAAAAAAATCCCCGAATATAAGGAAAAAAAGGGGGTAGAAATGTAGAAGCGATAGAGCAAGAGTGAAGAACAATAGAGGAGATGAAAAAAAGGAAGAAAGAAGGGGGTAGCGGAGCATGATTTGGGGCCTCTTTTGGTGAAAAATGAGGTTTTTTGTGAAATGTGCCAAAATTTTTCAGGCGCACGACCGTGCAACAGTGATGCATGACCATGCGACAAGACTCGTAGGTGGGCACGCTTGGACGCACAGTGGGGCGCCCCAACCGTGCACAGCTGGTAACAAAATGGAGAACGCACGTGCGACTGTGCGCGCCCTTTTTATTTTGTCTTCTTGGTTGAAGGCCCTTTTTCTCACTCACATACCTTGCCACCCACCCACCGGCGACCGTCGTCGACACCGTCAGCGATCGCTGTTCCTTGTCGCCGGTCACCGTCTCACCTCCCTTACTCTCACTCCAGCCCCTCGTTTTCACCCCCTCTCTCTCTCTGCTCCCTCCCTATTCTCACTAAATCTCTCATCGCCGGCCACCAGCGACCTGCCCCTTCCTGCCAGCCGCCGTCCTTTCTTACCGGCGTCCGTTTCTCTCTCTTCCCCTCATAACCTCATTCTCTCTCCTCTCTCACCCCCAAAACCGAAACCCTAACCCCAAATACTCTCAAATTTTCAAGCTCCTTGGTTGGTCAATTGTGCAATTGGGTGCTCCCTTGGGTTCCCTCAAGTGCTCTTGTAGCCGATTTGGTTACTACTGAACGAGAATTTGCTTCGTGATTAGTGGGATTGGTTGCCACTAACTCCACCATCACCATGGCTCCCAAGAAACGACTGAAGTCCACCGCCGCCTCCACCAGCCGAGCCCAAGTGATTCGAGGTAACTCCTCCATCCCCCATGTGCTTAACAAGTATAATCTTATTTTTATGGATGTCACACATGCCTTCCATTATGATGCAATAGTTGGTAGGAAGATTTGTGCTCCTAACAATCTAGATGTCGAAATGCTAACTACGTTGCATTTGTATGATGATTTGAGGCTTTTGTTGCATAACCTTGGTTGGGAGCATTCTGGAATTGCAAGAGCCTGTTTACGAATGGCACATTTGAGAGTTTATGAGCTCTGTGATTATAGACCTTAACTGCAAGTTTGATGAGGTTAAAGGGTATATATGATTTAGGTTGTTTACCCATATTCATGAGATGCACCTTGTCCGATCTAATTAGTTTTTGCGTTTACCTCCCTCTAGTGCTACTATCCCCGCCTATACTGAGTATAACCTTGAGAGTTTTTAGACTACTTTTACCTGTTCAGGGCAGAGGTACGAGGCTCGATCCACTAAGACTATGCGGATCTGCAATCCTGTGCTTCGTTACCTCTAGTGCGTCATTGCCAATCATGTGCTTCCCCGATCTGATTGTCAAAATGAGGTTAATGCCGATGAGCTTTTCATTCTTTGGGCGGTCTTGAATAGAAAGGTCGTCAATGCCAGTGTTTTCATAGCCGACCACTGTGATAAACATGCTAAATCTACTAAGGTGGCCATTAAAGGGGGTGGTATCATCACGACTTTGGCTAGGGCTTTGGGCTACGGCACCCAGATGGATACCTTGAGCATTTTGTACCGCCCCAGTCGCATTGATCTCATCATATGCATTAACATGAAGCTTTTTAAAGCGCTCAGTGGTGGTCAGTTGTGGCTCAACCACCATGGTTATGCTCTTTTTTCTTTACCCAACCAAGCTAAGACCACCATACTCGCCCTTCTAACCTTGTTTATAATGATGATGAGGATGGTGAGTCTGGGGCCGGGTCCGATGGTGGTGGTGGTGATGATAATAGTGATGATGATGATGTTGAGGAGGCCCTTTGCGGTCCGAGGGGCGGGAGGCAGGCTCCTGAAGGCCCTGGTGCTGGCACCTCAGGCACTACTGCTGCTTCTTCTAGGGCCATGGGTCCCTCTATGTTTCATATGGTTCTCGACCGTCTTGATCAGTTACAAGCTCAAAACCAGGAGATCTTATGCAACTAGTAGAAGATGGCTCACCCGGTTCACTATACATATGAGTAGCATTAGTGGCCTTACCCGCCACCTGATTGGTGACCTAGCGGGCCCCGCGGCCCTACTCATTGATGCACTGTGAGTATACTCCCCGTCCCCGTATTCACATATTTATTCTATTCATTAGGGACAATGAAATGTTCAAGTAAGGAGGAGTGGGTTCTATATTGTTATCTTTGAGGTACATCTTATGGTGGATTTAGGTGCTGCATTAGTTGCATGATTAGGATGCATTAGTTGCACTTCTGTTTTTGTTTTTAGTTAAGCATGTAGTCTAGTGCATTTAGGCTAGAAAATTTGCATCGTGAAGGGAGATTTGTCGACTCGGGCACATATGCTTTTAAGGTACCCTTTATGTGTTTTATTGCTTTCCTAGTTAGATTTACTGCTTTCACGAAAAAAAGAAAGAAAAAAGACC
Source organism: Carnegiea gigantea (assembly GCA_029747015.1). Lineage (NCBI taxonomy): Eukaryota > Viridiplantae > Streptophyta > Magnoliopsida > Caryophyllales > Cactaceae > Carnegiea > Carnegiea gigantea. The sequence goes on along the minus strand of JAKOGI010000135.1, from coordinate 954,989 downwards.
TGAAATTGGTTATGAAAACCCCTCCGATGATGGCGTGCAAGAGGTAATGATCTGTTTGATGGTTGTGTTGGCTTGTGATGAATGAGGCTCAATTTCGGGTGAACTCTTGTGAAAGGATTGTGAAAACAATTTGGCCTCCTGGTTATTGTGTGCTTCTACATGTTCCTCTGAGAATTGTCACGCTGTGAAGTGTTTGAACCTCGACTGTTAGCCAACCTTCTGAGCTATTGTTTGGACTTTGGTAGAAAGACTAGCGAGACTTTTGAGCCGATAAGGACTATTCACTTTACATAGTCTAAACTCCTTTTCATGAATGATAAAACCCTCCTGTGTGTGTACCTCTAGAACTTGGCCTGACTCTCTTCGAAATCACGCTTTGCATGTGCATAATGTTGATATGTGCTAAGTCAAAAAATCATGCATTGTTTTAATAATTATTTTGATTATATTATATATATTATTGCGTCTAATTTACTTTATTTTATATATTTTTCAGGTTAGTATTAATTAAATAAAGAGGAGAAGAGAGGACGTCGAAACTCGAGTTTTACACGCTTGGCTATACCGACGGTCCAAAAATAATAATTATGGAGAATATTATTTCCATAATTATTTAATTGGGCTAGGATTTCAAGAGTTGGTGAAGAGTTAGAAGTCTTGAGGGAGAAGAAATCTAAGGAAGAAAGGAAGAATGAAACCCTAATTAATAACCCTAATCACACCCCTCCTTTCCTCCCTATATATATCAATCATCATCATCATCTCTGACGACACATCACAGGCCACGACACCTCCATCACAACCCCGTGCATCACCATCATCCTATCACCATCATAATCTTCTTAATCACCATCATAACTCACAGCAGCCTCATCCCATTGCCACGGCTGCCATCTTCCCTCTCCATCACCTCCCATCTCACGCTTGCCCTCTCACAGCCACCATCACTTCTTCATCTCCTCACCTCTCATCACCAAGATCATCATCCATCACCACCACACCTAACCCACCATAATCAAGGCCACCTCCTCTTCACCTATAATCTCCCCACATCAATCACCCGTTTTTTATTTTTATTTTGATATTTTTATTTTTTGTTTAGTTCATTAATAAACATGATTTATTTGAGTGAATTTGGTAATTTTGATTTTAATATAAGTGAGTAATTTTTTTGTGCTTAGTATAATCTTCTTGAAGCCATACTAAATTTACTATTTTGAAATAAGTCTTATGTTTTATTACCTAGTTGATTCATATTCATGATTTTATAGCGAGTAGCATTTATCGTTTATGATATTCGTATTAAATTAATTAGAATGCATGCTAGTTAGTTTAATACGATTTCGATTGATAGTTTAGAAGACTATAATACGTAAAAGTTATAGCCCTTTATGCTTAGGTATCACCTTAATTAATTATGGATGGCTCAAACCCATCTCTTTTAATTAGGTAATCGCTTTAGATCTTTGTTAAATTGATTTACGGGTAAATTGATTACAAAGTATTAAATGATATTTTTTTAACTCTTAATGCTCTAGTTTGATTAAATTCTTACGCTGGTGTGAGGGTTATCAAAACTAGTAGGGTTTATATTAGGGCTAGGCCTAATCAAACTAAATCTAAGGAAAAACGGGGAAGAACCGCTGGTGGATGTCTTCTATAGTGTAACTCATGAATAAAATTAACTTGTGTGCTAATGATAAATATTAATTTGCATAGTGGATTGAGATTATACTAAGTATCCTTCATAAATTTGGCGACTTTTGATCATTATTTGTTGCCTAGGGTGAATTTGATTAGTTTGTTATTTTTCATTCTATTTTTTATTAGCTTCAACATAATTTCAATAGACCCCTCCAAAAGTATAGTCTTTTAGGAGTGTCTAGGTAATTTTAGATAATCTAGATTTTGATCTTTGGAGTAGTTATAATTTTAGATGGATTTATATTCAGTTTTAGTATTTTATTATCGGTTCGTTAGAAATTAGAATAAAAATAGTTATTTTTATATTTCTTCAAGTTTTATTAATTCCTAGGGTTTATATATTGTCCTAGTCTGCTCATATTCAATTTCGTAATTTTTGGAAATTATTTGATAATTTTTCAGAATTATTTTGTGAAATTGAGAAGTGCAGGTTTTTAGGTTATTAATTCTGAAAATTTCGATTTTTAATTTTAATTTAGGATTATTAGGTGTTGTTAAATTCAGAAAATTGTGTCCTAAAGTTAGGGTAATTTTCTTGATTAATTTCGTGTTTTTATTAATGCAGTTTATTTTTTTTTAATTTTAGATTTAATTTTCTGCTTGATTATTCTGCAGTAATTGTCTAATTTAATTTTCCTGAAATCAATAAGATATTATTCTAGAGTTATAAGCTTATAAACATGAAGAATATTAGTTTAGGTCACTGTTTATGATTTTTTAATATTAATTTTCTGTTTATTATTTTCTGTTTTGATTTTTAGTTGAAGATTGAGTTATAATTCTATTTTTATTTTTCTAGGTTATTTCAGATAACCATTTACTGTTTTATTTCCAGAATTAAATCCAGAATATTTAGGAGTGATATTGGGTACTCTTCCAGATTTTTATTAATTAAATTTGATTTAATTTAGAATTACAAAGAGGAGGAACAATAAATTAGATTAGTAAAGTTATTAGGATTAAATTAGCGTTTTGATATAATCTTTCCTCGTGGATCGATCCCTACTTTCCTATGCTATAAATATTATTTATAAGTCGGGGTAGTGGTAAATTTGTAACTCTACGATAAGCTTTACAAATTTTGGCACCGTTGTCGGGGAAAGAAAATTAAATTGCTAGTTTAGTTCTATTTAATTTTACGACTTTTATTGTTTTGTTTTTATTTTTACAGATTGCCAGTAAGTCTTAAGGTTAAAGAGGTAAGAATGTCAACTCTTCGAGAGCTTGCTGCCTCTAACTTAGAAACCCAACCAATGTCCATTACTTATACTATTTTAGATAAGCCTTTGAAATTAAACTCAGGATTTATTAATTTATTACCTATGTTTCATGGATTAGTTGAAGAGGACCCCTATAGATACATTAGTGAATTCCTTATTACATGCTCTACTATGGTGCGTGAAGGAATTCCTGAGAACCAAATTAGACTAAGGGCCTTTCCCTTTTCTTTACTTGGTAATGCTAAGGACTGGTTATATTATATGCCTGCTGGATCTTTTTCTACATGGACTGCATTGTATAAATCGTTTCTAGAAAAGTTATTTCCTACATCCCGTATTGGATCTATTAGGAAAGAAATATGTGAAATTAAACAAATGAATGGGGAAACCTTTTGTGAGTATTGGGAAAGATTTAATAAGTTATGTGCTAGTTGTCCCCAACATCAAATAACTGAACAACTATTGATTCAATATTTTTATGAGGGCTTACTTCCTATGGACGGTAATATGGTTGATGCTGCTAGTGGGGGGGCTCTGGTTAGTAAAACCCTATCTAATGCTAGAAGTCTATTTAATGTAATGGCCCAAAACACTCAGCAGTCTGGTGCTAAGGACTCACAAGTTAAAAGGGTAAATGAGATAGGTTCTAGTTCATCTCTAGAGAATCAGTTATCTCACATTACTACTATGTTAAATAAGATTGTTATTGGAGGTATTCAAAAAGCAGTAATATGTGGTATTTGTTGTCTAGAGGGGCATTCTACTAATGCATGTCCTACTTTACAAGAAGGTAATATTAATGCTCTTTACTCTAACCAAAATCAAAGGAGGTATGATCCCTATTCGAATACTTACAATGAAGGATGGAGAGACCACCCTAACCTTAGGTATGGCCCTAAGCCTAATCCACCTGGTTTTGACCAACCCTCTCATCAACCTTCTAACCAGGATAGGACCAACTTTCTACTAGAACAAGTCCTCAAGAAGATGGATGATAGGTTCTAGATTTTGGAGACAACTCTTAAGCAGGTTCAAGAGAAACAGACGGCAACTGATATCATAGTTAGCAACTTGCAAGCTCAAATGCAAAATAGGTTACCATCTCAGCCTTACCCTAACCCTAAAGAGAATGTTAGTGCCATAACAATTAGGAGTGGGAAAGAGTTAAAAGAACCTAAGAAGAGTAGAGAATTAGAACCTGAGTTAGAGATTAAAGGGGCTGAACCAGAGTTAGACACTAATTCTAATCAAACTACTAAGGAAATAGGAGAGAAGAAAAGAGAACCTTATAAACCAATTTCACCCTTTCCTAGTAGATTTCGAAACCCTACTTCTAAGGTGAATGAGGCTAACCAAGAGATCTTAGAGACACTAAAGAAGGTAGAAATCAACATACCTCTCCTTGATGCTATTAAACAGGTGCCTCATTATGCTAAGTTCTTGAAAGAATTATGTACCACTAAAAGAAAGTTAGTAGGGAATGAAAAGGTAAGTGTGGGGGAAAATGTGTCTACTATTTTTCAAAAGCAACTTCCCCCTAAGTTCAAAGACCCTGGTGTGTTCTCTGTTCCTTGTAAAATAGGGCATCTTTACTTTGATAAGGCTATGCTTGATTTGGGTGCTTTCATTAATGTCATGCCTAGGTCTGTTTATGACAAACTGAACTTAGGAGAGTTAAAGAAAACTGGTGTAGTGCTTCAGTTAGCTGATAGGAGCAGTATTTACCCAGATGAACTGTTAAAGGATGTCTTACTCCAAGTGAATGAACTTGTGTTTCCTGCTGATTTTTATGTGATGAACATGGGTGATACATGTCATGATATTCCCATCTTGCTAGGCAGGCCATTTTTGAAAATTGCTAGGACTAAAATTGATGTGCATGAAGGAACATTAACCATGGAATTTGATGGTGAAGTGATTGAATTTAATATTTTTAATGCCATGAGATTCCCCGCTGATGTGAGTTACATGTATGCACTTGATATTATTGCTAAATTGCCCCAAGATATTTATGACTTATCCAATGAAGATGAATTTTTGACTATGCTTACTAAGAGACTTGATTAGGCTAAGTTTCAAAAAGTGTCATATCAGATTAATGATGACTTATTAGAAGAGATCTAACTAGAGGATCCAGGAGCTTCATGAAGTCGAGCCAACGACTATAAACAAAGGCGCTGGTTGGGAGGCAACCCAACGTTTTTAGAGAAGTACCCATTTAAGTTTGCTTTTATTTTCATTATTTCTATCTTTTTGTATGCATTAGGGACAATGCATGAATTAAGTGTGGGGGGTATATCCTACATTTAATTCTTGCAGTATTTATTCTGAAAAAATTTTTTTTTTTAATAAATAATGCATGATATGAGTTTATGCTAGGCTTGCTTGCTTAAATTTTTTTTTTTTAATTAGCTATTTTGTAGTTTATTTTTTTATGAGTGAAAACTTCTAAGCATACTAGCTGTCTTTTCAGAGAAGTTTGAGTTGATCCTCATATATCTCTTTAATGAGTAACTGTTATAATTATTCATCTTATTTTATCATGTTATATAGCCATACAGAGGTAATAAAATGGCCTACCCATTTCCTAGACTATTGAATTAGTAGAATAACTCTAAAAAAAAAAGAGAGAGAGAAAAAAAAGAGTCAAAGTCGGGAATAACAAGTACCCCTTTGAGGCATGCACTACTGGGTGCCACCCTTTGAGGCAATACTGCCACTGGAAAACTTGCTTCCCATACTAGTGAATCAATAAAATAAATAGAATAATGATGAAAATTAAATGTTTGCTCCCGCACCTCTATTCGGGTGAGTGTGAGACGGGGAGTGTTTAATTTCCAAGTCCCTATATGGGCCTCGAATATGTGCGAAAGTGAAGTTTGGAAAAAAAAAGAAGAAGAAGAAGAAGAAGAAGAAAAATAAATGCAAGGCAAGTTTAGAATCAGTTCAATGAGTTATTCTATCTAGTTCAATAGTCTCTATAGCCATACCATACCTAAATTTTTTTATCTTAAATTTTTTAGACCTCTTGATCGGTATATGCATATTTAAAAGGGATGGATAGTTATTGGTCATGGTATTTCATTAAGGAAATGTTGTGAGGTTGATGAATAAACTCTTTGATGGTAGTTAGATGCCTAGTAGTTATTCACTTGTAGGAGGAAAAACTAATTAATTTTTAATAAAACTGTTTTTAAAGCAAGCCAAGGCCTAGTATGAATATTATAGTTATGCATGACTTTATAAGAAAGGAAGAGGGTCAATTTTTAGGTCGAGTCTAAGATTTCTTTGCACGAGGACGTCTAAAATCTAAGTGTGGGGGAATTTATTAAGTCAAAAAATCATGCATTGTTTTAATAATTATTTTGATTATATTATGTATATTATTACGTCTAATTTACTTTATTTTATATATTTTTTAGGTTAGTATTAATTTAATAAAGAGGAGAAGAGAGGACGTCAAAACTCGAGCTTTACACGCTTGGCTATAAAGACGGTCCAAAAATAATAATTATGGAGAATATTATTTCCATAATTATTTGATTGGGCTAGGATTTCAAGAGTTGATGAAGAGTTAGAAGTCTTGGGGGAGAAGAAATCTAAGGAAGAAAGGAACAACGAAACCCTAATTACTAACCCTAATCACACCCCTCCTTTCCTCCCTATATATAACAATCATCATCATCATCTCTGACGACACATCACAGGCCACGACACCTCCATCACAACCCCATGCATCACCATCATCCCATCACCATCATCATCTTCTTAATCACCATCATAACTCACGGCAGCCTTATCCCATTGTCACAGCTGCCATCTTCCCTCTCCATCACCTTCCATCTCACGCTTGCCCTTTCACGGCCACCATCACTTCTTCATCTCCTCACCCCTCATCACCAAGATCATCATCCATCACCATCACACCTAACCCACCATAATCAAGGCCACCTCCTCTTCACCTATAATCTCCCCACATTAATCACCCTTTTTTTATTTTTATTTTGATATTTTTATTTTTTGTTTAGTTCATTGTTAAACATGATTTATTTGAGTGAATTTGGTAATTTTGATTTCAATATAAGTGAGTAATTTTTTTGTGCTTAGTATAATCTTCTTGAAGCCATGCTCAATTTACTATTTTGAAACAAGTCTTATACTTTATTGCCTAGTTGATTCATATTCATGATTCTATAGCGAGTAGCGTTTATCGTTTATGATATTCATGTTAAATTAATTAGAATGCATGCTAGTTAGTTTAATACGATTTCGATTGATAGTTTAGAAGACTATAATACGTGAAAGTTATAGTCCTTTATGCTTAGGTATCACCCTAATTAATCATGGATGGCTCAAATCCATCTCTTTTAATTAGGTAATCGCTTTAGATCTTTGTTAAATCGATTTGCTGGTAAATTGGTTACAAAGTGTTAAATAATATTTTTCTAATTCTTAATGCTCTAGTTTGATTAAATTCTTGTGCTGGTGTGAGGGTTATCAAAACTAGTAGGGTTTATATTAGGGCTGGACCTAGTTAAACTAGAATCTAAGGAGAAACGGGGAAGAACTGCTAGTGGATGTCTTCTACAGTTTAACTCCTGAATAAAATTAACTTGTGTGTTAATGATAATTTGCATGGTGGATTGAGATTATAGTAAGTATCCTTCATAAATTTGACAACTTTTGATCATTATTTGTTGCTTAGCGTGAATTTGATTAGTTTGTTAATTTTCGTTCTATTTTTTATTAGCTTCAACATAATTTCAATCAACCCCCCCCAAAAAGTATAGTCTTTTAGGAGTGTCTAGGTAATTTTAGGTAGTCTAGATTTTGATTTTTGGAGTAGTTATAATTTTAGATTGATTTATATTTAGTTTTAGTATTTTATTTCTAGTTTGTTAGAAATTAGAATAAAAATAGCTATTTTCGTATTTCTTCAAGTTTTATTAATTCCTAGGGTTTATATAGTGTCCTAGTCTGCTCATATTCAATTTCGTAATTTTTGGAAATTATTTGATAATTTTTTAGAATTATTTTGTGAAATTGAGAAGTGCAGGTTTTTAGGTTATTAATTCTGAAAATTTCGATTTTTAATTTTAATTTACGATTATTAGGTGTTGTTAAATCCAGAAAATTGTGTCCTAAAGTTAGGGTAATTTTCTTGATTAATTTCGTGTTTTTATTAATGCAGTTTATTTTATTTTTAATTTCAGATTTAATTTTCTGCTTGATTATTCGGCAGTAATTGTCTGATTTAATTTTCTTGAAATCAATCAGATATTATTCTGGAGTAAAAAAGCTTATAAACATGAAGAATATTAGTTGAGATCACTGTTTATGATTTTTTAATATTAATTTTCTGTTTATTATTTTCTGTTTTGATTTTTAGTTGAAGATTGAGTTATAATTCTGTTTTTATTTTTCTAGGTTATTTCGGATAACTATTTGCCGTTTTATTTCCAGAATTAAATCCAGAATATTTAGGAGTGATATTGGGTACTCTTCCAGATTTTTATTAATTAAATTTGATTTAATTTAGAATTACAAAGAGGAGGAACAATAAATTAGATTAGTAAAGTTATTTAGGATTAAATTAGCGTTTTGATATAATCTTTCCTCGTGGATTGATCCCTACTTTCCTATGCTTTAAATATTATTTATAAGTCGGAGTAGTGGTAAATTTGTAACTCTACGACAAGCTTTACAATATGATTGAGGTATTCATTTGGACTGTAAACTACATGAGCTAAAAAACCGTCACCCATTATTAATGCCTTTGCTAGCCCCTTTGAGCTTTTCCCTGTCATTTTCACCTTTGTCTAGTTAGCCCTTGGCCTGGAATGAAGTTACTTACCCTTAGCCAAGTTAGTAGAGTAATGCTATGAATTATAATTGGTTGGCACATGTGTTGGTTAGTGTTCTTTAGGATGGGTTGCTGGGATTGTTGTTATTTATTGGGAGGGGGGAGTTAAAGCTATTTCAGCCTTTGCCATACATCTCTCTCTACTTGCTGAAAAAAAAAAAAGAAGAGGAATCGCAAAAAAAAAAAAAAATAAAAAATAAAAAAAGAGAAGAAACGGAAAAAAAGGAAAAGTATGGAAATAAAATGTTTGGCATCGGTGAATCTTCAGTAAGTGTTTTAACTCCTTTTTCTTGGCACCTGGTTGAGGAGGTAGTGGTAATGACAATGTAAGGATACAGAGTTGGTGTTGAAATACTCTACTTGGCTAATTAGCTTCTCTTTGCCTAAATATTTCCCTCCTTACCTTAAACCCTAGCCCCATCACATCCTAGAAAAGCCCTTATGATCAACGTTTGCATGCGTGACTTCAGTGGTAGAGAATCGAGAGTTTTTGCCAAGCCTATGGCATACATTGAGAGCGATCTTGACTGTTCACGTTACCCTAAACACATGAGAGGAGTATTCCATTCTTCTTACCTCCAAAAGGTGAGGATCTACCAGTCTCACTAGCTCACTAGTAATTTGGGGGAAGGCATGACTCATCTTGACAATTTGATATGGGTATTAGTTCTTACAAAATGACCTATGGTTTCTAGTCTTGTTGAGACACTTGTGCTTTGAACAGTTAAACTCTACCCTGATTGAGTCTCTTAGTTGCGAGTTGCCACACCCATTTAATCCGATTATCATTACTTGTCTGAGGAGGTTCGTACTTTGAGGCACATCTATCTCCGGGGCCTTTTGATTTATGGCCTTGCTTAGGGACAAGTAAGGGATGAGTAGGGGGAGTTGATAAACCTCTATTTTGATTGATTTTTGATCCTAATTTGACCTTTTTTCTTCCACAATCTCTTGACTTATCTTATCAAGAAAAGGGTGAACGTGCTTTCTTTAGCTTATTTTGTGCTTACAAGTGATATTTCTCGGTTTTCAGGTGCCTTGCCCAAAAATGTAAGAGTTTTACTAACCTTGCCGACAAGTGAAGCTTTAGGAGTGGAATCCTAGGAAGAATGACGGTTCGATGAAGCCTCAGGTACGAAAAGAATAAAAAATGATAGCTGCAGCAGACATATGGTTGATTGCAGGGTGCACAGAACCGTGCCTTAAAGCCAGAAGCTACGCACGGTTAGGCGCATAATAGGGCATCCTGACCGTGCATGAACCTTGGGATGCATGGCTGCCCATATGTGTATGCACAGCCGTGCATCACCCAGTTTTTCACGACTTAATTGTTTTTACGGAGTGGTTAATCCAGGGGGGATGTGAGACTTTTAGAGAGCACGATTGAGAGGCAATTTGAGGATTCTTATTCTGAGTTCTTTTCACACTTTTCTAGCATTAAGATTGAAAGTTGAATTCAAGGATCACTGTGGATTAAAATTTGCAATCAATTCAAGTTTGTACCTCTTCTTTCCCTTCTTGTGATTTTGCCCTAAGTTTCATTACTTGTCATGTTCATTCAATTTAGGCTTGTGATTCTGATCCACATGATGTATAGTGGCGTTCGATGAATTGCTTGAAAGAGATATATTCATGATTCTTAATTAAGGTATAGTATATTAACGAAAACTAAATCCTCTACCTAGAGCGACCCTATGAGAGATTGAGCATCCTAACATGAAAATAGTCAGGGGTTCAATTGGGTATAGTGGGTTACTCGATCCTGTGGTCTTGTTGATTCTAGTTTCATGAAAATAGATAACTAGGATTGCTTAATCAATCTAATGACCTTTGAGAGAAGGCATAGATGTGCTTTAACTTGCATTCATTCCATTTCAATCATCTGTGTGGGCAGATTTGCATAATCTAGTTTATAGTCCAAAGAGCACAATAGTGCGGTGAATCCTAGTCTAGGACCCTTATTATCATTAAATTCGATAATTCATCAGTTTCAGCAGATAGTGCTGTTAGTTGGCAATCATTCAACCCTACTGAGCTTTTGCCACAATTGGGTGTTATAAATCGATTTTGGTGATTGGAATCAAGTTTCTTGTGGACACGATCTGTATTTGCTGTTGCTGGCTACAATTGGTACCGTGCGCTTGCGGTAACATTTTAAGACAGCAGTGAGACCCCAATTTTTGAATGCTTTCTTAATGAACAACTTTTTTTTGGGGTTCAATTAGAGCCGTGGCATATTGATATTGTCAATCACTTGGTCACCGGTAACATGCCTAGGAAATGGATGAAAGATGATAACGCATGTTTCCTTGCATTGATTAGATATTTTATGTGGGACAATCTCTAGTTGTTCAAGCATTGGTAAAACCAAATTATAAGGAGGGGTGTGTGTGGTAATCAAATTCTTAGTGTCCTATCCTTTCATCATGATCATGCATGTTGGGGGAAGGGCGCATTTCAGTGGAAGAAAAACCATTCAAAAATTCTTCAATGCAGCTAACATTAGCCAAGCTTATTTAACGATGCAGATAAGTATTGTAAAAGGTGCATTAATTGACATCAATTGTAGACTTACTAAAAAGAACAAGATACCGCTTATCCCATGATTATTGTGGATATGTTTGACGTTTGGGGGATATACCATATGGGATCATTTCTTAATTCGTTTGGGAATGAGAACATTCGTACACGTGTTCATTATGTATCTAAATGGCTCGAGGTAATTCCTATAAGAACTAATGAGACCAGAGTGGTTATTAGTTTACTAAGGGAGAATATTTTTGCTCAGTATGAGATGCTCCTGCTTTCATTAGTAATCAAGGGACCCATTTTGACAATCGGTACTTTGATGCTTTATTAAGAAGTTGTTCCATCATTCACATCCTTGCTACCCATTATCAACCTCAGATAAATGGTCAAGTAAAAGTGTCCAATAAGCAAATCAAGCAAGACCATGATCAAGAATAGAAAAGATTGGGCGGACAAGGTAATTGGTACTTTGTTAGTTTGTTGGCATATAGGACAGTTTTTAAGAACTCCTTAGATATGTCTACTTATAGGGTGGTGTATGGTCAACTTTGTTAACTCCCTGTTGAGCTCGAACATAAGCCTTGTTGAGTAAATAGGACTTTTAACTTTGATGTGAATGATGCTAGAGATGAGAGGAGGCTTAGTTTGAATAAACTAGAGGAGATTAGAAGGAATCATATGAGAACATTCGGTCCAGCAAGGAAAGGGCCGAAGTTTTCATGATAAACACATTAATAGTAAAGAGTCCTCTCCCGAGCCAAAGGTCCTTCATTATGATTTTTAGACTTCACTTATTTCCGCAAAAACATTAGTCTAGGTGGACCGACCCTTTATTTTGTTTAGGGTGTTCGCACATGGAGCTATTGAGGTTAAGGACCCCACCATAGACCACACATTTAAAGTGAATGGGTATAACTTGAAGCACTTTTTAGAAATGCTAGGTGATAAGGACGTGAGCGTCTCTTCCTACATAAGCCTACCAAAGCATTTAGTTGTGAAAGTCCTATCCTCTTATATATATGTAAATACTTGTGAATATGTGTGAGCTGTGTGAGTCTTTGGGGAAAAAAATAAGAAAAAGAAAAAAAAGAAAATTGCAAAAATGAAACGACAAAGGAAATATTTGAAACAAAATAAGGAGGAAATGAGAGACAAAATAAAATGTTGAAATTGAGAAGTGTAAAGAAAAGGAAGGAAAGAAAATGAGAAAAAGAGAAAGTGAAAATATAACATTTAGATAGAAATTTGCACTAGGAGCCCTTGCCAAGTGGCATACCCATGCCATTTTTCTCTATTTTCAATAGTTTAGTAAACATTTGACATGGTCTAGTTGTGCTAAATCAAAGATTTTAAAAAGAAAATAGAGATGTGGCATAGGGCCCCTTGCTATACTTGATATATAGCAAAAAAGAAAAAAAAAAGGGTGAACAACCCCTTTTATTCATCCATTATCTTCATTCTTCTTTCTTTCTTCTTCTCAACCCGAAAGCACCCCCTCTATCGCCATTCACTCCTTGCACAAATCCTCAACAAAAACCTTAATTTTTCACCAAATTCTTTAATTCCATTTATCCTAAACCATTTCCTAGAAAATTTCCTCAGAAATCACTTAATTTTCTTCCTCTACTCATCCATTTTTTCTCTAAAACCCTGACCTTCATTGTTGAGGTTGAAGATCATAGAGAGAAAAAGCTTCATTCTAAACCTAAATTCAAGTTTGCAAGCATCCAAGAGGCATTTTTTAGTGTAAGGATTGTAACTTCATTAACTACTCCACTCCAATTCCTCAAGCATGGGTGAAAAATAAGTGAGAAAGTCTTCTACCAAGTCCACCCTTCCAATGATGTCAATCAAGGCTTCATCTTTATCAAATTCAACTCTTCATAACAAAGGTGAAATGGGACACCAACCCATTGTTGCTTCCTTCTGCTAACCATGGTCCACAACTTGTGAATGAAAAGTAAAGGGTCAAATTTGAGCCATTATGCTCTAGATTGACCTATAGGCAAAAGTTTTGGCATGTGGATACATTAAGAACTTTGGGTATGTTGGATGACGTGGTTCTATTACTAAAAAACCTAGGTTAGTGTGACTATGTGAAGCTGAAATGTGAATCATATTAGATTGGCGCTTAAGTTTTTCAGTTCATTGAATGTTGATTGGGTTGGATCTTATAAGGTTACAAAGGTGTTGATGATATTTAGGATGTTCAACAATGATGTGAAATTATGTTTGAGGGACTCTAACGACCCTCTTCGCCTCCCAATCCATGACATAACTTATAGGGATGTGCCAGGAATTTGAAAACCCAGCCCTTCATGCTTGAGTATCACATATGCCAAATGCAAAGTGTTTTGTGATGGATGGGGTCATCCTTAGGTGTTTGACTCTTGATAAGCCAAGGCCATTAATACTTGCAATGGTGAACATCCGTTATTTATAACATTTAATGGCCAACATTATTTTTGGACATTATGATAGCTAAAATATTTGTAGGAGGGCAGAGTTAGTTATAATTTTATGTACCTTAAGGGGGGAACACATTCATATGATAGCCAAAATGTTTGTAGGAAGGTAGATTTATTTATAATTTTGTATGCCTCAAATGGGGAACACATTGATAGAAGCACTTTCATTCTGTACTCTCTATTGGACATTGCAAAAATAGCCTATAATAATGTCGCTAGTGTGGAAGGAGTGATTACCGCCATAGCTAAAGATTTACAACTTGATGGAGGATTAGGATGCTTAAGGCTCGTGTCTTGGGTAGGAGATTGGACCTAATTACTTTAGGACAAATGAGTATAATTGACACTGAGGGAGGAACCTAAAATTACCCTCACCAAAACAAGATCTTTTTCACTTTCTTAATATATAGGGTGCACAATGTTATAATGAGGAGAAATAGTCTTGTAACAGGGCAATCCATAGTGTAGTCCTTGCAGAGTTAGCCTAAGGTAGTGACGAGGGCAGTGATGGTGATGAGGAGGGAAGATCGCGAGGTAATTGAGGAAAGAGGAAAGAAAGAGTAAATATAAAAGGAGCAATTTTAGCAACCAACTGCCTTTAATATGGGCAATTCGTCCTCATCAGCTGAAGCCCCATTTGTTACAGCTTTCTATCAACCTTCTGCTGTCCTATGGTCAGATTATAACATGATGAGGTAAGATATGCATTGCATAGCTTGATGCATGGACTTTTTTGATAAGAGAGTTACTTACTTTAGGGACTAGGCTGAGAGTTAAGAGAAACAAGAATTAACAAGAGCAAGGAGGAAGGAAGAGAGCTCTATAAGAAAGACTCGAGAGTTGGACAAAAGGAGAAGAAGCAATGAGCTTGTTTGCAAACAAGTGAAGGTTCTTCGCCATCAAGAGGAGAGGCTTCACGCTTTCGTAGGCGGTCAAGGTAGCTTGTCATCTTTTTCACCATTTCTTCCACAGATTTGGCCACCACCTTGCCCAATAGGGCCCAATGTTTATGCGTTATATCCCTCCCCCTTCCCTTACTCTTTATAGCATGATTTTTGGTTGGGGGCGGGGGGGAATTGCATGTGGAAATTTAAAAGGGGATTCCCTAGTGAATATTTTTTTCTTTTTTTTTTCTTTTTCTTTTCTTTTATGCCTCCTATTCCTATAATGAAGAAATTGTTCATTTTAATTATGAGGATGAAGAG
>JAKOGI010000135.1:55000-337500 GCA_029747015.1 Carnegiea gigantea | reverse complement strand
GTGTGTGTATATATATATATACATATATATTGATTGGGGAAAAATTGGATTTTTCCCCAAAGGGGCTTTTACACCTCCATCTTGCAAGCCAGGCCGATGTTACGGGCCGTATTTTCGAAGAATTCTAAAATATTCCGAAACCTTTCAGAATGGTCTGGAACCTTTTGGAATGCGCTAGAATATTCTAGAGTGCTCTAAAACCTTCTAGAGCCTTCTAGGATATTTATATAAAATGTTCTAAATGCACGATCTTGGCCGTAGGATCAAATAGATCTCCACCGTCCTTAGTGGAGATGGAGGCACAATCTTAGCCATCCTTAGTGGAGACGGAGGCACAATCTTAGCCGTCGGATCAAATTAATCTCCACCGTCCATTGAGGAGGTAGATGTGTATATAAACCCCCAAGGGGACTCATTTCTAATCAAGCATTCCAAGTGCAATACAAGAACATTCTTCCAAACTCTTCCTCTCTTTACTTTCTCTCTCTAAATTTTCTTAGAGTGTGAGTGTGCTTACTTAGCTTTTTAAAGTCTAAATCAAGCATCCTTAAGGCTTACTAGCAAGCTAAGCAAGAGTTCCAAGCAAAGTTTGCTAGGCCGCACGGGTCTAAGTTTGAGTCAAGCATCCTTGGATTTCGAACTGACTTGACCGTCAGAGAGGCGTTCTCCGGTTCACAACCTGGGGGTTGCCTTTTTGCAGGTCGGGCCGCGCAGAGCCGAGGACGACGAAGTGTTGACCGCCAACTGTCAGATAAACCCGTCCCTTCGTCTCACGTCATCAGCAATCATACACAGAAAGACT
The DNA here is from genome assembly GCA_029747015.1 of Carnegiea gigantea. NCBI lineage: Eukaryota > Viridiplantae > Streptophyta > Magnoliopsida > Caryophyllales > Cactaceae > Carnegiea > Carnegiea gigantea. Next base: position 336,698 of record JAKOGI010000135.1, on the reverse strand, counting down.
CCTTCTGGAATTAGATTGGCGTCGTCTATGGGGACAGAATGGTAGTGATGGTAGTAAGCGAAGCAACACGGGCGCTGACCCGTAGTGACAAGGCCCCGGCCACGGACACCTCTGCACCTTCCGTGGTAGAAGACACATCTGAGAGTTCCCGGGCGAGCCCTCGGGCGGCTAGGGCTTCAGCCCCAGAGCGTGGGACTTATGCTACGGTGGATACGCTGAATAGCCTCATGTCGTACAACACGGCCTCATGGCCGGTCGCTACACCCTTAGCCCTACTGCGGGGTAAAGGTCCTATAGCACAGCCTCATGGCCGCTATACTCTTAGCCCCACTACCTCATGGCCGGTCGCTACACTCTTAGCCCTACTGCGGGCTAAGGGTCCTCCAGCACGACCTCATGGCCGGTCGCTACACCCTTAGCTCCACTGCGGGCTAAGGCCGGCTGCTACACTTTTAGCCCCACTGCGGGATAAGGGTTCTACAGCACGGCCTCATGGTCGATCGCTATACTCTTAGCCCCACTACAGGCTAAGGGTCCCACAGCACGGCCTCATGGCCGGTCGCTACACACTTAGCTCTATTGCGGGCTAAGGGTCCTAGAGCACGGCTTTACAGCCGATCGCTAAACTCTTAGCCCCACTGCGAGCTAAGGGTCCCACAGCATGGCTTTACGGTCGGTTGCTATACTCTTAACTCCACTGCAGGCTAAGGGTCCTACAGTATGGCCTCATGGCCGGTCGCTACACCCTTATCTCCACTGCGGGCTAAGGGTCCTAGAGTATGGCTTTGCGGTCGGTCACTACACTCTTAGCCCCACTGCGGGATAAGGGTCCTACAGCATGGCTTTACAGTCGGTCGCTAGACTCTTAGCCCCTCTGCGGGCTAAGGGTCCTTGAGCACGGCCTTTCGGCTGGTCGCTACACTCTTCGCCCCTCTACGGGCTAAGGGTCTTTAGAGCACGGCCTTTCGGCCGGTCGCTACCCTCTTAGCCCCTCTGCAGGGTAAGGGTCCTTAAGCATGGCCTTTCGGCCGGTCGCTACACTGTTAGCCCCTCTGCGGGTTAAGGGTCCTTAAGCATGGTTTTACAACCGGTCGCTACACTCTTAGTCCCTCTGCGGGCTAAAGGTCGCAGAGCACTGCTTTACGGCCGGTCGCTACACTGAGGGTCCTTGAGCACGGTCTTTCGGCCGGTCGCTATACTGTTAGCCTCTCTGTGGGCTAAAGGTCCTTAAGTACGGCCTTTTGGCTGGTCGCTACACTATTAACCCCTCTGCGGGCTAAGGGTCTTTAAGCATGGCTTTACGGCCAGTCGCTACACTCTTAGTCCCTCTATGGGCTAAAGGTTGCAGAGCACGACTTTACGGCCAGTCGCTACACTCTTAGCCCCTCTGCGAGCTAAGGGTCCTTGAGCGCGACCTTTCGGCCGGTCGCTATACTCTTAGCCCCTCTGCGGGTTAAGGGCCATTAAACACGGCCTTTCGGCCGGTCGCTACACTCTTAGCCCCTCTGCAGGTTAAGGGCCCTAAGCACGGCCTTTCGGCCGGTCGCTACACTCATAACTCCTCTGCAGGCTAAGGGTCCTTAGAGCACGGCCTTTCGGCCGGTCGCTACACTTTTAGCCCCTCTACTGGCTAAGGGTCCCTAAGCACGGCCTTTCAGCCTGTCGCTACGCTCTTAGCCCACCGGGGGTTAAGGGCTCTTTAGTACGGCCTTTCGGCCGGTCGCTACACTCTTAGCACCTCTGCTGGCTAAGGCTCCTTGAACACGGCCTTTTCGGCCAGTCGCTACGTTCTTAGCCCCACTAGGGGCTAAGGGTTCTTGAGCACGGCCTTTCGGCCGATCGCTACACTCTTAGGTCCTTGAACTCCCTCTTGTAGTAATAGTGGCAGTTTCATCCTGACACTATTCGAGCCTCGTAAGTCATGTATTTATGAACGGTGGCATCAGGACCGTCCATTCCCAGGGCACAACTCCCGAGGACCTCTGGATGCATAGTGATTAAGAACGATGGTCCACATTCTACCTGACTGCTCGTTAGACTCGACGTGCAGGTAAAATGTAAGGGGCTAAGTGGTTGGGGAAAAATTGAATTTTTCCCCATATGGGCTTTTACACCTCCATCTTGCAAGTCAGGCCGATGCCACGGGTCATATTTCCGAAGAGTTCTAGAATATTTCGGAACCTTTCAGAGTAGTCTGGAACCTTTTGGAATGCGCTTGAATGTTCTAGAGTGTTCTAGAACCTTCTAGAGTCTTCTAGGATATTTATATAGAATGTTCTAGATGCACGATCTTGGCCGTAGAATCAAATAGATCTCCACCGTTCTTAGTGGAAATGGAGGCACAATCTTAACTATCCTTAGTGGAGATGGAGGCACAATCTTAGCTATCCTTAGTGGAGATGGATGCACAATCTTAGCCGTCGGATCAAATTAATCTCCACCGTTCATTGAGGAGGTAGATGAGTATATAAACCTCCAAGGGGATTCATTTCTAATCAAGTCTTCCAAGTGCAATACAAGAGCATTCTCCCAAACCCTTCCTCTCTCTACTTTCTCCCTCTAAATTCTCTTAGAGTGTGAGTGTGCTTACTTAACTTCTTAAAGTCTAAGTCAAGTATCCTTAAGGCTTACTAGCAAGTTAAGCAAGAGTTCCAAGCAAAGTTTGTTAGGCCGTACGGGTTTAAATTGAGTCAAGCATCCCTGGATTTCGAACTGATTTGACTGTCGGAGAGGCGTTCTCCGGTCCACAACCCAGGGGTTGCCTTTTTTGCAGGTCGGGCCACGCAGAGCCGAGGACGACGACGTGTTGACTGCCAACTATCAGATAAACCCGTCCCTTCGTCCCACGTCATCAGCAATCGTACACAGAAGGATCCCTTCCGGAATTATATATATATATATATATATATATATATATATATATATATATATATATATATATATATATATATATATATGAATTTATTTGATAGGGAGATATTAGAACTGAATTTATTTGACAATTACACAATTTGTGAAACTGAATTTATCTTTTTGTCACTAAAATTGTACAAACAAGTTGGGGGAAAAAAAGAAAGAAAAAAGAACCAAGTGTACACGCTAGAGCTAGGCGGATTTTTTGATTTAAAAAAATTCATTAAAAAGGTTCCAATATAAGCGAAGTTACCAAAATAAAAAAAGGAAAAGGAAAACAGCCTTAATATTGTTCCAAAATTTCACAACCTCCTCAAGGGCTGGAGCTACGCGGATGTCCAACGGATGGAGTTCATGTTAGATCCAACTCAAGATTGAATGGCTTCATTTACATTTATTGAGGTACTCACCATCAGTATAACAAAAATCGAAATACATCATACAAATAAGAATCAACATTTCCCATGCATTTTCTTTTTTCCTGGATCAAGGCGCATTGTGGTAATGCTATTCAGCTTTGATTCGATGTCAAATTACACTGTTGTTGAAATGGAACTTTCAAAGTAAGATTACATAATTCAAGTGAAGTGATTAATGCAGATATTCCAAGCTACAATAATTGAGTGAGATTAATTTCCGCAGGCTTCTCGAGTATCTCTAGATGACAGGGACGGCCACTTGAAAATGTGTTTCTCCAATAATTCTCCATACACAAATGAAGCCTGAATCGAAACAGAAGGGTGAAGCTCAAAAGAAGCAGCCGATCATATCATCTCTCCCCGCTGAGAATTCATGAAGCCGGATACCGTGCAACCTGCTACTGAATCCATTATTTTCTTCCTCCCTTCCTGTTTATCCTCCTTTCAAAATGGTAATTAGAATAACAGCCTCCCTGGTTAGTCAAGTTTAGAATTATATCGTCTAAACCCGGAAAACACAACAGTCGGAGACAACATTAATGGCCAAAGCTCAGCACAGAATGAAACAGACAGGTTTATTTGTCCATCCAATCCACAGTGGAATGAACATCATCATAAAGCAATGCAAAATAATGGATGGATATGGAGCTATATGCAGACTAATTCAAAACAGCAACCAGCCTGCACCTCTCAGAGAGCCAATGCTGCTTACATAAAGAGGCAGCACAAGTCCTTATGATTCTTCTGTGCCTTCACAGTCTTACTCTGCACATGTATGCCAACACACACCCCAGGCGGCCTGGCAATAAAGGAAAAAAAGAAAAAAAATCCCTATTGGTTTTGGTTTTACAATAAAGTCTAATGTCTATATAATACTTTTCTCCCTTCTTTAACCCACTCAAAAGAAAGCTAGCAGTCACTCAATGACAATACGTCATTGTTTTCTTCAATTGCATAGCTCACTGCAAGAGTACGCAGAAGGCGACCACAACAAACCAAAGCACAAAAGAATCATCACTAGAATGCATTCTAACATAATCCTCTTCCATAAAAATTCAACAAAACCAAAATCAATTTTGCTGGAGTATACATACTTCATCAGGGGTTGGCACCAAAGTAGTTACTATTCAAAGGCTAAAAATAAATCATGTAAACAGAAGCACAGAAAGGGGGTAAAATCTATTGGCACAGCAGTCAAAGTGAACCACATTGAGCGCAGTTGAACAGAAGATAGATCACATTATTAACTGAATGAAGATGAAACGATGACAAAGCTTGCAAAAGTAGTAATTCCATTTCTAATTATATGAATTGACTGTTAACATTTGTTCTTGCTGAATTCAGTTGGTCATCAAATTCAGCAACATGTAACAAAGTCCACAAACAACTTGATCACACAAACAACCTAAGAATGGTATAGAGTGGCAATCCCATAAAGATACCTAATTCATAAAAAATGACCTGATGAATGCAGCCACTTCGTCCTCATGCTCCTGCCAAAAAAAATCCAATTCCCTCTGATTGAAGCCAAAGTTGAGATGTGACTAATGTTCCTCAAGGAGCATCATTTAATCAGATGAAGAAAAGACATGTCCAGTATATCCTCTTGGTTCTGCAGGCACAGCCTCGCCTTCTGTATGTTCTGTTTGTCCAGGAAATACTGTCGGTCTTCCAGAACTTTGCAACTCTGTGCCTCCAGCTGAAGGTGGTGAAGGTGGATATCCTGAAGGCCCAACCCCAAATGAACCTGGATATACTGAAGAACGAGGCCCGAATGATCCTGGATATCCTGCAGGCGCAGCAGGTGGATATTCTCCAGGGCTGATTGACCTTGGATGTCCAGCTGACCATGGATGTACTGTTGGTGCAGCTGGCTCTGAATGCCTAACTCCAGATCCAGGAAATGATGCAGGTCCGGGAAATGGAGGAGGCCCTGTGGAACTTTGCATCCCTGTGTGTCCAGCTGATGGTGGATATCCTGAAAGTCTAGCAGAGTGAGTATATCCTACAGGTCCTGGAGACGTGCTATGCCCTGTTGGGACGGCTGATCCTACATGTCCTATCGGTCCTGCTTGTCCTGGATGCCCAATAGGTCCTGCTGGACATGCATGTCCAACAGGTCCAGCTTGCCCTGGATAACCAATAGGCCCTGCTTGCCCTGGAAATCCACTAGGTCCTCTGGGCGGCTGAAATCCAGGGGGTCCTACTGGTTGTTGAAATTGTCCTGGTCCAGCAGGTCTTAGAGATCCAGAAGACTGAGGGCGAGGTTGTTGCAAATATCCCTGTCTCCTTTCGTCCAGAAGTCTTTCCATCTCCTCTCTTCGTCCCTCCTTTGCAAACACTTCCAGCAGATATTCTCGAAGGGCAGGAGTGACACCAACACCATATCGCATGATTTGGCCAACCATATCTACAGTCACATCAAACGCACCAACTTGACAAAGCCCCTTAATCACAATCTCGTAGCTAGTTGCATCAGGTTTTGGTTCTCTCTCCCCCATTTTTGTCAACACTTGTGAGCATTCAACGGCCTTGTTATTCTGAATCAATTCAGTAAACCACCTGTTTGCATACTGTGGGATAACCCTCAAATTGGCATCAACCATCCAGTGGAACATCTGCAGTGCGTCATCAATCCTCAGTTCCTTGAGATAAACATCAATCAACGTTCTATATCCAGTGACATCTGGGCTCAGTGATTTTGATTGGAGCTCAGTAAAGAACTTCTCTGCCTCTGAAGTCATCCCATGCTCAGCAAACCGGACAATGATGTTGGTGTAGCCAGCCACATCCATAGCAAAAGGCCTCGACCCCATCTTAGTTCCCACCTTCCTAAAAGCGTTAACAGCCTCATCAAACTTCCCCTCCTTAAAGCACTCATTCACCATTACATTAAATGTATCCGAATTCACCGCCTGGAAATTAGGCGGGGTGTGATTATCCAGCATAGAATCAAACAGCTCCCAAGCTTCCTTCTTCTTATCGTGTCTTAGCAACACCTCGAGAAGAACATTACATGTAGCAGGGGTCATCTTAAACTGACGATCCAACAACGACCTATAAGACTCCATAGCCTCCTTCCCTCTCCCCCTATTGAAGAACCACTCCATAAACGTAGCATTGACAACCCCATCATACACCAGGCACCGCCCCTTAAGCTCATCGAAAAACTCATTCGCCTTATCAAAATCCTCCAAATCCAAGAACCCTTTAATCAAATTATTATAAACTAGCGAATCCGCCCCAAGGCCCTTATTAAGCATCTCCCTAAGCATATGAACCGCCTCCCCAATCCGCCCAGCATCAATCAACCCCTTAGTCAAATGCCTATAAGTAACAGCCGATGGGCCAAATGGGGCATCAGCCAGAATCTTCCGATAAACCTCAAGACCCACATCAACCTTGCCACACTCACAATGAGTACAGATCAAGAAATTATACGAAACAATATTCGGCACGATACTCGACTGGGTGAAGAAGAACTGGAAGAGAGAGACAGCATCATCATACCTCTTGGCGCGGTACATAGCGGCAATGATAGCGTTGCAGGTGAAGACGGTGGGGCGAACGCGGGAGAAGACGGCATGGCGAGCGATGGCGGAGGCGTTGTCGAGGTCGCCGGCGCGGATGAGGGACTGGACGCGATTGTGGAGGTTGAGGCGAGGGCCGGTCAAGGAGGAGGTGGTGTCGGGGAGCCTGGGGTCGGGTGGGGGCCGCGGGGCGGAGGGGTCACGGCGGAGAGCGTGGAGAGGGGGCTCGATGCGGAGGCGGCGCTTGCGGCGGCGCCGCTCTGCCGCGGCTTCCTCGGCGGAGGAGAAGGCGAAGGTCCGGAGTTGGAGGGGAGAGAGAAGAGGAGGGGGCTGAAGGGACTGGGTGGAGATCGTGGCGGACAGAGTTGAAGAGCGGCGGAGGGAGCGGAGCAGAAGGCGGTACAGAGACATGGTGTGGAGGTCTGGAAGTGGGAGGTGTACTGAGCAACCGAGCTCGGACAAGGCTTAAACCCTAGAACAAAACGGCGAGCAGGGCCTTTTCTGAAGGCCTTTTTTTCTTCTTCTTCTTTTTTTTTTTTTTTTTTTTTTTAAGATTCGGTTTGAGGGTTTTATTTTGTTGTTGTCGTTGCTGCTGTCCTGCTGTCCCCCCCCCCCCCCCCCTCTTTTTTGGTGGTATTTGTATATTTGGCTCAGTTGGGCATTATGGTGGCGGTACTGCAATAAGTCATTAATTTTTTGTCGAGGAGGTTGTTGTATATAGATAATCAGAATTTAACACTGTATATATTTGTACGATCAAAAAAATATTGTATGTATTTGCTACTCATCCTAGTACTTTCATTCTTTTATATTGAATAACAAAAACACAACTTTCCCTCTTATTTCTTTCTACCGAACGTTCTGCTTTTCTATTTAGTTTCTTCATGGTATTAGAGACCAAAGGTTGTGTTGTTGGATCAATTCTCTATTTTCTCTTGTTCTTCAATTAGTTCATCTGATTCCTTAACTAATCAAGCTATGACAATTAAATTCTTGATTCTTCGTTTTCGATTGATTGTTTCATTTTATCAATCAATCAAGCATGCGTTATACTTTATCCAAACCTCAATTTCTATTTTCTTCCCGATCGATTCTTGTTAGATTGCTCGATTATATCTCTGTTTTAGATTTCTCCCTCCTCGGTTATGCAATGGAAGTTACTTCTGGAGGCAACGAAATTGGTCAGAAAGGATGCGCCTATAATGATCCATTATTTTTGAGCAGTGGCGATCATCCAAGACTGCAACTGACAGCAAAGCAATTTGATGTATCCAATTACATAGGTTGGCCGCCTTGCTCGACGAGCGCTTGGTGCGAAACATAAATTAGGTTTCATTGATGGCTCATGCACTAAACCAGCTAATAATTCTCCGAATTTACAGAACTGGAGGCGATGCGATTACATGATTACATGTTGGATGATTAATTCTTTGAGTCCTAAGCTCACTGAGGCCTTCATGTATGTCTGAAATTCTCAACAACTTTAGGATGTACTTTTCGAAAGATATGGACATATTAACGGTCCTTTGATCTGTCAAGTTCAAAAGGAGTTGAGTAATCTCACTCAAGGTAATGATTCAATTTCCAGCTATTATAATAAATTGAGTAGACTTTGGAATGAATTACTTGCAATGGATGGTGCTCCTACATGTTCTTGTGGAGCAATCACCAATTGCTCATGTAATTTGATCAAGAAGATCAAGGCCAGTGATGAGAGGAATAGACTAGTTCAGTGTCTAATGGGATTGAACTCTGAATATGAGATAGTCTGGAATCAGATTTTGTCTCTGGATCTTCTTCCTAATGTAAATCGAGTTTATTGTATCTCATCTCAAGTGGATAGAAACAAATCACCGAAGTCATAAATGTAGCTAGTGATTCTACTGCTTTTACAGTATCCAAACCCATCTTGAAGTCTTCCTCCAATGTTGGAGAAAAGACCAAAATGAGATAAGTTAGAGAAGTTCTGCAGTTGCTGTAACAAGAAAGGTCATACCATATACCAATGTTTCAAGTTGTACAGCTATCCAGCTTGGTTCAAGGACAGAACTAGAACTAAAACTCACTGTAAGATTGTTGCTCAACTGTTTGTTGCTACTGGACAAGACACAATTCTCAATGATCCACTGGAGACTAGTTGTTCAATTCCTATGCAGGAGTACAAGATGGACAATACTCTGGTTAATGTAGTTTGCCAAGAGGTTCTCAAAGCTTTTAATTGCACTTCCATTGCTGAAACTGGTAGTCACGACAACTTTTCTAATATGGCAGGTCTTCTTCCTCCTTATCGTGTCTCTTATACTGCTATAGCTCATGCCCATATACTACAAGAATAATGCTTAATTTTGACAGAATTTTTAGATGGAATAACTATCCGTCACAATGTTTGACAATAATTTTCACGTAGAGTATACAATTTTGACGATCATACTGTTTATGCAGATCTCAAGATATATTTTGACCAAAAGCTTATTAATTTTCACAGAAAACTATTAAAACAAAAAATTATCGTTGAGTTTTTGACGAGCCCATCACAATCTTGCTCCCCTTATTTCTAGATTCATCTAAATTTTCATCTCAAAATCCTTAGTTAGGCCCCTTTTTCTTCCCAAAACTAAATCAGCCTAACTCCAAAATAAAACCCCCAAACTTCCCCCCTACAGCGCCCCCTCCCTCTAGATTCCCCCCTTCCATCCCCCCCATCCAGTTACTGCTTCCCCCTTCCCTCTAGATTTCTCCTTCCTCTCTCCTTCTTGAACCATCAATGCCTACTCTTTCTCTCACTTTAGCGCACATGTAAAAACTCTCTTTATTGTGCCTCCTACCCACAATTCCACCACCACGGCACAACCACCAAAGAGATTTGAATCCTCCATTGAAGGAGGAAAGAAGCCATTGAAGCATCTCTGCCCCTAGATCGACTTCTCATTTAGTAATCTTGCTCTTCCTCAATATCTTAGATTTAAAATTTTTGATTATATCCCTCTCTCTTTCCCCAGCATCATGTCTCTATTTTTCGCACCTAAAATTTTAGGATTTTGAAATAAAATGTCCATACTCGAAATTATCTTTAATTTGCGATTTCACATTTAACAATTTCAAATCCCCAATTCAAGAATTGAGACTTGAATTTTTCGAAAACTAAAATTTGTCATTATAAAACTGCAATTTTCTAATTTAAAAATTCAAGAACTAGCATTAAAATTTTTGGATTTTTACAAATCCAACCATAAATATTTTGGACATCAAAAAGATTCTGTTAATTTTTTAATTCAAATTCTAGGTTGTTGAATCGAGATCTCGGCAAAGGTGATGTTTTTCTTCATTTTCATGGAAGATTATAAGAATATACGAGAATGGAGAAGACTGAGAGAAATCAACACGAATTCTCTCCATTTTTCCGCCTTTGGTGGAAGCACTTATCTATGGTTGATTTCTATATTTTTTTTGTAATTTTTGGATAATTTTTTGTAGACATCTTGGTTGTTTTTTTCATTTTCAATGGTTTAGTTTAAATAAACAAAATAATATTATAGAGAAGGGATGAGGTAGAGTTAGAGAAACAGTTAGTCAGTATGGCTGTATGAGCCAAAGAAGGAAAAATGTGGGGGAAAGACATTATGTTTAGTATTTCTATAAATATGTTCAAGACTTTGTATTAGTGTTAGATTATACCAATTAACTAGGCTATTTGTAATGTTTTTCACATTTTTGTGAACAAAAGAATGAAATGTACATATATTTTGTTGTGATGAAGAAAAAGAACTGTATGAAGTTCAAACTTATATTCAAAATATTTATTTCAAATTTGAAATTTGAATTGTTTTGTTAAATATGTGAATTCTAAGAATAAATATTTTCTTTTTTTTGAAAATTTAAGACAAATATGTGACGGATTTTTTGACAGACCCTGTCAAAAATTGTGACAGAAAATGCTACTTAAGTAACAATTTGTGACGGAGTCCATCATAAATTTTCGTCAAAACTTTGGCACTAACCTGATATCTCAAATCTTTGGAATTTTGAGGGCTATATTTTCCGTCAAAAAGTATTTTGACAGACTATCAGTCCGTCAAAATTTCCTACATGATCGTATTGACAGACTGTCAGTTTGTCAGTAAGGTCCGTCAGTTGTAATTTTGACAGATTGTCAATGCATCAAAATTTTTCCATCAATATTTTTGACGAATCGGTCGAAATGACCATGTTGACCAGTGATTTTTGGACGGATATAATTTCCGTCAAAAGCCACTTTTTTGTCAAAATATATCCTTTTTTCCGTCAAAAATTCCGTCAAAAAACAAGCCTCATTCTATAACTTGCGACTCTTTTATGAGATACATGTCCTTTCTCAACCAGTCCTTATAAGACTACCTTATGGCAATGCAAAATATGTGAATAGAATTGGGACTATTAACTTGGGAAATGCAGTCACCTTATCCCACGTTTTATGTGTTCTCAATTTCAAGAACAATCTATTATCTATTGGAAGATTCCTTGATTCTTCTTTGTTAATGGCTAAATTCACCAAGGGTGATAGCCTATTCCAGGAACCTATTGCTAACAAGGTTGTGGTAATTAGTAAAAGAGCGGATGGACTTTACAAGGTCTGCAGTACAAGTCAAAGGTCTATCGGTGGTATAGTATCTCATAATAATATAGCACATAATTTAGCTACTTCACATTCATGTGCTCAGTTTCCTCATATTCATGCTATACTTGGTTATTGTTCTGCTTCTGAGATGTTACATATTCCTGGTTTGCCTTGCAAGGTTGATAATACTTTTTTGTGTGATGCTTGTAACATGACAAAATTTCAAACTACATTTCAATAAAAGTACTAGTCATGCTACTGAGATATTTGCTCTTGTCTACAAGGACTTATGGGAACCTTACAAGCATGCTGATAAGTCTGGTGCTAATTACTTTCTTACTGTGGTTGATGATCATTCAAGGTCTACATGGGCTTTTTTTTATGAATAATAAGACTCAGGCCTCACCCTTTATTGCTAGTTTTCTTACTTATGTGCACAACCACTTTGGGACCAAGGTTAAGGTTGTTAGATTAGATAATAGTGCAAAGTTTTTAGAGTCTCAATGTTAACAAGTTTTTGCTGAAGATGGGATTGTACATCAGACAAGTGCTCCTTATACTCCTTAAGGGAATGGGAGAGCTGAGTGCAAACATAAACATTTGTTAGAAATTGGAGCTATTAGGTTGCATGTACAGTTACCTAAAAAGTTATGGGGAGACTGCATCTTAGTTGCCACCCACATCATCAATAAATTGACATCTTTTGTGTTATGTTAGCATATACGATATGAGTGTCTCTATAAAAGGCCACCTACACATGATGAACTGAAAATTGTTGGGTGCCACTGCTATGCCTATAACACTAATCCTGGTAGGGATAGCTTTCTCCTAAGGCCAGAAGATGTGTTTTTCTAAGTTATCTTGCCGCTCTGAAAACTTACAGAGTTTATGATCTTCACACATATAAGACCTTTATTAGTCAACGTGTTGTCTTTCATCAGTATATTTTTCCTTTCAAACACCTACAACCTTCAGCCTATATTCCTCGTATTTCCCCAAATCATCATATTTCATCACCTGACAATGGTTTCTCTTATGAGTGTTTTGTTTCACATTTTCCACCGCCAAGCCCTTCTGTAAATCATTCCACCTTTAATTCTTCTCTTCAGTCCTCCTCTATTTCTTATGATACCTTTACCTCTACTTAAGCTCCCCTTAGAAAGTCATCTATGCAGACCCATCCTCCTATATGGATGAAGGATTGTTATCTTTTTAATGAGGCTCACCCTATCTTTTATCCTTTTCACTTTTCTTGCCTTACAATAGTCTATGTGGCCTCTTTTGCTAATGTTCTTGCTGAGATTGAGTCTTACACATATGTCAAGGCTTCTAAAGATTCTTGATGGGTTGATGCTATGAACAAAGATATAAGAGCATCATTTTAAACAATATTAGTGTTAATTAAGGCATTTTTTATTACTCTTTATAAATTTATGCTTAATCTTTACTGCCCAATATCAATTAGGAAGTAATTGATGACATTTCTTTAGAATACATCAGTGGGCTTGGTTTTGTTATATTTAGCCTTTACCTTGTTAATAACAATTTTTGAATCCATACAAATAAAGATACAAATCAAATCTTATCCCTTCCCAAACACATCCCCTTTGACAAAGCTAGGAGCATAATTGGTAAGCAAAACCCATAATCCAATTACTCAAGTGCTCTTTAAAACACTGCTCTTCTTCTTTATACTCGATCACCCTAAGATGCACCAATAAGATTCATCTTAAGAAAATTCTCAATAAAGTCTGCCATTAAATCAAGGTCTCAAATATTGGTGAGTGTCGAGTATTACCCTTAAGAGAGTTCTTAGCATTAAAAGCACTGAGAGCTTCATAATCCTTATCCTTTATGAAAGTGTAGATGCAAAAATGATCCACTAAGTAATGAAGAAGAGATTAGGCCATGTTGGATTGTCTGAAGGGGGATAGTTAGCTTTGTAGCCAACTGAATAATGAGAGGGAGTGAAAAAGACTTCCTTATGAGGGAGTGAAAAGAAGACTTTGTCCTTACTATTGGAAATAATATTGATCCATAATTGTGAAGCATGGTGGCAATCCTTTAATCAATGCATGTCATCTTCTTCTTGTAGACATCCTTTGCATTGAGGATCATTTAAAATACATCATGCCACTCTATGTTCATGAATGAGTAGTTTCCTATGTGCTACAAGCCAAATAAAGGAGTTGAACCTCCTCTGGTGCTTTGAGTTTGGAAACTAACTATGATACATTGTCATTGGTTTCTTCAGTGTCTGAGCGGAGAATGGCTAGGGTAGACTTGATGGAGAAATTTCCATGCGAGGTTCTTCCCAAAATAATACATGTAAACATGCCTATGCTACGGCTTCTATTACAATACTTAACTCTTATAACCTAGTTTCAAAAGTTGTCTCTTTCAGCGAGAACTCTCCACCAAAATTTAATCATAAAGACAACATTGGCTTAGCGAATTAACTTGAGGGCTACACCCTCCACATCCTTACTTTTAAGAGTCTACTCCTAAGCTATAAGATGAGTTTTACGGTTTTCCAAGGTGCCACCCATGACTATACAATCTCCTAACTTTTTAGCCACTCGTTACACATGGACCTCGATAGGTGAGTTGTTTCCATGGAATAATATGAAACTGAATATATATTGTTGGTTAGATTAGAGTGTGCCATCCAGCCAAAGAAAGAAGTTTCACCTTTAATACTTAGGTTATGCTTGTTAGCATTAGTTGTTTGAAGAAAAAGAGCTTTCTGGTGGGCTTTAGTTGTTTAGACCAAGTCAAGCATCTAAAGAGATGTTTAGTGAATAGTTGCTTAAAAGAGTTGGTTTGCTCTCAAACAGATCTTTTTCAAACAGTTATTGCCATTATCCTTGAGGCAGTAGCTTTTGTGGAAATTACTAGATTACCTAAAAGTTCACTAAAATTTCATGCATGCTATTGAATAAACCTTATCCGTACCTTGCCTCAATCTCATATTGACTTTCATCTCTTACCTCCTGCTAGTTGACCTTCTCACCTTCCTCTCCACCCCCTATCACTGCCCCCTTGATAGTTTTGAGCTCAAAGTCAGCAACTTCATTGACAATGATGACGTCCTTTTGCTTGTCAGGCAAACTCAACCAATACCATACTTCACTAGCCTCCAAGTCTCTCTCTCTCTCTCTCTCTCTCTCTCTCTCTCTCTCTCTCGCTCTCTCTCTCTCGTGTTCTTCCTTCTTCTTTCTTTCCTTAAATTTACAATGGTTTCCTTGAATTTCAGTTGCTTTATATGGAATATGATAATTGAATGAGTGATTATGACTTGAGCACGGCCTCCCTTTTATTGTTATTATCTTCTCTAATTTTTCAATGATATGTAGTTTTCGGTGTACAGAAGAAAGCATTTCACTTTGTCTTTTATCTTACTTTGAATCATTTTTAAATTTGCAGATGGGTGTGAGACTCTGGTTTCTAAGAGCTTAGATCAAATTATTTGTAAAGTCCCTTTTTGATTAATTAATCAACAAATAAGTTTGAGTTCTATGTGATTGGCATTTTGTAGGAAGAACGCTTCGTATTCTAAGAAATACATGGCCATTCCAAGTAGGTTATTAGCCATATGGACATTTCACGTTTCAAATGACGAGATAGCCAAAAGAAGAGCCAAAGAAAATCACACTTCCTAGGAAATTCGACTTATTACGACGGAATATTCCGACGGAAAATTGGTCCATCAGAATCTCCGACGGAATTTTGATGGATATAGAAAAATTTGCTGGAATACCGACGAATTTTCCGACGGACCTATTTTCCACCGGAATTCTGACGGAATTTTTGCCCAAAAATATTTAAAAATTCAAAAATTTCAAAATTCCAAAATTTGAATTTTTTTAATTTTCCGACGGAATGGAATTTCTGTCAGAAAATAAAAAAATTCAAATTTTTTTGACCCGAGTTGATTGGAGGGAAAATTTAAAACTTTTGAATATTCCGACTGAAAAATCTGTCGGAATTCCGACGGCATATTCCGTCGGACATTCTCTTATAAAACCCGCTCTTCGCTTCATTTTTTCGTTGCTCATTTCGTAAAATAGAGAGAGAGGGAGCACCGCCACTTGCCATCGCCCCACCACCGATTGCCGCCATCACCTCATCTCACCGTTATTCGTCATCAACTGTTTGATAAGGTTTTCTCATGTGTAATTTGTACAAATTAATTTGTTGTTAATTAAATATATACGTTGAATTTAATAATTTGTATAATTGGTTTGCATGTAACTATGCAAATTTAATAGTTTATATAGTTGGTTTGTTATATTGATGTTAGTTTATTAGGATGATAATTTACTCTCAGTTTTGTACTTTGTTGTTAAAGAATATAATTTTTAATTACGAAAGCATAATTTAATGCTAATATCAATTTAACGTTAATGATGAGAATTTATTATGTATTAGATATGTTGAAAAATATTTTTATAGTTCGGTATTATATTTTTTATTTTTTTAAATAAATTTTAAAAATTTCGACAGGTTCCAACGGAATTTCAGACGGAATTCGGAAAAAAAAAATTTTTGGAATTTTTTCGCGAATCTTTTGTTGCATCCGACGGATGAGTCCGTCGGCCGCCTAATTCTGTTGGAGAAGCAGTCCGACAGACTTGTTATTTTGGTCGGAACGCCTTCCCGGCTCTCTTTATTCCGACGGACGCAGTCAGCCAGAAATTCCATCGGGAAAATCATTTTCTGTCGGAAAATGTTGCTTTTTCGGTCGAAAAATCCGTCGGAAAAAGTTGATTTTTTAGTACCCTACATCACTTTGAAAAAACCAAAAAAAAAAAGGTGGGTGTGCGATTCTCTCCATTTTTGCTTTAGGCTTAGAGACAATAGAGTGTTTTATACATTTTAAAGCATGAAATTTTTTTAATTAAAAAAATGAGGCGTGAAATACATAATTGATGAGTTTAATGTGGCTCCTATTGGTATATGAGCTTAAATGGTATTGACTGATCTTGATTGGTCTATCCTACACTTACTGCAATTTCAAACATAAACTCTAACCAATTAACACTACCAGACCACTAGTTATCTACACTGTTTTCCTTATTATGGTACTTATATTAGATTTTATTCTTCCTTTTCTGAATCAATGTTAAATGTCAATGCATCCATTGTTATGCATAATGCTTTGATATGTATTCAAGACTAAATTTGACATGCTGTTTTCTTTGTATTCTTGACTGACATTGAAGTTTAATCAGTAATGCATGTAACTTAAACCTTTTCTTTATTTAACTTGATTAAGATGGCACAATCGAGAAAAGGAGGTAAAGAAAAGAGCCAAAAAGTTCCAAAAGAAAACTAATTTGGTATGGTCTATAGAACAACTGAAGCACAAGTATGATGGGTTGAAGGCTAGACAAACTTTATGAAAAAAAGTAAAAAGGGAAAGAAACTACTTTGGAATGGGATAATGAAGAGCGGATTATTGGGGCTAGTGATGAGTGGTATTTGAAGAAGATTGAGGCCAGTTCTTTTTTTATTTTTTTGTTAGCTTAACAATTTTGAGGGGTATAAGGACTAAAGAACCCAACCTAATAACTTGTTTTCTTGTATGTTTTATTTTTTTTATAGGAAGATGCCAAGTTCAAAAAATTTCAAGATAAAGAAATTAAGCTAGAACTTGAGAGTAAAATGGACCAACTATTTAGAGGCCATGTAGCTATGTGGGATGACATAATTACTCGAAACATGGATTCCCTTCCTATGCCTATGAAAGAAGATAACGTTAGGGTGCGTGTCCCTTCCCAACCTCATACTGAAAACATTCTCGATCAACCTTTCAATACTGAAAATAATGGTGACACAAATGTTTTAGGCCTTGGGGTTAATGTATGGCAAGAGATATGGCATGATAACTTTGCTGTATCTACTCCTATTTCTTAAGAGGTAGATGGAGGTAGAAATTCAAAAGGTAAAAGGTTAATGGAGAGCTTTTCATCAGATCCTAATGAAAGTAATGATAGATGGCCCTAGAAGAATGGGGTCGATAGCCACAATGTATAAGATACTTGATAGCTACTGGAATCTACCATTTTAGACAAAAAGCGAGGGAGGTTAAGAGAGAGCAAAGAAGGGTGAGAAAAGAGATGAACAACAACAATGTAAGTGTTGATGTGATATGTAAGTATTGATGTGATGCATTAGCCAAGATATGTGTTTTGCCTCATTTTGATCCCTTGAATCTGCTGTTTATCTTTGCTTGTGAATTCATGGAAGATCCCCCAAAAAAAAAAAAAATCTTATTTGGTTTGTCAAATGATGGTTCAAGAAGTCAATGGCTAACTTGTATAAAAAGTAAGGAAAGAAATGAATGTGGCTTGGTCCATATGGCTTAGTCGACTTCTAATAGATTTAGTTATTAACTTATTTTCATTAGTGAACCTATTTAATCATTCTATATACTTATGACAGTTGTTGGTTTGTGAACTTTCAAGTTTATTGGAATTTTGGAAGTATAATACTTGTAGGCTTAATTTTGTGAACTTACAAGTTACGTTGGAAGTATGATAGTGGTATAGTTGTGATGTTTGTATGCTTCATGTTGTGATCTTTTAAGTTAGGTTAGAAGGATAATGGTATATGCTTATGATAGTTGAGGGGGTTATTTTGTGGACATCCAACTTATGTTGAAAGTATGATGGTTGTAAGCTTATTATGAGTATAGGCCTAATTTTATGAATTCTTAAACTAGTTGGGATTATGATTTGAGTTATATGTATTTATTCATATTAATATTATGATTGTATTTGTATTTTAAAAAAATTATAAGTTATGTGTATTTGAATAAATAAGCATATTAAGTTTAAATTACAGGTATGGATAATGAAGCTATGCAATGAGAATACATGGATAACAATGGTGACAATATTGAAATTAATGATGATGCTAACAATGATGATGATATTAGTGATGATTATAGTTGAAGGTGATTATAATAGTGACTATGATGTATATGATGCTATGCTAGATACAGTGGCTGATTGTCTGGTCATCAAGAGATGCTTCAATTACTTAGTTTTTTATTGTAACCGAGATTATTTTGAGTTTTATTTTGCTTTTGTGTTGTCTGCGCAAGAATTGATTTGATGAAATATTATGGTCGTTAGCTTAGTCTGCAAGACTAATGAGAATAGATTTTTGAAAGTTGTGGCCTAGTAAAAGTTGGAAACCAAGTGAGTTGCAAGGAATTTTCTTATTGTGGTGACCTTTGTTCCTAATTTTGATCGAGAGTAGAAAACAAGAAATCTGTTCCTACTGGAATTTGAAAAGCGAAGGATGGCTATCTTTACTATAAAAGGAGGCTTCAGGCATCATAATCCATAATCATCTTAGTCCAGGTTTTAGATAGATTTTAAGAGTAGATTAGTTTAGTTTTGTTCTCTTTCAAAACCTTTGATTCAAGTACTTAGATTTAATTCAAGTTTAAGGTTTTATTAATCTATTTGTTTTAACCTTTATCAGTTGGTAATTTCTTTCCTTTCTCACTCTCTCCCCCCTCCCTTCTTGTTATTGATTAAAGTTTATTGCTTTCATACTCGCTCTATTGATTTGCATATTAATAGTTGTTAAATCTAATCATGTTCAGATTATATCTAATTTCTACAAGTTGAATGATTTTTGTTTTCATTTTATTATTAACACTCGAGTTGCTATGGGTTATTCGTTGTTTATTGGCCTAGATTTGATGCCATCATGTTGATTTGATAGTTAGGTACTATAAGTGCCAACTATATACGTGTGATTAAAATTTTACCTCCTTTCAGAATCCTACAAGTTTTTGGCCCCGTTGTTAGGGATGGGGGTTTGAACTTAGGTCTCTATTTTTGTTTTTGTTTGTTTTTCATGATTATTTATTTTACTTCTATCAGTAGATTAGTTGCATAATTTTTATTAGTGGATTACAATCTCATTGTCATGTTTTCATATCAAAAAACAATTGAAAATGCGTAACAAGCAAAAATTTTGACAAAAAAAGAGATGGCCATTTCCACGTCCGCCAACATGGGCATGAATTATTCTGGAGGTATGCTGACTGTCTAAATAATTTTATTGCTCAATGTGGTCATTATATAGGGAAGTGGGAAACTTTGATTGTGATTAATAAGGGAGGTGAATGGTGAGACTTGAACTCTATCAGAATATCTAGGGTTTCTTTCCCAAAAAAATGATAAGACTATGAACTTGCTTAAGTTGATGCTATGGATACTTATGAGTTTGAAAAGATTTGTTATGCCTACGGGATATCCTTTCCCGAATTGTGACTATTGCCATTCATTTGACCATGGCACTGACTCATGCCCCTAATATGTTTGATTAAAATTTGAAATAGAGAACATCATAGAAATTGTAATTAATTCAATGAAGAATATGATAGGTAATATGTTTGACCAATATTAGAATTGGTTCAGAACTGAAAAGAGTGTAGTGTGCTTGATTTGTTTAAGATTGACCTTAATATAGGTTTTACGATGCTTGAGACCTATCCTATAGGTGATTTTGAGTATTCTTCCCTTTTAGGTCCTGTAGTTCATATTGACTATCATATATATGACCTAAAGGGAGAAACAACATCTTGCTTTACCCGCTTTTACACCTGCATCCCCTAGTTTGTTCGTTCCTGATCCCTCTTTTTCTCTAGCTTTCTTAAAAGATGTCAAGGAAAGTGTAAATTATGGGATTAGGCCTAGTTACAATGAGTCAAATGTGCATGTTAATCAGTTGGAGGAGATTGTAATAGAGGCCTCACCTCCTAGTCTTGAGTCTATTGGCCTTGTTTCTCCCACCGGTCTTAAGTTCGTCTAAGCCTTTCTCGCTTGTTCATCTTTCCCTTGAGTACTCCCTTGTTAAGTCCATGAATGAATATGTAATAATTGACTTTATGATAGTTTGAGAATTGTGCATATAGTGATGGAAAAACCTCAGGGGAATGTAAGTTTAATAGGTCCTTAGGTAATATAATCCCTTCATTGACCCTTACTAGATTTACCTAAAGGACACGCCTAGGAGTATTATTTTGCCGAGCTTGTCTCATTATTATGTTGATTATTACAAGGCATTTGATAAGCTAAAGAGGGCAATACGCATTATTGTCATGCTCATATTTGTGTTCTCTTACATGCATTTTTCTAAGATGTATATGCAAGAATATGATAAACTCTTGAAAGTTCTGACTGCTCTGCATTGAAGGTATGAGTCTTAGACGAAGAATTATTGATACTCCTCAAGCTTTACTTCGCATCCACTAAGAGATACATAGTTCAGGTACAAACAGTATATGACCTAGTAACATTATTCCTACTCTCTTGTATGTGTTGTATATTGAGTTTGACATTGTGTGATTTTGGTATAGTGGAGGGGAAGCTATTCTTTAAAAAAAAAAATTGAAAAAAAGATAAATTTTTTGGAAAAAACTAAAAAGATTTCCTATTTTTATATGTTTTTGGTGTGTTGTACTATATTTTATTGACATTTATCCCTTACGACTCAATATTGGGTTGTACATAAGTATTGTGGACATGATTTACTTTGGCCCAAATTGTGTCATTTGTTATTCTAGTTCTAACCCCTTAATTCTATTATAACTTTAAGTTAGTCCTTATTTACATATCATCATTATCTTAGGGTTTAGACTTTCATGGTTGACTCTCCCACTTATTGTTTTGTATTAGTTCTTTGTTTTGCATTTATTTAGTACCCCCAAGGAAAAATAAAAAAGGAAAAAAAGTTGAAAAAAATCAAAATAAAAAAGAGTCTTAGAGTTGGAAATGACAAGTGTCTCGTTAAGACATATGCTACTGGGTGCTACATTTGAGACAATACTACAACTAGAAAAGCTTGCTTCCCATGTGAACAAGTCAATAAAGTAGTAAAGTGGGACTGAGTCAAACTCTGGTAAGCAAAGCTCCCAAGGTGATGGTACACCTGCACATCAAGCACTTGGATGGATTCACTATTTTGATAGTTTGTGGAATAAAAAGTTGGTGTATCGATGTCATCAATGGGGATAAGAGTTTTGATATGTATATTGTGCTTATTTATAATGTAATACTTGAGTCACAGGGTGATCTTTTTAGTTGAATGTGCGTAGTTGGCTTATGTATATTTGAGTATATTTTGAAAATTTTAAAAGGATTTTATGTTTTTCTTTCTTTTTCTCTTTTTCCTTTTTAAGATTTCATACTATATCTTTTGCAAACTCTTACAAGACCGTACTTGTCTTCTAGAGGGAGCCTAGGGATTTAAAATTCCTACTACATGTGCTAAGTGTGATCGTGATTCCTACAAAAATGCATTAGTATCTTATGTAGATTTTCTTTTCCTTTGTTTTACTAGAGGACGAGCAAAATTTAGGGGCAGGAATATTTATTCGGTCACTAAGAGTGACTAAAGAGATGCTTCTAATTACTTAGTTTTTTTTTTTTATCATAACCAAGATCAATTTTCTATTTTATTTGCTTTTCGTGTGACTATGCAGGAATAATAATTTGGTGCAATATTGGAGTCATTAAGTTGGCATGCAAGACTAATAGGAACAAATGTTAGAAAGTTATTGTTGGTAAATTTTGAGTGTCAATAAAAAGGGCCGCAAGCGTACAGCTTCCGCTGTAGTTGTACTTGAGGGTCGTGTCCTCGGGGACGATGGTAGAGATTAAGGTCGCAGAAAAGGGTAAACAGACTGATTAATCTATCATAGACCAATTTACACCAAAGTGAACTAATGCCTTAATTTAACCGAATGTTATACCTTCAACTAAACATTTCAATGAACATAAGTAACGTACATGACCTAAACTTAGGCAATTAAACAAAACCCTACTAACTTAGGCAGCTGAACATTCTGATATGGTTAACATCATTCTACTTAAGCTAGAACCCAGAGTCTAAAATCATCCTCTAGCTAATGCCTATTACCAAGCAACCTTGACATTCAATAATTATCCAAAATTGAAGCACTAATCACCCATTAAGCAATTAAACATTCAGGAAGGGGCTAAACTTCTAATCAACACCATTCAAAACATTCAAATTTCCAATTCAATTCTAAGCAATGAACACCCAGTAGCTACACCAATATTAAAACAAATCACAACCCATCATCTTCTACTCTAAACAGGTCACTATTCATCAATCAAACCAAGGGCAAAACAGGCTAAATGCATCAAACCAGCATCATCCCTAACCAGCAGTATGTATAATCAAACCATCAGTAAACAGACCAATTAAACATCATTATCCAGCACAATTAAGCAGCTAAACTAAGCAAGCTTAAATTGAAATCCACCAACAACCAAGAACAATCCTAGCCACAGTCAAATTCGAACCAAACCAGATAAAAAAAAAAAAAAATAGAAACTCAGGCATTACATATATTGTGAATTGAAATAAACATCACCTAAATCAATCTATAACCGAGATTAAAAAAGCGTAGGGCAGAACAAGGAATTGAGTAGCAAGGGAGGGGGATTTCAAACCTAGCTTCAACTCAACTTTGATGGCCACTAAGAAGGTTACCAGAACTACCATTAGCAAACCAAAACACAGTTAGGCAGGGGAGGGGAAGAGCACGAATAGAACAGCATCTCAGCCATGGTGAGTCCGAAGCACCGAAATCACAAAATTTCTACTAATAAAAAAAAAAAACCCTCTATTTCATGAAATGCAGCCAAAAACGTGTTCATGAGGCAAAATTACATGAATTCAAACCCTAAAATCTACCTAACACAAAACCCTAATCCTAAAAATTAACAAAGAGCATCTGAATTTTCGAGGCTTAAATTACCAAAATTGAACCAATTAAAACCTAAAAAAAATGTTTAATCCCTAACTTGGAGCTCGCCCTTGCAATATATACCCGTGCTTCCTTCAACCTCCACCGTTCAATTTGGGGCACGCGTACATGATGATTACGATGCAAGCTGGCGTTTGAAGCGTAGATTATGGTGGATGAGGACAAGAAGGTGGTGAGCTGTTGCTTGACGGTTGAAAAAAAAAGCTGAGCTGTCGAGGAGAGAGAAAAAGCTGAGGATGGGCATGGCGATGAAGGTAGAAGAAGAGATGAGGCAGGGAAGGTTTCTGGTTTTAGGGCCCGAGATCGAGAAGAAAGAAGAGAGAGAAGATGAAAAGGGGAGGGGGAAGCTGTGTTAATGTCACGTGCGAAGCACACGGGTGAGGAAAGAATGGAGCACGTGCCATGCACGCTTGGCTGGGAGAGGAATTGGGCCGGTTTGTTCTTTGGGCTGATTTCTCTTTTTTTTTTTTCCTTTTTTTTTCAATGGGCAGAAATAATAACTGGGCTCAGCAACCCAGATTGGCTTGAGTCAAATCGGCCTGTATTCAATATTCTTCTTGTACTTTTCCGCATTTTTCATAATTATTTTCCTTTTATTCAAAACCTACAAAATAAAATAAAATCAAATAAAAACCTGAAAAATACGATTATAACGAACATAAAATAGGTGTAAAAGTATCTTAAAAATGACACATTTTTGGCACGAATAAATAACCCCACACCAAGATTTTGCTCGTCTTTGAGTAAAATAACTAACTAACTAAAAATTAAAAATAAGGAAAAAGAAAATCCTAACTCACTGTCGTAGGAATCACGGTTGTATTTAGCGTATGCAATAAGTCCTTTAAACCCCTCGGTTTTCCAAGTGGACGAGTGAGGTCTCGTGAGGTTTTTCAAATGAAATACCCACAAAATTGTTCCAAAAATAAAGATAAATCTTTTTGGAATTTTTCTTAAAACTAATATGTACAAAATTTGGAAAAGATATGTACACATTCTAATCAGCTAAAGCACCCATATACCCAATTATTGATCTGCATATACACAGAATACACTTCAAAGCCCTCTCCTTCCTAAATGACATCAGAATACTAATTTTTCACCCCATTGAATATTAAGATTTTGAATCCATCCCGGTGCTCGTATGCAAGTGCATCATCATCCCAGGGCCTAGATTTACCAGAAGTAGACTCAATTCCACTTGGCCGAGACAACTACATTATTATTATACTGACTTTGGAAGCAAATTTTCCTAGCAACAATATTGTCTTAAAGGGTAACACCCAGTAACACGTGCCTCCAAGGGATATTTGTCATTCCAAATTTTATTCTATCTCTTTTTCTTTTCTTTCATTTTTCTTCTTTATTCATAATACACTTTTTTTTCTTTTCAAAAATTTCTCAAAATAATCGTGTCATAAGCTAGTGGGAGAATCATTCATGGAAACCTAAGACCTAAAGATAATGATGAAGGAATAAACAAGGACTGGAGTACATAACCTATAATGAACAACTGAAGTTAGAATTAGGGCTTAGAATATCACATTTGAGGTTGAAGATCTATCATGCACACCCTACTTATATACAAGCTAATAACCAAAGTACAGGGGATTCAAGCTAATCAGAAAGAGTAGAAAACATTCCCAAAAATAAAACCAAAAATCTTTTTGGATTTTTCAAAAATTTTTCAAAGAAAAATATGTACACATGGGTACCCCACCCCCACACCAAAACTTCATAGTGTCCTCATTGGGAGTGGAATAGACACTAAAATCCCAAAAGTAAAACCAAAAAAAAAAAAAAAAAAAAACTAGACTCAAAAACAAAACAACAATCATAACGAAAGAAAAGCAGTTAACTATACAGGAGTAAACTAAAATGAAACAAAGAACGAAGAAAAGAGAGAAAGAAGGAGAGAGTAGAGAAGAAGTTTCTGGCAAACCAGGTGGGGTGCTAAGTACACCCAAGCTATTTCAGGTCTCATTCACCGATCACGGCTAGGGTCAAGGAGTATCAGGCACTCCACATCTTCTTGGATCGGCAGCTCTAGAAATGGTTTTAAACGCTGGCCATTCACTTTGAAGGTGGCACCGGTCTAAGGATCCTGAATTTCAACTGCACCATAAAGAAGAACATGTGAGACAATATAAGGACCCGTCCAGCGGGACCTCGATTTTCCTGGAAATAGATGAAGCCTAGAGTCATACAAGAGTACTTTCATTCCCGGGGCAAATTCCTTTCTAAAAATCTGTCGATCATGAAACAACTTTGCCCTCTCTTTATACGATCGGGCATTCTTATAAGCCTCAACTCTAATCTCATCATGCTCACTCAGCTGCATTCGTCTCTCTTTACCTGCCTCAGTCAAGTCATAGTTAAGCTTCCTAATGGCCCAGCAAGCTTTATGCTCTATGTCCACAGGTAAATGATAAGGCTTATCATAAACTACCCTATAAGGTGACATGCCTAGGGGAGTCTTGAAAGCTGTTCTGTATGCCTAAAGAGCATCTATCAGCTTATCAGCCCAGTCTTTCCTATGCCTACTCACTGTCTTTTCTAAAATCTGCTTAATCTGCCGATTGGACACTTTAACCTGACCACTAGTTTAGGGATGGTAGAGAGTAGCAAGTCTATGGATTATGGAATACCTTCTCAGTAAGGCATTAAAAGCTCTATTATTAAAATGGATGCCCTGATCACTAAGGATAGCTCGGGGCATACCAAATCGAGCAAAGATATTCTCCCTAAGAAATTTCACAACCACTTTAGCTTTATTAGTCTTAGAAGGGATGGCCTCAACCCATTTAGAAGCATAATCCATAGCTAACAAAATATATTCATTCCCAAAAGATATTGGAAATGGTCCCATAAAATCAATACCCCACACATTAAAAACCTCCACCACAATGATGGAGTTCAGTGACATCATATCTTTCCTACTTATCCTACCCAGCTGCTGGCATCTAGGGCAACTCTTGCGATATTCAAATGCATCTTTAAACACAATCGTCTAGTAAAAATCACATTGAAGAATCTTGGCTGCTGTCTTCCTACCACTAAAATGTCCCCTATATGCCTGGTCATGACAAAAAGAAAGGACACTTCTCACCTCATGGCAGGGCATGCACGTCCTAAAGACTTGGTCAGAGCAGTATTTAAACAGATAGGGGTTATCCCAAACAAAAAACTTCACAAGGTGGAAGAATCTATCTTTGTCATTCTTAGTCCAACTCTCAGAAATCCTACTAACAACTAAGTAATTCACAATATCAGCATACCAAGGATCGGGGTGAACAACATACAATTGCTCATCAGGGAAGCACTCAGAGATACTGGACTCGCTCTTTTTAGCACAGATGATCCTAGATAGATGGCTAGCTACAAGGTTTTGAGAACCTTTCTTATCCTTGATTTCACAGTCAAATTCTTGCAGAAGCAAAATCCGTCTTACAAGTCTAGGCTTAGCATCCTTCTTAGAAAGAAGGTGCTTAAGGGCAGAGTAGTCAGTATAAACAATCATATGTGACCCAATCAGATAGGATCTAAACTTTTCAAAACCAAAGACTACAGCCAAAAATTCTTTTTCAGTAATAGTGTAATTCAACTGAGCATCATTCAATGTGTTACTAGCATAAAAAATCACATGGGGTTTCCTATCAATACGTTGCCCTAACACAACCCCAACAGCAAAATCAGATGCGTCACGCATCAATTCAAAAGGTTCTCTCCAAATGGGAGGATGGAGAATAGGAGCAGAGGTTAGGGCCTTCTTAAGCTTAGAAAATGCCTCATGGCACTCTTCAGAAAAATAAAATGGCACATCCTTAGCTAACAAATTGGACAAGGGCTTTGCAATTTTACTGAAATCCTTAATGAAGCATCGATAAAAGCCCGCATGTCCAAGGAAAGACTGCACCTCTTTCACACTAGTGGGAGGGGAAAGATTAATGAGCAGGTTAGTCTTAGCTTTATCTACCTCAATTCCATCTTAGGAAATAATATGACCTAAGACTATACCTTTTTTTACCATGAAATGACATTTCTCCTAATTGAAGGTCAAATTTTTCTCCCTACACCTTTCCAACGCTTTTCTCAAATTAGACAGGCAATCATCAAAAGAAGACCCAAATATAGAGAAATCATCCATGAAAATTTCCATGCATTGCTTAACTAAATCTGACAAAATAGAAATCATGCATCTTTGAAAGGTAGCAGGGCATTACACAGTCCAAATGACATTCTTCTAAAAGCATATGTCCCAAATAGATAAGTGAAAGTAGTCTTCTCCTGATCCTCAGGAGCAATAGAGATCTGAGTATAGTCAGAATATCCATCTAGAAAGTAATAAAAGAAATGTCTAGCTAACCTCTCTAGCATTTGGTCAAAGAAGGTGAGGGGCAATTGATCTTTTCTAGTGGCAGCATTCAATTTTCTATAATCTATGCACACCAGATTGAATTCGAGTAGGGATTAGCTCGTTCTTATTATTCCTAATCACGATAATACCGGTCTTCTTAGGAACAACTTGAACAGGGCTAACCCACTCACTATCAGAAACAGGATAAATGATCCCATGATCTAACCATTTCAAAACCTCCTTCTTGACTACTTCCTACAGGGTGGGATTCAAACACTTTTGACGGTCACGGTAAGGCTTAGCATGGTCCTCTAAATGAATTCTATGTTGCATAATAAAGGAACTAATGCCCTTAATATCCCCTAAAGTCCATCCTAGAGTTTCCTTGTTCTCTCTAAGCAAAGAAACCAGTTTGTCTTCTTGGTCCCGATCCAAATCAGAAGTAATAATGACAGGTAAGGATTCATCGGGTCCTAAGAATGCGTACTTAAGAGAATCAGGAAGGGGTTTCAATTCAAGAGCAACAGGAGAAACAAATTCAGCAACAGATTTGGACATAGCAGTGAGCAAACAATCAGCAGAAGAGCATAAGTCATCAAACTCAAACACATCATATTCAAGCTCATCATCTATCAAAATAACTCATACTCAGTAGCAAGTACATCATCAAAAGCATCATCAAATGCTAAATTGCCTATCCAGTTAAGAGTAGAAAATTCATATCATCAAATCCAAAAGGCTGTCTTTGCATTGTAAAGATATTGAATTCCATAGTTATGTTGCCAAAAGACAGTCTCATCATACCATTCCTGTAGTTAATGAGGGCATTGGCAGTGGCCAAGAAAGAATGTTCTAGAATCAAAAGAACCTAACTAGCTAAGTTGGATACGTTTTCAGTTTCGATCACAATGAAATCCACTGGGTAAATAAATTCACCCACTCTAATTAGCACATCCTCAACTATTCCCCTGGGTACCCTAGTCGATCTATTAGCCAATTGAATGACCATCCTAGTAAGTTTCAGCTCACCTAACTCCAGCCTCTCATACTCAGCAAAGGGGATCAAGGTAACACTAGCCCCTAAGCCAAGCACTGCTCTGTGAATGAGTTGGTCCCCTATGACTATGGACACAATAGAACAACCAAGGTCCTTATACTTTAGTGGGATCTAAGAAAGGATAGAATTAGTACTAGAAGTTAAGAAAACCTTCTTAGGTATACCAATTGCTTTCTTTGTAGTACAAATGTCCTTTAAGAATCTAGCATAATGAGGCATCTGCTGAATAGCATCAAGCAAGGAATGTTGATCTTAACTTGAGAGAAGGTCTTTTTCATCTTCTCAATATAATCCTAATCTTTCTTCTTTAACCTATGGAGGAAAGGAGGTAAGGGCATATGGATTTTCTCATAAGAAGAGGAAGAAGAACTCTTTGGAGGTGAAGAACTTGCTAAGCTAGAGGACTCTTTTTCTTAAGGCTCCTCTTCCTTAGAAGATGACTGAGAGGGAGGACAATCTGAAACAATGGGGACACCATCAAGAGTATCCCCTGACTGACGGGGTGGACCAGTCTCTGGAATAGAAGAGGAGGGAGAATTTTGGAAGAACTGATGAGGAAACCTGCAAGGTTCATTAGGATTTCTCACTTGGTTATCAACCTCTCGACCAAAACGGAGAGATATAACCGCATTCACCTTCCTTACAGGCTCATTAGGGTTACCAAAATAAGAAGAGGCATGAATCTCAGGGTTCACCTTAGGTTGACTCAGGAAAGTACCTGGTTCCCTAGAAGATGATGCTAACTGGAAAAACTGCTCAGTCATCATTCTCATCATTTTTTCCATGTTAGCATTAATCATTCTCTCCACATTGTTATTAATTTTCCTCTCTAATTTATCAATGTTAGTATAACCCAGAGGAGGTTGAACTTGAGTTATAGAAGGTGGAGGTCTAGGTGCATTAGGTGCACCTGAGAAAGTCGGTCTTTGAAAAGAGTACAAAGGGTGAGAAATGTGCTGGGGATTATTTCCAAGAAACATCCCAGGCTGGGAATTAGGAAACACAGCATTGGGTCCACTATTCCACGAAATATTAGGGTGATTCCTCCACCCTAGGTTGTAGTAAGGGGAGAAAGGGTCATTCTTAGGTCTCTAGAAAGCCATACATGCTTGTTCCTATTCAGTTGCTAACTGATGAGCAAAATAAGGACAAGCACTCAATGAATGATTTAGGGCTTGACAATGCAAACAAGACACTGTAGAAGTCTGAGATAGCTGGGACATCTAGAGAGATAATCCCTTCAACATGTTTTCTAAAACAGCAATCTTAGACTCTAAGTGACTCATATCAGAGACTGAATACAAACCACCCCTTGCCAACCTAGAACTTAGGCTGTTATCACGAGTGATTTTTTACTGCATGGGTTTCTTAGCCAAGTCCTCTATAAACTCCCAGGCAGCTGTAGGACTCTTGGAAAGAAAGCCACTCTGACACATGGACTCTATCATGCTCCTAGTCTGTTGGTCAAGTCCTTCATATGCAGTGTGGCATAAATATGCTTATTCTAAACCATGATGGGGACATTGGGCCAACAAAGTTTTGAACCTATCAAAATATTTCTAAAATGATTCCCTATCAAGTTGCACAAATTGATTGATTTCATTCCTTAGCTTAACTGTCTTGGCATTAGGGAAATATTTTCTTAAGAACAATCTTACAGAATCATTCCAAGAAGTAACAGAATTAGTAACCAAGCCATACATCCATCATTTAGCAGAAACTTTCAAAGCAAAAGGAATCACTTTCATTCACACAACATCAGTGGAAATATTACGGAAATGCATAATAGAATAAACTTCTTCGAATTCCCTTAAAAATAAATAAGTATCCTCTAAACCTGTAAATTTAGGGAGCATCTGAGTGAAATGGGGTTTCAATTCGAAGGTCACATTAGGTGCAATATTGAGCGGTAAATTTACCTATTTTACGTGCTTCTTTCACCCACTTTTAGCTCGTATAATAACTTAATTCTTAGGATTTTACCTTGTTTTATTTATGTTTTGTAGGAAATAACTCCAAATCAAGCAAACGTCGCAGAAAGGGACGAAGATGGGACAAAACGATGAAAATCAGCGAAAACAGGCGAAAAACAGCAGTGCACGGCCATCCTGCAGGGAGGCACGACCGTGCACCGGTGGCCGAAGCCACGCACGGCCAGCACGGCCAGGCGCACGGCCGTGCGTTCTGGCCGTGCGTGGTGGCGCACGGGCGGCCGTGCGTGGTGGCACGGCCGTGCGTCGGGCCTGCGTTCGCGATATAACCCCTTTTTGCCAGTTTGTTCGGAGAGTTGGTTCGGGGTTTCTCCTTGGGCGATTCTTAGGGTAGTTTAGGTTAGGTTTATCCAATAAAAACCTCAATAGGAGGATTAGATTAGGATTGTAGTTTGTATTTTGGGATTCAAGCTTGTGGATCTCAAGTTCTTCAATCGATTCAAGCATAAGTTTCCCTCTTCCTTTTCTCTATTTATTTCATTGTTGTTCTTGTTTATGTTTTGTTAGTTTTAATTCTTGTATTTGTTTTGTTTAAGTTTATTTGTTTAGTTTTCATTGTTAATTTATGTTGTTTAGTTGTTTAGATTCGTTTTATTTCATTCCCTTCGTTTTGTTCTTCAAGTTTATGTTCTTGTTTGTTAGTTTAGGTTTTCATGCGTTTTTCATGTTTTGTTGGTAGATTGTGTTGGCTTGGATTGTGATTAGCCTCTTGATGGCTAATTGATCTTGTACTAGGCATAGCCATACCCAATCTATGCCTAGAACCTAGAGATTTCCTTCACGCCCGCCAAGTGTTCGATGAAATGCCTGAGAGGGCTTTCATCCATATTATTGGGCGATTGACTTATGCTGAGAGGTGAGGTCAATTAGCTAGTGTGGGAGAGGGAATAGCCGAGTTCGGGACATGAAAATAGTATCCGAATCGAGCTAGGTCCGGGGTTGCTAGTTTTGTGGTCTAATTCGCCTAACCCCACGAAAGTAGGTGGTTACACGAGTTAGACTAGCTCATGACCCTTGAGAGAGGGCTTGGGTGGTCTTTGATGGTGCAACCGACCATCTCTTGTTCATAGTATGGTTTGGGTAGGTTAGGACTCATCTTGGTTAGTTAGTTCATCCATTGGTAAAATCATAACTCCAAGTCACTTGTTTTTGTGTTTGTAGCGTAGTTTAGTTTCCCCTTTTCACTCTTTGATCTCGCCTAGATTGAGACGCTCTAGTGAACTCTGGTAGTTGAAAACCCAATTCCCTGCGGACGACACCCCAAGTACTCAACGATACACCTTGCACTTGGGGTTTATAAATATTAAAACAAACTTTTTCATGCAACAAGTTTTTGGCGCCGTTGCCGGGGAATTGGCGTTTTTCAATATTGGGGTTTACTTTAGCATTCGAGGCTAGGCCTTTTGAAAATCCAAAAAAAAAAAAAAATTACAAAAAAAAAAATTTCAATGGCAATTTTCCATTTTCCCCAATGTGAGCAAGAACTATTTTACCGTTATTGGGATCGTTTACATGCTTATCTTGCTCAATGTGTTTCTTGTGGATGTTTATATGGGAAATGGGAAATATTGCATGTTGTTGATGAGGGTGTGAATTGTGAGACCCGTGTTCTTTTGGAGCATTGGGATTTCTATGCTCGAAATGTTGATGAAGCTTGGGAATTACTTGAGTGGTTGGCTTGGGATACTTATGAATTTGAAACTAGTTGTTCTGATTCTTGTACCCCACCCCCTTGCATCCCTGATTATGCCCCTCCTGTGTGCGAAATTTGCCATTGTTCTGACCACGCCAGTACTTCTTGTCCCTATCATATTTCTAATGAAGGCTTTGCTAGACTTAGCAATATGATAGAGACAATGAATAAGCAACAAGTTGAATTTGCTGAGTTTGTTAATAAACTGAGGGAGTATGACCTATCACCCGAGATTGACCCTAGTTCTAGTGCTCCTAGACTTGATGTCAACCTGTGTGATGATGGTGCGTCTTTTCCTTCTCTAGAGTCCGGACTAGAGGACGTACCCGACCCTCCCTTGATCCCTTCACTCACTGTTGCTTCATCCTTTCCTAATACCCTTTGGGACAGCACTGCGCTTATCATGACCTTTCCTGATACACCTTCCCCTTTAGCTCAGTCGACGGAGTTCGAGGTAGGTGAGACCTTTGGCGTTAGCGCTAGTGTTGAGGAGGATGATACTTGGTCTGGTTCCGACCATGTTACTATTGAGGTGCATACTTTTTATGGGACTCCCACAGGGACTTCATGCATGGATGTTGTGGTTGCAGGGCCAACTAGTCCTGATTTTATTGATAATATATCCCCCACCTCTCTTGATACATCCCATGCTTCCTATTCATGTTCACCACCCTCCCATTCCCCCAAGTGTTGTGATTTGTCACTTATCGATTCTCTTGTGATACTTGAGGGGAATGAGGCTGCCTGCCATAAGTCTCTAGGTACTTTTAGAGGGTATGACCCTTTCCTTGGCCCTTATTGTCTGTACCTAGAGGGCATGCCTGGAGAAATCGCATTGATTATTACCTTCGATTATTCTGCTGATTTCTCACAGGTATTTGGTGAGTTTAAGAGGGCACTAACTTTGTTTGCTCCATCTTTACCAGTGTTCTCTTACTCACACCATTCTGAGCTACATGCAGCTATGCATGATAAGCTCCTGCGAGCTTTGACTGCTTCCGAGCTGACGACTCGCATCTTGAGCGGCAAGGAGTGGCTGATGCTCCTTAAGTCGTCATGACATAGTTCGGGTACATTCAGTACCCGACCTGGTATACTCGTTCTCACTCTCTCCCCCCTTCTTTTTATTTTTCTTTTCTTTCTTTTTGTTTTCGTTTAGTTGTGAATATTAGGATTGTGTTTTTGGTTGGTGATCATCTTGTGGCGAAATGTGGATGTTGTTGAGCCGTTGTTGGCTATGATCACCATTTTTGTATTTTTGTGGATTTTTATTGTGTTGTGATTGGTGGTGTTAGTTTGTATATATATGTGATCTTGTTTTTGTTTGGGTAAAATTGTGTTTTTGGGAGAATGCGTTAGCTTGTGTATATATGTGTCGATTTTGTATGTTTTGTGTTTGATTTTTGTTTTCTTTATCTTTGTGTGTTGGTGATGACTCACGGCTCCCAATGAGGACATTGTGAGATTTAGGTGTGGGGGTGGGGTCATCTCCCCTTTGTCTTTTTATTTTTGTGAAAATTTTTCAATTTTTCTCCTTTTTGTTTGAACTTTTCTTTTCTTTTTGCATTTAAGGGAGTTTTGTACTATTTTGATCAGTCTTGATCCCTGATACCTTGACTATTAGCTCGTATATAAGTATAATATGTATGATAGATATTCATCCCCAATCTGTCGTTTTAGACCTCAGTTCTAACCCCAACAGTCCATCGTAATTTTGCAATCCGGTCCTGAATTCATGTATTGTCATCATCCTTCATTCTTAGTCTTCCACAATCGACTCTCCCACTGTCTACTGCACAGTTCCCTTTATATGCGCTGGCCCCCCCTTTTTCCAAAGCAAAAAAAAAAGAAAAGAAAACAAAACAAAACAAATTCAAGCGCCACTGGGTGTATCCCTTTGAGGCGTGACATGAGTTTGTATTGAAAAAAAATAATAATGGAAAGAAAGAAAGTGGGGAAGAAAAGAGTTAGAAATGACAAGTACCCCTTTGACGCATGCGCTACTGGGTGTTACCCTTTGAGGCAATACAGCTACTGGGGAAACTTGCTTTCCAGGCTAGCCATTCGAAAAGGTAGCTTGTGTCAGCTGCGTGGGATTGAGTTTGATTTTGGTGGGCTTAGTTTCAGGGTGATGATACACTTGCACACAGGCACCAGGATGGATTCATTATTTTCATGCGTTGTGGGGTGAAAAGCTGATATCTGAATGCCATTCTTTGGGATGATGTGTCCTGAAATGCATATAACGCTTGTGTACAGACTAATACTTGAGCTACTAGGGGGTTTTGGTTGATCCGAACGTGTACAGTTCACCCGGATGTATATATTTTGTTTTGTCATTTTCATTTTTCGATTTTGTTTTCCCTTTTTCTTTGTTTTCCCTTTTTGAGATTTTGTGGGTATATCTTCTGCAAACCCTCACGAGACCTTACTCGTCCACTTGGGGTGACCAAGGGGTTTAAAGGGCTTGTTGCATACGCTAAATGCAACCGTGATTCCTACGAAAGTGAGTTAGTTGTTTACTTTAGTTTTTCTTTTATTTTGCTCGAGGACGAGCAAAAGATAGGTGTGGGGGTGTGTTGAGCGGTAAATTTACCTATTTTACGTGCTTCTTTCACCCACTTTTAGCTCGTATAATAACTTAATTCTTAGGATTTTACCTTGTTTTATTTATGTTTTGTAGGAAATAACTCCAAATCAAGCAAACGTCGCAGAAAGGGACGAAGATGGGACAAAACGATGAAAATCAGCGAAAACAGGCGAAAAACAGCAGTGCACGGCCATCCTGCAGGGAGGCACGACCGTGCACCGGTGGCCGAAGCCACGCACGGCCAGCACGGCCAGGCGCACGGCCGTGCGTTCTGGCCGTGCGTGGTGGCGCACGGGCGGCCGTGCGTGGTGGCACGGCCGTGCGTCGGGCCTGCGTTCGCGATATAACCCCTTTTTGCCAGTTTGTTCGGAGAGTTGGTTCGGGGTTTCTCCTTGGGCGATTCTTAGGGTAGTTTAGGTTAGGTTTATCCAATAAAAATCTCAATAGGAGGATTAGATTAGGATTGTAGTTTGTATTTTAGGATTCAAGCTTGTGGATCTCAAATTCTTCAATCGATTCAAGCATAAATTTCCCTCTTCCTTTTCTCTATTTATTTCATTGTTCTTGTTTATGTTTTGTTAGTTTTAATTCTTGTATTTGTTTTGCTTAAGTTTATATGTTTAGTTTTTGTTGTTAATATATGTTATTTACTTGTTTAAATTCGTTTGATTTCATTTCCTTCGCTTTGTTCTTCAAGTTTATGTTCTTGTTTGTTAGTTTAGGTTTTCATGCGTTTTTCATGATTTGTTGGTAGATTGTGTTGGCTTGATTGTGATTAGCCTCTTGATGGCTAATTGATCTTGTACTAGGCATAGCCATACCCAATCTATGCCTAGAACCTAGAGATTTCCTTCACGCCCGCCAAGTGTTCGATGAAATGCCTGAGAGGGCTTTCATCCATATTATTGGGCGATTGACTTATGCTGAGAGGTGAGGTCAATTAGCTAGTGTGGGAGAGGGAATAGCCGAGTTCGGGACATGAAAATAGTATCCGAATCGAGCTAGGTCCGGGGTTGCTAGTTTTGTGGTCTAATTCGCCTAACCCCACGAAAGTAGGTGGTTACACGAGTTAGACTAGCTCATGACCCTTGAGAGAGGGCTTGGGTGGTCTTTGATGGTGCAACCGACCATCTCTTGTTCATAGTATGGTTTGGGTAGGTTAGGACTCATCTTGGTTAGTTAGTTCATCCATTGGTAAAATCATAACTCCAAGTCACTTGTTTTTGTGTTTGTAGCGTAGTTTAGTTTCCCCTTTTCACTCTTTGATCTCGCCTAGATTGAGACGCTCTAGTGAACTCTGGTAGTTGAAAACCCAATTCCCTGCGGACGACACCCCAAGTACTCAACGATACACCTTGCACTTGGGGTTTATAAATATTAAAACAAACTTTTTCATGCAACATGCAAAAACAGACATAACAAAACATGATGGCAAAGCAGTACTAGGGGGATAGAAAATATCACTCAAAGTCCTCTCTTGTGCCATGGTGTCTAATTCAAGCTTGGGTTTAGGTTCGGGTTCTGGTTTTAGGCCTGAGTCAGGCTCGCTCCTAACGAGTCTTCGATCTTTAGGGTCTCTAACCCAACTGGTCATAAAAAACCCCACACCTTCACGAACAGAAATCCTATTTTTGGTTTTTTTTCCTTTTCTATTTTTTTGATTTTTGAATTTCCTTTTTTTTTTCTCTTGTTTTTTCTTTGAGGCAAACACCAAATCAAAATTAAAAAGCTTCTTAACCTTAAAAACTACACACAAAAAGTAATCAAGTCAAGATGGTTTATCAATTTTTGAACACAAATAAAAGAGTCCCTTAAAACCAAATTCAAAATTTCACTGCAACCCCTTTTTGTGGTTTTCAAACTTTTCAAAATTCTTTTTTTCAAATTTTAAGATTTTCTAATTTTTAGTAATTTTTGAAGGCTTTTCTAATTTTTTTGGATTTTTTTGAAAATTTTCAAGAAGTGAACTAAATTGAGTAACAACTTAATGAAATGAACAAAGTGAAGTGTAACGTATGAAACTAATAAGAAAACAGCAAAGAAAATGAAAACATGACATAATCTTATGCTGTCGTCCCCGGCAACGGCGCCAAAAACTTGTTGGTAAATTTGAGTGTCAATGAAAAGGGTCGCAAACGTATCGCTTTCGATGTAGTACTTGAGGGTCGTGTCTTCGGAGACGATGGTAGAGATTAAGGTCATAGAAAAGGATAAACAGACTGATTAATCTATAATAGACCAATTTACACCAAAGTGAACTAATGTCTTAATTTAACCGAACGTTATCCCTTCAACTAAACATTTCAATGAACATAAATAACCTAAATGACCTAAACTTAGGCAATTAAACAAAACCCTACTAACTTAGGCAACTAAACATTCCGATATGTTCAACATCATTTTACTTAAGCTAGAAGCCAGAATCTAAAATCATCCTCTAGCTAATGCCTATTACCAAGCAACCTTGACCTTCAACAATTATCCAAAATTGAAGCATTAATCACCCATTAAGCAATTAAGCATTCAGGAAGGGGCTAAACTTCTAATCAGCACCATTCAAAACATTCAAATTTCCAATTCAATTCTAAGCAGTGAGCACCCCAGCAGCTACACCAATATTAAAACAAATCATAACCCATCATCTTCTACTCTAAATAGGTCACTATTCATCAATCAAACCAAGGCCAAAATAGGGTAAATGCATCAAACTAGCATCATCCCTAACCAGCAGTATGTATAATCAAACCAGCAGCAAACAGACCAATTAAGCATCATTAACCAGCACAATTAAGCAGCTAAACTAAGCAAGCTTGAATTAAAATCCATCAACAACCAAGAACAATCCTAGCCGCAGTCAGATTTGAACCAAACCAAATAAAAAAAGCAGTAGAAACTCAGGCATTACATATATTGTGAATTGAAATAAACATCACATAAATCAGTTTATAACCAAGTTAAACAAGCCTAGGGCAGAACAAGAAACTAAGCAGCTAGGGAGGGGGATTTCAAACCTAGCTTCAACTCAACTTTGATGGCCACCAAGAAGGTTACCAGAACCACCATTAGCAAACCAAAACACAGTTGGGCAGGGGAGGAGAAGAGCACGAACAGAACAGCGTCTCAGCCTGGTGAGTTCGAAACACCGAAATCACAAAATTTCTACTAATAAAAAAAAAACCCCCCTCTATTTCATGAAATACAATAAAAAACGTGTTCATGAGGCAAAATACATGAATCGAAACCCTATAATCTACCTAACACAAAACCCTAATCCTAAAAATTAAAAAAGAGCATCTGAATTTTCGAGGCCTAAATTACCAAAATTGAACTAATTGAGACCTAAAAAAAAGGTCTAGCCCCTAACTTGGAGCTCACCATTGTAATGTATACCCGTGCTTCCTTCAACCTCCACCGTTCGATTTGGGGCACGCGTGTATGATGATTACGATGCAAGCTGGCATTTGAAACATAGATTATGGTGGATGAGGACAAGAAAGTGGTGGGCTGTCGCTTGGCAGTTGGAAAAAAAAGCTGAGCTGTCAAGGAGAAAGAGAAAGCTGAGAATGGGCATGGCGATGAAGGTAGAAGAAGAAATGAGGCAGGGGAGGTTTATGGTTTTAGGGCCCGAGATCGAGAAGAAAGAAGAGAGAGAAGATTAAAAGGGGAGCGGGAAGCTGTGTTAATGTCACGTGTGAAGCACACGGGTGAGGAAAGAATGGAGCACGTGCCAGGCACGCTTAGCTGGGAAAGGAATTGGGCCGGTTTGTTCTTTGGGCTGATTTCCCTTTTTTCTTTTTTTCTTTTTTTTCAATGGTCTGAAATAATAACTGGGCCCAGCAACCCAGATTGGTTTGAGTCAAATCGACCTGTATCCAATATTCTTCTTGCACTTTTCCGCATTTTTCATAATTATTTTTCTTTTATTCAAAACCTACAAAAAAAAAAATCAAATAAAAACCTTGAAAATATGATTATAACGAGCATAAAACAGGTGTAAAAGTATCTTAAAAATGACACATTTTTGGCACGAACAGTTGTAGCCAAGTAAAAATTAGAAATCAAGTGGATTCTAAGCAATTTTCTTATTATAATGACCTTCCTAAGCTTGATCAACAGTAGAGAACAAGAATCTATTCCTACTAGAATTTGGAAAGTAAAGGATGGCTGTACCACTACAGAAAGAGGCCTTAGGCACCATAATCAATAATCATCTGAGCTTAGGCTTTACTTTAGATTTTAGGGGTACATTAGTTTACTTCAATGCTCTTTCAAAACCTTTCATTCAAGTACTTAGATTTGATTCAAGTTTGAGTTTTCATTAATCTATTTGATTTAGCTTTCAGTCTTGCTTTCATTAGTTGGTATTTCTTTCCTTTCTTTCTCCCTCTCTCCCTCTTCTTAATCAAAGTTTACTACTTTCTGACTCATTCTGCTGATTTGCATATTAGTAATTGTTAAATCTAATCATGTTTGTGTTATATCTAATTTCTCCAAGTTGAATTATTTTTGTTTTCATATTTATTGTTTACAATCTAGTTACCATGGGTTAGTGGGTGTTTAATGGCCTATATTCAATCTTGTCCCTCTGGATTTGACCCTCAAGTACTATGGTTCACAACCTACGCTTGTGGCCTAGTTGAGTGATTTTTGTTTTCACTTGGTCATGTAGTTGACTAATTGTTTTCGGGCTATTTTTTAAAACATATATATAAGTAGCCTTGTATGATTTCATATATAATCTCATAAAGATGGATGAATGAATTATTATATGGTCATGATAGATAATGTTTTACCATGTATAAAATGAATTAAAGTAATTTTCATCAATTATGTATGGATTACGAAAAGAAATATGGATTACAACCTTCAAATATGATGTCAACTTTGGATAAAGTGGGCTTCTTCGTGTACATCCTTAGTAAATTTGTGTCAAATATAGAGAACACAAGGACAATTCTAACATTCTCGTGAAACTATTAGTAGAGTTTTCAAAGAAATTTTGGATGCCTTTGTAAGCATATGCTGAAGCCTAAGACTCCGAATTCAAAGATTCCCCCGTGAAATTGTGACCGACAATTAACATATCCTTCATTTTAAGATAACACTGTGCTGTATTTTTCAATTGTACATTAAGTAATATATAACATTTATTTATAAATATTTTATATTAGGATTGTATTGGAGTTTTGGATGGAACACATGTTGCATTACTATTTCCAAAGAAGACAAAATGTGTTTGCGACAATGGATAATAATAGTTAATGTGTTAGTAGTGTATAATTTTGATTTGCAATTTATGTACATCCTAACTGGGTGGGAGCAATCGACACATGATGTG
Organism: Carnegiea gigantea; assembly: GCA_029747015.1. Classification (NCBI taxonomy): domain Eukaryota; kingdom Viridiplantae; phylum Streptophyta; class Magnoliopsida; order Caryophyllales; family Cactaceae; genus Carnegiea; species Carnegiea gigantea. Next base: position 296,392 of record JAKOGI010000135.1, on the reverse strand, counting down.
TGCATCTTGGTATTGACAATGAACAATCCACGTCTCAAATTTCCAATGCCCCTCAAAATTGTTCGCATTTTTTTGTCCGTATTTTTCTTGACGTATTTGGTGGATAAAGGTTATAAAGCTCAACAAACAATCTTAACACCATGCTCAAAGATAAGATATCATCAATTAAAGTTCCGTGCTATAGATCTTTACAGGTGAAAAGAAATTTTTACTTGATCTCATTCTTCTTCAGAAGTTGCATCAATAGGGTTTTTGGTGTTTTGAAATCTTAATGGAAAATATTGCATGCTATGCCTTGCAACAACAACAACAACTACTCCCAGTATGAATCCCGCTTTCACGGGGTCTGGGGAGATTCAGATGTAGGCAACCTTACCTCTACCGGCAATTCTATCCGCAGAGAGGTTGATTCCAAGAGATCTACAAAAATAAGGTTTTGTAAAAACATTTTATAGAAGAAGGATTTTGTGAAAACATTTTATGGAAAAAAACTAAGGATAAGTCATAGAGAATAAATTAAGAAATACGAAAAAAATTAAGTGGCAGTAACTATGTAAACATAAGTGCAACAAGGCAGAGGAAGATACTGTACCTTAACGAAATAGAGGTAGGCAAATAATGTTTCTTCCCAGACGCATGAACTACCTGCATGCAAACATGACATATGAAAAAAACCACAACCAAACCCACTCTACTCCGACCAAGTGACCAACTACGAGGCTAACTCTCTGCGATCTAAGATCTTAATCCTATCCCGTCATAGTCTCCTATCCTGAGCCATGTCCTTCATTAGCCCTACAACTTTCAAGTCCTTTCTAATCACTCTGTCCAAACTCTTCTTTGGTCGTCCCTTCCCTCTTTTACCTTTGGGGATATTAATTCTCTCACATCTCCTAACCAGAGCATCCGCACTCCTTCTTTTAACATGGCCAAACCATCTGAGTCTTATTTCTCTCAGCTTATCTTCAATGGGGACCACTCTAACTAAGTTTATGATTACTCCATTACTAATTCTATCCATTCTCATATAACCACATATCCATCTAATCATCCTCATTTCTGCTGCCATTAACCTTTAAACCTGAGTCTTCTTAATAGGCCAACACTCCGATCCATGTAACACAGCAGGTCTAACTACCATATGATAAACGTGCATGCTATGCCTTGATATCTAATAAAAGATCAAAATCGTGTTATATTGGCAACAATTGTGCTACATAATTATATAAGAAACAGTACAGTCCATGATCCAACTATCTTCCTCGAATTCACTTTCAAAACTTACAAGCAATCCCATAGAAGACAGTGCTAAAAGATCAAGGGTGTAAGAAATGTCAACTATTCATGGCAACATTGCTTGGTGGTAGGTGAACTATATAAAATGATGAATTTATACTTCTAACTTTATATATAAACTAATATTTCTACCTTATTTGGTTAATAGTCTCTTTTTGCAGTTGAATGTAATTTCAAACATTTGATACTTATACTTTAGATCCAGTTTCCCTCTCCCCCACCCATGGTTGTTTGTACTATGAGCTTTGGGTTGATACAAGTTATTAGTGGTGTTTTAAATTATTTTTTATTTGAGTTGAACCTAATAAAGATGAAGCCATTTAAAATTCATATAAATCTCAATTCATAGCCCAAAAAAAAGATAAAAGTTGAAAACATTGAAATAGATATAAGTTCATGTAAGTTTCAATGCATAAAAAAATAAGCATCTCTAATAATAATTGAAAAAAAGTCATAAGATGTAGGCATCATATAAGTAGATAACAAAATTGAAACGAAAATAAAGTAAATAATTAATATGGATTGTGGGGGATTAGTAAGAAAATAAGGTTGCACGGATGAAGTTAATTTATACATATGATATAAATTTAACTGTTTTTTTAAAAAAAGATAATCAATAAATAAATAATCATATTCAATTGAAAAGTATTTCAAAGAAATAGCATAAGTGTAATTTTACCAAACATTTTTTTCTAAAAAACTACTAAATTTTTACCAAATATTTTTTCTAAAAATAGCTAACTCAAATAGCTAATATAGATTGTTACTTCAAACAACTTACAACTAACAATTAATACAAATAGCTAACAGCTTATTCCTAGAGATGGCTTAAAAAACTTTTTTTTCTTTCTTAGTTACATTATAAATGGTTTCCTTCATCACATACTCATTGACGATGTGCATCCCAAGTTACTTTCCAAGGTCATGTGTAGTATGAAAGCAACCGGCTGATATCATAACTAAGATGACCAATTGTATTTTGGAGAAATAGATTATTATCTTATTAAAGCTCACCTTCTGACATGATGAAAGGTAAAATAAAGCCAAATATTTTCTTATTGTGCTAACTTATCCAGTAGTTACTTCTCTTAATGAAATTAGATCATCCATGAAGACCAAGTTTGTCAAAGGAGGATCACTTATGCTTGTTATAGAATGCATGGACTGATGATATCGCTGCAAAAGGACTTATAAAATAAAAGAAAAAAAGGTTAATGTCAGTCATGGTTGTCTACATCATCAAAACGCTTATGTCATGAAATCTTGCTTACTTTTTTGTTCTAATGCCTCTTTTCTGCTTTAGGCTGTAATCATACGCACTCTTTATATTAGAGCATCTCCACCTATAGTTCTATTTTTTAGAACTCAAGTATGTCATATTAATAAAAGTTTTAATGTTTAGAACTCGCATTTCATTATTTTTTCAACCAGTAGAACCCAACTTGGATCAGCAAATAAAATATTTAACATGGATCCACTTTACAATATGCAACCTTATTTTTTTCTGAAAAAAAAAGACAAAGAAAAACAAAAGCAAAAAAAAAAAAAAAAATAATAAAATTGGAATGCAAGGAAGACCAGCCTGTAGGTCCAACTTACGATACATGGCCACAAAAATAAAAAACTATAAAAGTGGAACGTGGGTGCCCAAGTGGAACTTGGTGACTGCGGAGTTGTATTTGCTCTTATGAAGACCATTGGTGTTGTACTTGTTGTCAAGAAGCTATTTAACATAAAATGCTTGTGGCTGTTGTAATGTTATATTCATTTATGCGATACTTTTTTTTTTTTTTTTTTGGCCACAAAATGGTAGAGCTCTTCTGTCATAAGTTTTCTACACTTACAAGATTCAAATATGAGACATTGATTAAGGGGACTAAGTACAAAACTATTAAATCAATTCATGTTTTCTTCAAGAGTTTCAATTATTTTGTTGCCTTGTAACTTTCGAGGAAATTTTTGACAACCAATTACGGGGGCGGGCAGGCGAAGAAGAGCAAAATGGAACTTGTTAAAACTAACTCCAAAACAAGTCCATTCCACATCAATCTACGAAAATTTTAGGCCATGATTAACTACAATTTATGATATTTCTAGTTCACGTACCCATAATGCAATTATTATATTATAGTCTTCGGCCTACCTTGCAAGGTAAGCCAATGACACTCAAGTTAAGTTTAATGACAATTATATAATACAAAAATTTTGGCCCATAAAGCAATAGTAACCCAACAAATTAAAAAGCAATCCAAAAGTTTGGATTTCTATAGCAAGCTAGGCCCAGATCCATATAATATCTATACTAGTTATTGCATATAGCCTTTGCTTCCTTCATAGTTGTTCGTATGCTTATGTGATAGAAGGGGTGAGGTCATGGGCTGTAGTAATAGTTCTAGTACCCTTATGGACTATTTTCTTTTTCTTTCAGATTTTTTTTTTGCTTTGCAGGATAATTCAAGCAATGTAATAACATAGAAAGTAAACATATTCTTAATTAACTAGGACACAAAGGAGCAAGCGTCCTCTGGCCCTAATGCCTGAGATAACATATAAAAATAATTGGTCTTACGGCTATAATCTTTGATGTCTTCAGCTAGGCTAATGGCTTGCTTCTTGATGTTCGATTTCTCTACATCTGAACTCAACACTTTAGCCTTTCATTCTTCTAGTCGGCCTTATCAGTAGTCATTTGTTGAACTTGGTGACGACCACCATTGTGAACCCAATGCATGAATCTTTTGAACGCCATACATTCTTCCCTACACCAAGTAACTAAAGCATGATTAAATATTTTAGTATCATACCTTGTTTCAGTTGTAGTTGACTCCTATTATTTCTTCACATTTCTTGTCCTTTGTTGCGATTGAAACTTACTTTCTACTAGGTTGTCCCCTCTTTTGTCAAGTATGAGGTTACGTAGAAAATTTAAAGATGTGAGCCATGTCCTGCTTGCAACCCAATTGTGGTTCCACAACAATTAAATCTTCTATACTTGTCGTACTTACGCTGTTGCTTCAACACACATTTCAGATCGAATTGCTTGCCTTCCTTAGATAATAAATCCTCCATTGTATCAGTTAATTCTCTTGGTTAAACCCACACAACTAAATAAGCTATCGAATGTTTGGTGAAAAGCCCAAGTAACTCTCCTTCCATGCTCAATCATTTTGTAAGTTAAATCAGATAGTCGCATGAATCTTTGAGGGTGCATTCCTTTCACTTATACAGAAAAGTGGAAAACAATATTCCTATAACTTTCAGTATCTTTCTATAGAAGATGTTGGAGAGATGCTAGAGATAGACTCTGTGCTTATCATAGAAGTTAATTTCGATTTGAGACTTGGATTGCACTTATCCAAAACCATCATAGATAACTGCTCAATGTCATCTTGCCTTCTAATTCCTCCCTACTTATCCATTTCTCGTAATTGTCAGTCAAATTTAAGTCTTAGCTTATTAAATAGGCAAGATCCTAACGGTTACTTAAGATCTCTATGCCTACCATCCTAACTTTAAGGGGTTTGTGACATCTCCATTGCATCAACGCTTGGCCCTTCTTTCTCGTTTTTCCCATTAGGAGAGTCTACAGATACCTCACTGCCTGACACATCCACCAAATATGATGGCATTTGTGTGCAGCTATCATCTTCCCTTAAGCAATCCAGCTCCCTTTTCCTCCCCTCATCCGATAGCTTGCACTTTCCACTCCTTTAATCTCCTTCAGGATCTCAAGGTTGTTTAGCTCAATCTGAATAGCCTCTCCTTGTTCACATAGTGCTTGTTGAATGTTATACATACCCAAAGCTACGTTCTTTCTTCTAAATAAAGCCTTTATATTGCAGAGATCAAACACTCGAACTACACAATTGGATCACTTTCTCAAACCTCTGTAGTTTAAGTTCTGAGGAGCCATGTTGATGTTTAGGGTAATAGCTAATTTCTTAAATATGATTTAATCATCCTCTGACGCCACACAAGCAAAGCATAAAAGTTAAGTGGAGTGAGACATGAGTAAATCATCATTCTTGAAACTCCTCTTTCCTTCTTCCTTTAAAGTTGTAACTCTATGAAGAATTTCATCATGGCCCTCTATATGAATTACTAGTTTAGCAATCTCACCCATCTCATGGTCCTCAAGATAAGTTTGGATAAATGCAATTTGAAGAGGATTATGTATACCCTAATCAAATAGAAAATCCATAGTCAAAGCAGGAACATTATATTGAACTGGACAGGTGCATAAAGCCTCATAGATGAGACCTGCTACAACTATGACAACCAAGCAAAGCACGGTCTCAAGTGGAGAATATGGATGCAACAATATTCGACGATTAGGCTACATATAGGTTTAGTATTGTGGCAGGATCCATAGCAATTTCACAACAATAATCATTGGATCCAAGATAGGTAAAGTCTATCAACATGTCGTAGAAACTTAGGCCTCAGAGAAAGCTATATGATTTGGCGCATGATAGGGATGCAGGAATATGCAAGTCTTGAGAAGCTTAAAATGATTGCGGCTTAAGCAATGAGAACTTGGGTACCTTACGCTCCTCTATCACTCGAAGATAGTAAAGGTTTGGGTGGTACATTTGCGGTTGTAATGTTAATCATGTACGCAAGGTTTGCAGTTTTAGTCATGTTTGAAGGGAATTTAATATGGTGGCTTATAGGCTTGCTCGAGCGGGTCTTAGAGAAGCGCATATTTGGTTTATTTACAAGCTAAGCCTCAACCCTATAAATGTTTTTGTTGATGTACTTGTGCATGATAATTTGAATGAATGAATGTTGGTTATTTTACCCTAATAAAATATTTATTTTTTTAATTGATCTCATTGACATCTTTATTTTTAGGCATCTTTGCATGGTTTGATGTAAATCTACTTAACCCAAGCACAAATATATAATGTTGAATGAAGAGTTTGACCACTTGTCTGGCTTTGATTAGAGCTGGGTAATAGGTCGTGTCGGGTCGGATTTGTGTTCGTGTCGAACTTAAACAGGTTGAAGATTTATCGACCTGAACCTAACCCGTTTATTAAATGGGTTGAAAAATCTTAACCTGTACCCATTTAATTTTTAAACGGGTTGACCCGCTTAACCCGTTTAAGATAAACAAGCCAAGTTTAGTTGGCTAATTAACCATTTACACATTTAATATCTTCAACTAATACGTAATTATAGTGTTAGAAATTAAGTTTACATATCACATTAAATAATTACTCTTTAAAATTCCCCTAATTCGTCATAATTCACAATTTTAAAAATTTTTATATTCTTAATTATCTAATAAAAAGTAAATGGATAAATGATAAATGAAAAAATGAGTTGAGTTATTTAACTCATTTAATTAAACGGGTTAAATAGGTATTTTTTCGTGTCGAGAATCTCAACCTGAACCTAACCCATTTAATTAAACGGGTTGAACGTGTCAACCCATTTAATTAAACGGGTCAAAAATTTACACCCAAACCCACCTAACTTCGTGTCGGGTTCGGGTCGGTAATCGTGTCGGGTCAGCTTTTCCCAGCTCTAGCTTTGATGTAATTGTGTAAATACGATTTCCCTACTTTCCAGATTTTGTTTTAATGATTTGCGCCTCTTTTTTTTAACATTTGGTTTTTCAGTTTAAGAGCAGCAAATTTCTACCAATTAACTTATTTTTGTTTTTTTAAAAATTTTGTCATCTTTGGTCCAATTTCGTGATTTAGCGTGTAATTCATTTCAAGTTTTATGTAGTTTATTTTTCGTAAATAACGTCACAAAATTTGTTTTTATCCTATTGTTTGTGGTTTTTGTTTGGTCTATTTTATTTTGTCCTTTTTGGACGAGGGGACCGCGATGCTAACTTCTTAACTTATGGGCTACTCTACTCGAAGGATGCTAACAAGTGTATGTGTTGGTTTTACCAGTTTGAGCTTTGTAATTGATAATGATATTGATATTCTAAACCTTAAAAATATGTATAAATTTAAATCAAATTTTTGGGGCATTGGTGGAACACATGGGTAATTCGAGAAGTCCTTACAAAGTGCTAAAGATTTACTATTATTCGCTTCTTGGCAAACACATTAAAATATCCCATCTGAATCTTTAATATATGCTTAACATCATTTGTCAAAAGTACAAGTATATCTTTTTTGTTAAAAGTATACTTTCAATTATTATGCTCAATACTTTTTTTACTTTATTTTTTGTCTTTCATCGTTCATCTTAGTGGAGGTGTAACACACTTTTAAATTACCACATATTTACTCAAGCAGTGAATTCGGAGCAATATGCTGCTCTGAGCTAGGATGTAGTAATTCAAGAATAATCAGAATAGACATAAGTAGCATTTCAAGCGTAAATTAAAACTGATGTAATTAATACCTTTACAATTAAGGTGAACATGGATTTGTTAAAAAAATTAAATATTTAATGATAAACACGCTGGATAAAATTACTTTTCATGTGAGTTATATTAAGTAGCAGCCTAATTTTAATTTTATATACTTCAATTATTAACTTAGAATTATAATGGGTTTCTAAATTGTTATTTATCAAATTAAAATATTTAATTTATTTTGGTAGATGAAAATAAGGATTTTACCTAGTAATATATCTATTATAGTTATATTGGCTTATTAAATAGAATTTTGTTCAAATAGAAATGCAACGTCACGGTCCCTTTCCAGGCCATGGACAATTACCAGGAACGGCTTCAAGGATCGTCCATTAGTCTCACAAATCACCATAAGTCTTTCCATCGTACTTCGTCTTTGCTCACACGCTACCCCAAAAGCTTCCCAGGAGGTCACCCATCCTCAAATGTCTTCACAACAAGCACACTTAATTGTGAAATTTTTTAAGAATGAGCTCTCTGAAAAGAAAGGTGTAACTTTTGATGATATAAGTAGTCAGCTTAATCCTTTTAAGCTATACTCGGGGTACTACAGGGTGATTCTGGGGGGCGAGAAGGGAGGATAAGGTTTGACAATCACTAGATGTTATATCTTTTTATGCAGTCCCTTCAAGCAGTAAGGTGCAGGAGGGTAGTCTGTATATGGGTGCAATGGGTAACTGCCAATGGGTTAGACCATCCTAAAGGTTAGGAAGGTACTACGGCTCGCATGCTTGAGCTAATAAAAGAGTAGGATTATATAGAGCGTACATCTATTCCACACCTAGTGGAGCGACTAGCCCCGAAGGCCAACTTTGAGGGTTTGGACCAATCTACTGTAGTCGACGCCGATGACCCATATGAGACTAGCTCTTTAGGCAAAGAGTAAGTATCACCTGCCTTGCTAGCATAGAGTACTACGAGCATTTAATCCTACCCAAGATGTGGTAGACTTAGCTAACTTATTTGTAGTCCAAACTCTGATTAGGATTAACAACGTAGACGGCATTCATTATATGACTATGAGTTACAAATTTTGACACTATTTAAATGATGCTAAGCTGCCCGCCACCAAGGTAGGAACTCGAACTACTTGTGTTTCCTTATCAATGTATGGTGTACGAATGTTACTAATATTATATGATCAATTGGTATGTTTGTGTGATTGTATGAATCGATATATATGTGTTTGAATAGTGCTTATGGATGGACTAATATGTTTGTAAAATTTTCACTCCAGTAGAGCTAAGTAGTGTTGTATGTGTGTATGTGTATCTGTGTGAGCAGATGTCACCTATGAGAACACCTCCACCTCCTCCTCATGAGCTAACAACCATGGACATGGTTTGTAAATTCAATAAGCTGAAAACCCAAAATTCAAAGAAGGATATAACCCATTACTATATTAGGAATGGCTAAGGAAGATGCAGAACCTATTTTATATGATGGAGTGCTCTAAACACTGCAAGGTTTACCTAGCCACTTATCAGTTTGAAAAAGAAGTAGAATATTGGGGGAAAATTGTTAAGCCCTATAAGGGATAGTAAACTTTGACATGGGCCAAGTTTAAGAACCTTATGGATGCCAAGTATTATCCTAAGCATGTTAAGTAGGCTAAGGAATAGGAGTTCCCCAAGTTTAAGCAGGGGAGGACCATTGAGCATGATGGAGTATGCAACTAAGTTCAATGAGTTTAGTGGCTTTGCTCCAATCTATGTGGCCATTGATGAGATGAAGATGCAACGATTTGAGCATGAGTTGCAGGGTAAGCTTAAGGACGAAGTAGCAGGTCACTCTTACACTAACTTCTAAGAGATTTACCAAAAAGCGGTTAAGATAACTTGAGTTGTAGATGAGAATGAAGCCACTGAGAAAGAAGAAGTGCAAGCCAAAAGGAAGTTTGGGTAGGGAAGCTCTAACCCCCAACCTGGGAGGAACCCCAATTTGTTCAATCCCAGTTAGTCTTAAAATAAAGGAAAACTACTTGAAAGAGGTGGGTAGAGGAAGCTCTGTGACAAGTGCTTCTTCTACCACTCTGAACCTTGTAGAAGTACTCGGGGGCAATGTTATGGTTGTGGTGAATTTGGGTACTTAGTGGCTAATCACCCAAAAGTTGCATGGAACTACCAAGGTAACACTCGGAGGCTGAACTACCGACCATAGCAATCAGTACCACATGGTTGCCCTGTAGTTCCTAGAAAAAAGAGAGGAAAGTAACCTCAAGTCGCAGGTTGAGCTTTCCACCTCGGTGAAAACCAAGAGAAGGATCCTAATGTAGTCGTGTTATGTACTTTGCTTCTTGACAAAATTTATCCACATGTTCTATTTGACTCCAATGCAAGTCATTGCTTTGTGAGCCCTGAATTCACAGAAAAATTTTCTGGAGATCCATCCAAAATGGACCATGTATTGTGTGTGAATATGCCAGTGGCTTCTATTCCACATACTGATGTTATATTTAGAAATTTTCCTTTGAGTGTTGATGGAAGGAACCTTCCTGCTGACTTGGTGAAAATAGAGATGCACGGCTTTGATATTATTTTAGGGATGGACTGGCTAGCCACGTATCAAGTGATTATTGATTGCAAAAGCAAATTAGTCTCCCTCACTACTCCTAAGGATGAGAACCTTGAACATAAAGGGAGTAACCCTTAAAAAGCAATCTCGACCATCTCCGCTATGCACACCTTCACAATGATGAGAAAAGGGTGCTAAGGGTACTTATATGTAGTAAAGGTGACTATTTTCGTTGAGCCTAGCTTGAGTGAAATCCCTATAGCAAATGAATTTATTGACATATTGAAGGATGTTCCTGGATTATCGCCAGATCGAGAAATTGAGTTCACCATTGAATCAGTGCCTGGTGCAACTTCTATTTCTAAGGCTCTTTATCAAATGACACCAGTGGAGTTAACTGAATTGAAAGTTTATTTACAAGAACTATTGAACAAAGGACTAATTCAACCTAGTGTGTCTTGATGGGAGGGCTTAATAAGGTACCTATTAAGAAGAAGAAGAAGAAGAAGAAGAAGAAGAAGAAGAAGAAGAAGAAGAAGAAGAAGAAGAAGGATGGAAGCTTGAGTCCATGTATCAATTACAGAGAGCTTAACAAGGTAACTATAAGAATAGGTATCCTCTACCAGGGATAGATGATTTCTTCGATCAGTTCACAGGATCAACAGTATACTCCAAAATTAACCTAAGGTTAGATTATCATTAGTTGAGAATTAAAAAAGACTATGTGCCTAAAACCTCATTTAGGACCCAATATACACACATTGAGTTCCTAGTGTTACCCTTTAGGTTGACGAATGCCCCAACTTCCTTCACAGATCTTACGATTAGGGTATTTAATCCATATTTGGATAAGTATACTAAGGAATTTAGAGGAGCACAAGGTATATACTAAACTCAGAAAGTGTGAATTATTGTTGGATATGGTCCATTTCTTGGGTAATGTAACTACCAAGGATGGGATATCAGTAGATCCCGTTAAGGTGAAAGCAATGGTGAACTGGCCTAGCTCACAACTATGATAGAAGTTAGGAGTTTCTTGGGCATGGAAGGCTATTATAGGAGATTTGTAGAAGATTTCTCCAAATTGGCTTTGCCTATTACCAGATTGATTGACAAGAACACGAACTTTGAACGATCTAAAGAGCGTAAGTAGAGTTTTTCATAACTGAAGAAGAGGCTAGTATTAGCCCAAGCATTAGCAATCCCTGAAGGGACTGATGGATTCATGACATATAGTGATGCCTCTAAAAAGCGTTTAGCACGTGTTCTTATGCAAAAAAGGAGAGTGATTGCATATGCTTCTCACCAATTAAAACCACATGAAGAGAATTACCTCATACATGACCTAGAGCTAGTGGTTGTAGTGTTTATAATAAAATTAATGTGGAGGTATTATCTATATGGAGTTAAGTGTGAGATTTACATTGACCACAAAAGCCTTAAGTACATCTTTACATAAAAAAGAGTTGAACATGATGTGACCAAAGCGATTAGAACTTTTGAAGGACTATGACATAGAAATCAATTATCATCCAGGGAAAGCCAAAGGTGGTTATCAATGCTCTAAGCAGGAAATCGATAAGGTCATTTGCTTGTCTACTTACTCAAAGATAGGACCTTTTGAAAGAGTTTGAAGAACTTCACATCGAAATTGTTTTAGCAAGAGATAGAGGATACTTAACAACACTCTAAGTAGCCTCTAATAGATGGGATCAAGAAGTGACAAGGTGAAGGCGCTGAGTTAAAAAAAAATCAAGAAGAGAGTTGAAGAGGGAAAGATCAAAGACTTTCACCTCAAGTAGGGTGTCCTTTGGTTTAAAGGAAGATTATGTGTCCTAGATGTTGCAAAACTCAAGATGGAGGTGATGAAAGAAGTAGACAACTCTATTTTCACTACTCATCCCGGGAGTACTAAAATGTACCATAACTTGAAAACTCACTTATGGTGGATTGGGAGGAAAAGAGATGTGACGGATTTTATGGATAGGTGCTTGACTTACCAGAGAGTAAAGGCTAAGCATCAGAAACTAAGCATCTTACTTTAGTCCCTATAATCTTGGTGTGGAAATGGGAGCATATCACCAAGGATTTCATCAATGGTGTACATAATACTACCAAGCACCAAGATGACATTTGGTTAGTGGTCGGCAAAATAACAAAAGCTACTCATTTTCTTACTATCAGGATCACATTCACTTTAGAACAACTCGTTGATCTCTATATCCAGGAGATAGTCATATTACATGGTGTGCCCCTTAGCATTGTGTCAGACAAAGATACTAAGTTCACTTCCAAATTCTAGAATGGATTCCAAGCGTCAATGAGTACTAAACTACATTTAAGTACAACCTTCCATCCTCAAACAGATAAGTAGTTAGAAGGGATAATCCAAACCTTAGAGGACATGCTAAGGGCTTGTGCCTTAGACTATGCGGGTAGCTAGGATCGTAACTTGCCATTAGTGGAGCTTGCCTACCACAATAGTCATCACGCTAGCATTGGTAAGACCCTATTTAAAGCAACGTATAGACAACATTGTAGGATGCTTGTTTGTTGGGATGAACTAGGAGGAAAGAGAACCATCTAAAGTAGAATTGATTGATCAAACCAATGAGGTTGCTAAAACCATTCAAAAAAGGCTACAATTGGCTCAAACTAGACAAAAGAGTTATGCAGACACAAAAAGAAGGCCGTTGGACTTTGAGACAGGGGATCATGTATTCCTAAATGTTTCACCTCTTAAAAGGAGTCTACCGATTTGAGAAAAAAGGTAAGCTTAGCCCTAGGTTCATTGAATCGATTGAAATCTTACAGAAAGTGGACCGGTGGCTTACCAATTGGCCTTATCACCCTCTCTTCAAGGGATACACAAGGTGTTTGATGTTTCCAACCTCCACAAGTATGTGATCTGGATCGCATAATTCGCTATGAACCCCTTCAAGTCAAGGAGAATCTTACTTTCATTGAAGAACCGATATGCATCTTGGAAAGGAAAGTTAGAATCATGACTATACCTTATGTCAAGGTTCTGTGGAAGCATCACAAAGTGGCTGAAGCAACTTGGGAGCCAGAACGTGAGATGCAAAAAAAAGTATCCCATCCATTTTGCTACAGGTATCTAAAATTTTGAGGAAGAAATTTCTTAAGCGGGCGAGAGTGTAAGAACCATGAAATTTCATTTTAGCTAATTACATGGGTTTAATTTAACTTAGTTCAATTATTCATTAAATTTCATGATTATATGACATTTTATTTTGGGTAAAAGAATTGCTTGTAGTTATTTGTGAATTAGATGGATGTCTTTGTAATTTAAACTATGTGATTTTCTAAATATAGGTCAAATTCCAGTCATACTAGTTGAATTGGATCAAACCCCATTTCTTTTTTATTTCAAACTCAATTATTGAGTCAAACAAATAAATAAAAAAAATCTTGTGGAGGGGGACTGTCCACGTAGCAGCAAGAAAAGAGAAGGAAATGGAAAACAAATAGGGAAGGGGGTGTTGTTCTCTGCCACGATATGCAAGGGCATTTTGTTTCTTCATAATGCACAAACTCAACACATAGCACACACCCAAAGTGAGAAGAGAGGGAGAAAGAAATGGGGAAGGAGAAGAGGTAGAAGAAGAAGAAGGAGAGCTAAGGCTTAGGAAGAAAAAGGAGAATTCAAGTTATTCTTTAGCTTGTAAGTTGCTTTTTTCAACCGAAATTCTCAAGTGGCTAACTCCCTCCCTAAATGATATTAATTTGAAATTAAATTAATTATTGGGTTTATGTTGAATGTTGGTGATTATGAGTAGTATCTGGAGTTTATTTAGTCGAATTATTAATTTTTTTAGTGAAGAAAGACATTATGTGAATAGTTAACGTTTGGATGAAAATAGAGGAATTGTTGTATGAGGTAGTTTTTGGATGGAAATTTAAGACTAAGTATGTGAATTTAAACTCTTCGTAAACAACCATGGAACTAATAGAGCCAAATCGATATAATTATTTGAATAAAGTTGAGACCACAATTATGCTGGTTTATGGTTTTAAGCATGTGAAAATTTGAATGAGATAATAGGGGAGGTTAATTTAGAGGGGAAAAAAAGGGAACATCCGAAGAGGAAGTTTTGATAGTGAGGAACTAATAAAACAAAAAGGGAACAGTTCATATGTACTAAGTAGCCTCTTAACAAGCTTGGGTTTGATGTTGGATAATGAAAAATATTATGGTGATAATGGACATTGGAAAAGTCTTGGACATGGGCCATAGGTTAAGTATCTTTAAGTTAAAAAGTTGATTTATCAGGGAGTGACTAATGGACACGTAGTAAGATAGTGAAAATCGAGTTAGTGAATTATGCTAGAAAGCATGTAGAAAGCCTCTTGGGTGTGTTAACCAATGGCTAGCTTGTTAATGCTCATGTGACCTTCTATGGCCTTTTATTGTATTTTAGATGCTTTATTGAGTAATGAATTATTATCTCATCAATGACGTGTAAAGTGTGTTCGATGCAAGATGAAGATGGTGGCAAGCTCTCAATATGTGTGAATTTGTATTATAAAGTCTCTTGTAACAAAATGCATTATTGTTACTTTATGAAAGGCGTGTTCATATTTCTATGGGTATTATGTTGCTAGGGATTCTTTAGCAAGCTTATGAAATTATTACATTTTTTTTTTTTCAAATGAAGTTGATTGAGCTATTAAAGATTCAAAAAGGGGTTCTTCTTGTGAAAGTTGTTGCTCATGGGAAAAAATCTTGTTATTCTGAATGATTTGAGGGCTTTGCATTATGGTCGGGTTCCCAAAAAATTGTGCAGCCTATGCGTTCCAAGTCATGGAGTTCTTGATGCAATGGGTTTTCATAAAAATTAGCCTATATATTTTAGGTCAATATTATCCTGACAAGAGTAAGGTACATTATAGACTTTAGTGAATCCCAGGATCCTAAATGTCTAGTGGGTATGTGTCTCAGCCATATTGAGAAGAACTAATGACCAACAATTAACGAATGCCCTAAGAATGAGTTTTAATTCAAATAAGCGAGGTATGGTGTTTTTCTAAGGGTTTTAACCCCAATAGTGTTTTAAAAGGATTCAGTTCGTTTCAGTTGAAATTGAAAATGTGTTTTCACGTTGTTTATGTGTCTTGCTTATAGGTGAGTGAAAATGCTTTAAATGGTGCAAATGTGTCCCTTTTAAGAAGTTTTTATTTAGCACCCAATAGAATGGAGGTTTCGGTTTCATTCTTCTGAAAGTTTGCAAAAGCGATTTTTTATCCTATACTACTAGTATGCCACTAGTATCTGAGTGTTATTATGTGATGAACAGTGTGCACATGTTTTGGGTTTTAAGGCTGGTAGTTATTCACTGAGTCAGTGGTTTGCTCACCCTCTCTGCTCCCCTTGTTCCAGGTTCAGAGTAAGTTTCGTCTTCAAGGAAGAAAATTTCTTTTGTTTGTTATCACATGTTGGGGGACGTTAATACATTGCTTTATTCTATTCAAATACTCCTCTTGTAACTTGCTTGGTGTGGAGCTTTATCTTTTGGACCTATAATGCTGTAACACATTGTTAGTTTGGCTCGTTGATCTCCTTATGACCAACACCACCTACCTCGTCGCCAAACATGTTGTAACATTCCCATATGTGTGTCATAAGTTCATTTGATACCTAGGTGTGTGACCCATAAAGACTTTGTTCATCTCTTTGAACTTTTAGTGGTTGCCAGTTCTAAGTGATATAATTATTTTCTAATGGTGCATTTTCAGGTTGACTCATTCTTAGTCCTTGCTTAGTATGACTATTCAAGCAGGACCTAACGATTATCTTATTGTCTAAAGAAAGAAAAGAAAAAAAAATTCCCATACTTTCCTATTTGATGTAAGTCTTTTAAGTTCAGTTTTAATGTTCAACTTAGCCTCAAGGATTTCATAATGGAGTCTTGGAAATGTACTATTCCTCTTAGGGTAGGCTACTGCTGGCCTCTCTATAGGTTATCACCTAGGTTATCGAATTGAGGCTCAACCTAGAGAAGAAAATTCACCATCTCGCGACAGGTGAAGTTAGTCTGTTGATAAGGAAACATCCTCTAGTGGAGACTGATAGCAATTTCAACCTAGGGACCTACGGACAAAATTTTTCTCACAAAGTGCTTGACTCTATGGTCACCTATAAGGCATTCTGGGCCTATACCATTGAATTCCTTGATAAATCTTTAGAAGAAAACAACATTCCAAGCCGCCAACCTAAAGGGCATAAAAATAAAGTTCCTAAGGGCAAATACCATCCTAACAATGGCATCAAACACTTAAACACGTATTCATAAATCATGGAAATAATCATGATTCGCACTCTAATCACATGTGCAAGTAATTTTATGCACAAACAGATCATGACCAAATCTATTTGATACATCCAAATGAACACCCCTCCTACCCTAAGAGGAATATTACATCGCCAAGACTCCATCACGGAATCGTTGAGGCTAAACTGAACATTAAAACTAAATTTAAAAGACTTGTATGAAATAGGAAAGTATGGGAAATTTTTTTCCCTTCTTTTCTTTCTCTAAGCAAAAACAAAGTTGTTAGGTCCCCCTTGAATAGTCGTACTAAGCAACGACTAAGAATGAGTCAACCTAAAAATGCACCATTAGGAAATAATTATATCACTTATATAAGCAACCACTAAAAGTTTAAAGAAAGGAATAAAGTCTTCACAGGTCACACACCCTGGTCAAACCAACTTATGACACACCTAAGGGAATGCTACGGCATGTTCGAGGACAGCGTAGGTGTTGTTGATCCTTAGAGATCAACGAAGCCAAACTAACAATATATTACAACATTACAAGTCCCAAAGATAAAGCTCCACACCAATCAAATTACAAGAGAATCGTTTGAATAGAATAAAGCAATGTATTAATGTCCCCCAACATGTGATAACAAACAAAAGAAATGTTCTTCCTTGAAGACGAAACTTACTCCGAACCTGGAACAAGGGGAGTAGAGAGGGTGAGCAAACTACACACTCAGTGAATAAGTATCACCCTTACCCAAAATATTTGCACACCATTCATTACACAATAACACTTAGATACTATTGGCATACTAGTACTATAGGATAAGAAATCACTTTTGCAAACTTTCAGCAGAATGAAACTGAAGCCTCCGCTCTATTGGGCGCTAAATAAAAACTTCATAAAACTGACACGTTTGCACTATTTAAAGCATTTGCACTCACTTATAAGCAAGCTATATGCAAATAGTGTGAAAACACATTTTCAACTTCAGCTTAAAAGAACTGAAATCCCTTTAAGAACAGTATTTGGGGTTAAAATCCTTAGAAAAACATCACACTTCACTTATTTGAATTCAAACTCCTTCTCAGGGCATTCATTAGTTGCTAATCATTAGTTCTTCTCAATATGGGTGAAAGACATACCTGCTAAGCACTTAGGATCCCAAGGCGTCTAAAGTCTATAATGTACCTTACTCAAGTAAGGAATGTCAACCTGAAATGCATAGGTTAATTTTTATGGAAGCTTGGAAATGCATTGGGAATTCCACGGCCTAGAACGCATAGGCTGCATAATTATTTGGAACTCGACCATAATACGAAGCTCTCAAATCATTCACAACAACAAAATGTTTTCCCATAAGCAAGTTTCACAAGAGAACCCTCTTTTTAAATTTTTGGTTATTAATCGACTTTATTTGAAGAAAAAAATGTAATAATTTCAAAAGCTTGTTAAAGCATCCCAAGCAACACGAGCCATAGCAATATAAAACACCTATCATGAAGTAACAATTAGACATTTTGGTAAACGACAATTTATAGTACAATTTTACACACATTGAGAATTTACCACCATCTTGATCTTGCATCCATCACACTCACAAGTCATTAGCAAGGTAATACTTTATTATTCAATGAATCGTCTTAAATATGATAAAAAGCCATAGAAGGTCAGATGAGCATTAACAAGCTAGCCATTGCTTAACATGCCCAAGAGGGTTTCTACATGCTTTCAAAGACAACTTTCTAACTCGATTTTCACTACCTTATCACATGTCCATTAGTCACTCCACAACAAAGCCACTTTTTAACTTAAAGTTACTTAACTTAGGACCACTTTTTAACTTAAAGTTACTTAACTTAGGACCCATGTCCAAGACATTTCCAATGCTCATTATCACCATAATATTTTTCATTATCCAACATCAAACCCAAGTTAGTTAAGAGGGTACTTAGTACACATAAACTCTTCCCTTTTTGTTTTATTAGTTCTTCCCCATCAAAGTTTCACCTTTCCATGTACTCTTTTTTTTCCCTCTCTCTCTCTAAATTAGTCCCCTCTACTACCTCATTCAAATTTCCACATGCTTAAAACCATAAACCACCAAAATTGTAGTCCTAATTTTATTCACATAATTCCATCAATTTAATTAATTCCATCAATTTAATCATATTAGGTCCATGGTTGTTCAAGAAGAATATAAATCCACATACTTAGTCTTAAATTCTCATCCAAATTTCCACATGCTTAAAACCATAAACCACCAAAATTGTAGTCCTAATTTTATTCACATAAGTCCATCAATTTAAATAATTCCATCAATTTAATCATATTAGTTCCATGGTTGTTCAAGAAGAATATAAATCCACATACTTAGTCTTAAATTCTCATCCAAATACTAGCTCATACATTCATTCCTCAATTTGCATCCAAACCCTAACTATTCATAAAATGTCTTCTTCTCACTAGAAAAATTGATCATTCAACTAAATAAACTCTAGATACCACTCATAATCACCAACATTCAACACAAACCCCAAAATCAATTTAATTTCAAATAATATAATTTAGGAAGAGAGTTATCTACTTGAGAATTTTTCGTTGAAAAGAGCAACTTGCAAGCCAAAGAGTGGTTGAATCTCTCTTTCCTTCCAAGCCCTAGCTCTCCTTCTTCTTCCTCTTCTTCTTTCTCTTCTCCTTCTTATCCCTTTCTTCTTCCTCTCTCTTTCTCCCTCTCTTCTCACTTTGTGCGTGTGTCTAGGGCTGTTCATTGGTCCCTGATCGGACCGGACCGAAGACCGATTGAGGACTAATCTAAGGACCGAGGACCGGACTGGCCCAAATGCTGTCTGGACTAGAACGAACCGATAAGAACCCGGACTGGACCGAAATCGGACTGAGTCTCCAAGGGCCAAATTGAAATGAAAATAAAAACTAAATTGCTATTTGGTTAAAAACGACTATAAAAATTTCACCTTTCCATCAAAATCCCAATCCAAAAAAAAAAAAACACAAAAATTAAATTCTCCAAATTCTGCTCCATTTCCAGAAGGGAAGGGCACTAGGCATCCCAAATCCCAATATTCATCTCCCGTAATGGCATCCCCCTTGCTGATTTCACCTTCTTTTTGTTCTTTTCTTTTTTTTTGCCTTCAATTTATCCTAAACCCCATTTTAATTCACCACATTTGCTCAAATCTCAATTTTCTTTCCGCTAGAAAAAATATAAATTCTTAGGTCAAAAAACTTTCATCCCAAATCAGACCATGTACATAGACATGATATAATTAGTCATTGTTTTGTTGGAGCCCTTCGGTTTCTCTGTTTATTAATTCATTGTTTTGATTCTTCCCTACATTCGGCCACGCACTGTCAGTTTGAGATGCAAAGTCTAATATTAAAAACTCAAAATTGAAAAAAAAACCCCCTATATTTAATCGGTCTACGGTCCAGTCTGCCGGTCCACCCGGTCCGAACCTGGACTGGACTAAAGACAGAAACGAGAAAAAGAGAGGACCAGACTGACTTAGCATGGTCCGGTCTGGTCCAGGCTGGTCTCGGTCCGGTTCAAGTTTGGACTGGATAATGAATAGCCCTACGTGTGTTGTTTGTTGTGTTCGTGTGTTTTGTAGAAACATGCCCCCTTGCTTGTTATGGGAACGAACAACCCCCCTTGCTATTTTTTTCTTTTCCTTTTCCTTTTTAGTTGTTGCATGGACAACCCTCCTCCACAATGTTTGTTTTTCTTTCTTTAACTCAATAATTGAGCTGGAAATAAAAAAGAATTGGTGTTTGACCCAATTCTACTAGTTTGCCTAGAATTTATCCGCATTTAGAAAATCACATAATCAAAATTTCAAAAAGAAGACGCCTATGTAATTCACCAATAACTGCAAGCAATTCTTTTACCCAATATAGAACATCATACAATAAAAATTAACGAATAACCGATTAAACTAAACTAACCTATGTAATTAACTACAATGAAATTTCATAGTCCTCATGAGAAAATTCTATACAAGTTTATGCGAAGCATGAATTTGACACTAGTTATTATCCATAAACGAGAGAAAATTGCAACCGAGTAATTAATCTAAGAACTTTTGGAGGTGAAAATTGAACGTATAGGAGAGGAATTTAAATTGGATACACTTGCTTGCATTGATAATGGACAAGTTATCAATAGATTAATACATTGCCCGTGTTCATCCGAATAATAATAATAATAATAATAATAATAATAATAATAATAATAATAATAATAATGCTTTCTTGCCTTTTCGTAAAGGTATGTTTCCTTATAAATTTATTTTTAGGAGACAAAAGAAATTTATAGTTTATTGTTCTTAGTTTTATCTCCTCACTTTTTTTCTACAAACAATGAAATGCTTATATGTGAACTAGTAAAAGAAAATGCTTATCTATGCATGTAATAAATGCTCACCAATGTATGCACGATCCAAAATGTTCATCTATATACTAAAATTGATGATTATCAACATTTACCAAAGCAATTATATAGTACGTACCTATATACTAAAAAAAATATTTATTGGAATGTCAAACCAATGCTTATTTGAACATAAACAAAATTCTTATCTTTTTGAGCAACTCTTAATGCTAGTATTTTTATGTTAGCACACGCAAAAACTTATAGTTTATTGTTCTTCACTTTTTGTCCCCCGTTTTTGCAAACAACGAAATGCGTATCTGTGAACCAATAAAATGCTTATCTCTGCACATCTAGTACACATTCACTGACACATATAAAACCAATTGTACCACCAACCCGAAATGTTTATATATGTCAAAATTGATAATTATCAACATCTAACAAAGTAACTATATATGGTATTTATTTATATACTTAGGCCATATTCAGCAATAACGTTTGGAATAGCATTCAGCGTTTTGATCAAATCAAGACACTAATCAGTCAATTCTTAGTGTTTGATAACATAGTGTTTGGGCTAGCGTCTTAAGCAATGTTTCTAAAAAGCTAATAATATTAGCTTTTGGCATTTGAAGGTAGCATTTCACATTTTTTTGTCAAAAAATACACTTTGAATTTTATCGTTGGAAGTTATCCATATATTCTTTTCTGTTAATTTACATTAATCAGCTAACCAACAACTGAACTTACCGAACACATTTTTCTCAAGCACTCATCTAAACAGTTATTCACTAACAACTAAATCAGAACACTTATCCCGTTCCTAGATAGTTATCCACTACCTTAATAGTTATCTACTACCTAAACAGCTAATTTTTCTGAGCAGGCCTTTAAAAAATGGTTCTTGGAAATATGTGGTACATATTTTGTCTCACTTTATGCAAGCTCCTAAGGAATAACAAATGGAGGCTGCAAGCCAAGCTCTATGTTGTCTAAAAGGAAGTGTCGGAGAAGGTATTTTCTTACATGCCAACAATGATTTGCAGTTGTATGGTCATTGTGATTCAGATTGGGGAGAATGTCCTCTGTCAAGATAATCATTGACTAGGTATTTTGTCACTCTTGGAGAGTCACCTATTTCTTAGAAGACCCAAAAGCAGGCAATAGTTTCCAGGTCTTCTACTGAAGCAGAATATAGGTCTATGGCAATGGCAACAAGTTGACTTGTTTGGTTATGAACTTTTCTTGGCATCTTTAGAAGTATTTCATCTTCAACCTATGAAGTTGTATTGTGACAGTAAAGCTGCCTTACACATAGTTAAGAATCCGATACAAATGAATTCCATGGGTCAAGCTTAGGTAGTGTCATGGTCAGCTCATCTTAGACTAGCCCAGTGACGGCCATTAAAAAGAATATTTTATTGCATTTTGTCTCTATTAAAGTTCTTGTAATTATTATATTGTGGTATGATTGTATCAAACTAGATGATTAATTCCCAATTAGTTAGCATATTAAATATCAATCCGAAACAAATTTTACAAGGGAGATTGAGGAAAGGGTACAAAAAGGACCAAACATATAGAGATTGATTGTCAATTTGTTCGTGAAAAACTTGCTGGTGGTTTATTATCTCCTTCTTATATGACCTCTGAGCCATAGGCTACATACATACTCACAAAAGTACTTAATTGGCAAGTGACAATTCAAATTCTCAAAAGCAAGTTGGGCGTGATTAATCTATATGCTCCAACTTAAGGAAGAGTGTTAAGGATAATG
The DNA here is from genome assembly GCA_029747015.1 of Carnegiea gigantea. Classification (NCBI taxonomy): domain Eukaryota; kingdom Viridiplantae; phylum Streptophyta; class Magnoliopsida; order Caryophyllales; family Cactaceae; genus Carnegiea; species Carnegiea gigantea. The sequence continues at coordinate 273,740 of JAKOGI010000135.1, read as the reverse complement.
TTTGCTAGAGAAAATATTTGTTACATGTTTAGTTTCCTATTTGTATTAGGAGTAACATGGAATATTACCAAATTGTATTTGGTTTAGACTTATAGCTATCTTGGACTTGAACCCAGGCATATAGGCTTGTATGTATGGCGTTGGTATGCGGCTATCTTCAGCAAATCAAGGAACAGAAAATGCACATCAAATTGTTCATAAATTATTCTTCCACGTTTCTCAAATTTTAACATGGTCTCAGAGTCAAGGTTGTGCTCGATCTCGGTTGGCCATCATCTCCTATAGGGATCATGCCATGTGCTGAACCTTGTCAGTAGCCTACACATGAGGGGTGTGTGAATAATATGAAAGTAGGTGTTGACACATATTGATAAAATAAAAAGCCTTGAGCATGCTTATAAGCTATTGAGTTACTCCACCATTACCAATTAATTTTAGGTTGGAACCTCATTTGAGTTTATATGTATAACTTATTTGTTGAAGTCCCAATATAAAAAAAATTACAATGGACAAGTTATCAATGTATCAACATATTGCTTGGATTTTGCGCATTAAAAAAATAAAATTCTTCCATGCCTTTCCATAAGGGTATGTTTCCTTGCAAATTTAGTTTTAGGAGACAAAAGAAACTTGTAGTTTATTATTCTTTTATTGTGTCTTCTTACTTTTTTTTCTATAAACAATCAAATGCTTATATGTGAACTAATAAAATAAAATGCTTATCTACACATCTAATAATGCTCACCAACATATAAACGACTCGAAATTTTTATCTATATACTAAAATTGATAATATCAACATCTAACAACAACAACACCTTCCAGTGTGGGTCCCGCTTTCGCGGGGTCTGGGGAGATCCAGATGTAGGCAACCTTACCTCAGCTGGCATGACTGCTCATTGAGAAGCTGATTCCAAGAGACCCACAAAACAAGATTTTATGAAAATATTTTATAGGAGAAGAATTTTGTGAAAACATTTTATATTTTATAGAAGAAAGATTTTGTGAACACATTTCATGAAGCAAAACTAAGGATAAGCATCATGAAATTGAATTAAGGAGTATTCAAACAGGGGCTATAACTATGTAAACATTAGTACAATAAAGTAGAGGAAGGTAGCATACCTTTGCCAACAGACGCAAGCAAACAATATTTCTTCCCAGCTACAAGTACTACCTGCATACAAATATAATATCTGAAAAACAACAATCAAACCTACCCTACCGCAATCGAGAGATAACTACGAAGCCACCTTTCAGCGATCTAAGATCTTAATTCTATTCCGCCATCGTCTCCTATCCTGAGCCATGTCCTCCGTCAACCCGACAACTTTCAAGTCCTTTCTAATGACCTCGTCCAAACTCTTCTTGGGTTGCCCCCTCCGTCTTTTCCCTTCGGGGATGTTAACCCTCTCACATCTCCTCACTGGAGCGTCAACACTCCTTCTTTTCATATGACCGAACCATCTGAGTCTTGTTTCTCTCATCTTATCTTCGATGGAAGCTATTTTAACTAAGTTCCTAATTACTCCATTACTAATTTTATCCATTCTCGTATAACCACAAATCCATCTAATTATCCTTATCTCTACTACCATTAACTTTTGGACCTGCGTCTTTTGGGCCAACACTCTGCCCCATACACAACAGCACGTCTAACTAGCATACGGTAGACTTTGCCTTTTAGTCTTACCGGCATTCTCTTATCACACAGCACACCTGAAGCGTACTTCCATTTAACCCGCTTTTATGTGCTGGTTAATATCTTCGTCAATATTTCCTTTCTGTTGAATGATCGAGCCTAGATATTTAAACTTCTCGACCTTTGGTATCGCCATTCCCTCAATGGTGACTACTCCCCTTCCATCTTCCCTACCACTGAAACAGCAATATAGGTATTCCATTTTCGATCTACTTACTCTAAAACCTCTAGACTCCAGTGTATATCTTCATTGCTCTAACTTGTCGTTAACTCCCTCTCCGGTGACATTAATAAGAACAATGTCATCCGCAAACAATATATACAATGGTAACCCATCTTGAATCTCTTTTGTAAGTTCATCCATAACTAGAGTGAAAAGAAACGAACTTAGTGCGAAACCCTAATGCAGGCCCATACTAATAAAGAAGTCATTAGTAACCCCTCCTGGCGTCCTAACATTCGTCCTACCTCCCACGTACATATCCTTAATAAGTCGAATATACAAAAAAGATGCTCCTTTCTTTTCTAAGCATTCCCATAACACTTCACGCGGAACTCTATCATATGCTTTTTTCAGATCAATAAACACTATATGAAGATCTACCTTTCTATTTCTGTACAATCCCATAAGTCTTCTAAGGAGGTAAATTGCCTCTGTGGTTGATCTACCCGCCATAAAACCAAATTGGTTCTCAGATATCGAAATATCCTTCCGCAACCTTCTCTCAGTCACCCTTTCCCACAATTTCATAACGTGATTGAGCAACTTTATACCCCTATAATTATTACAATCTTGAATATCCCCTTTGTTCTTGTACAAGGGGATGATTGTACTAAATCTCCATTCTCTGGGCATCTTAGCAGTCCTAAAAATAACATTAAAAAGCTCTGCTAGCCACTTCAATCCCTCTTCACCCAAACACTTCCACACTTCCACCGGTATCTGATTTGGTCCTTCTACTTTTTCATTGGACATCTTCTTCAGGATCTCTTTAATCTCATCCTTACTGATAGGTTCACCCAATTGGGGGTCAAGTAGGCTCTCACTACTCTCTCTTTCCCTACTTTGAAAATCTTCCATCACTTCATGCCTTTAAGGCAACCGTTAAAAATTTGTTCAAGATATGTTGATCACCAAGATAATACTAACTATCACTGATATAATAGCTACTTGATCACCACTGATCACCTCATCCTAGTAGTGATCAATAGCTATTTTTTTCAGTGATCGTTAGTATTACCTTGATGATCAATATACCTGTAAGGCAACATTTGAAAATTTATTCAAGATATATTGATCACTAAGGTAATGCTAACGATCACTAACACAATAGCTGCTGATCACCTCATCCTACTTATCTTGCACAAGACCTCATCCTACCAGAGTCGTCCCTATATATATATATATATATATATATATATATATATATATATATATATATGTTACGAATCTGTACACTAAAATAATGATTATTGGAATGTCAAACCAATGCTTATTTGAACATCGACAAGATTCTTATATTTCTGGGCAAATCTTAATGCTAGTATTTTTATGTTTAGTATGCACATAGGAAATTTATAGTTTATTTTTGTTTATTGTATTCCCTCCTTTTCTATGAAAAACAAAATGTTTATCCATGTCAAAAAAAAAAAATGCTTGTCTATGACCCTATAAAATGCTCATCTACACCTCTAATAAATGTATGCTTACCAACATGTATAAACTAATTGCATCATACAACACAAAATGTTATCTCTATATAAGAATTAGTGATCATCAACATCCAACAAAGTAATTATATATGGTATTTAATTATTTTTATACTTAAAAATACTTCTTGAATACCAAACCAGTACTTACATGAACATCAACAGAATTCTTATCTTTTTGGGAAACTCTTAATGCTAGTATTTTTATTTTTATTAGACATGAGGGACTTCTATTTTATTGTTCTTTATTTTGTCTCCTTTTTTTTTTTTTTTTCTATAAACAACAAAATGCTCACTTGTGAATTAATAAAATGTTTGTCTATACATATAATAAATGCTCACCAAAACATATAAAACAATTATACCACACAATCTGAAATGTTTATCTATATATTAGAATTGATGATTATCTATTTCTAATAAAGTGATTGTATGTAGTGTTTATCTATGTACTAAAAAACGCTTACCGCAATACCAAAGCAATGCTTATATGAACATCAAACTGTGATTTGGACCAAACATTGAAAAAAGCAAATATTCAAGAAGTTTGAGGGTGGAAGATTTGAAAATGAAGTTGATTAACATAGTTTAAGTGTACAATGGAATGCCGAGGCCAAAAAATCTGTCCTTAATAAGACATTTTTGTCTGTAGAGAATCTAAATGACTCCTTATATATATATATATATATATATATATATATATATATATATATATATATATATATATATATATATATATATATATATATATATAATATATATATATATATATATATATATATATATATATGTATGTATATAGAGTCAAAATATATCAAATATTCATTTACAACGATAATTAAGATGCTTATCTACATATCATCAAAAATGCTTATCTAAATACTATCTAAATGCTCATAATATTTACAAACCAACTATAATACTTATCTTCATTGTAAGTAGAAATTAATTTAAATACAAAACAAAAGCTTGTCTTGACCAATGATTCATGATTTAATGTCAACTCCCTTAGCAATTTTATTTATGTTCCATTACTTACTGAATCAAAAAAATTCTCATTGCACAGCCTACCGGTGCAGGGCATCTAACGCCGCACACTTAAGTATTGCATTTGGGATGAAGAACTGACCACTCCATCCATTAGCACATGCAGTCATCCATTTTTCAATCAAAAGGAAATCAAGATGGACCGACCTATCTAGCATGGCTTACAATGTCTAATGACCTACTCTTTTAATTCTGCTTCCTTCAGCTGAATTTATTTCGTTTAAAGCCACCTCTATCAAAATTAGATTGATTCCACAACTAAAATAATATATGAAACTGATTCCAACCATCTTAATTATGTGAACTGAAACTGCAAAATACTTTTACTTCCTATTTTATTTGCTTGTTATTATGCCTCGTAGTTTTTGCTTGGTTTTCATATGCAGATTATTAAATAGATTTCTTACTTTTTACAATCCTTTTGAAAAATGATAATTTTGAAAAGAAACAAAGGATAGTAATTAATAACATTGCAATATACAACTGTGTGTTTTTCCAATGGCTAATGAGCCAATCATAAGATGCCATTCATAATTGGTTGATGATATCAATGAAGTACTTACTCCTAGCAAGCTGAGGGCATTATTGGCAATCACAAATTTTTAAACTAAATCCTTAATATGCATACTTTGCCAATCCATGCAAATTAAATGGGACGCGTGGAGTAAGTTGAATAAAAATGGCCGAAGTCTATACACTTCAGGTAGGCGGATGAAATTGTCTGAAGTCAATGTAAGATACAGCTCAGTATCATGGCAACAACACAAAACTTGAAGATTTGGTCTTTGGATTGACAGCTAGTGAGTTTCTCCCCAAGCTTCTTCCTCTGCCCCCAATAGCACATGCGTTGTCTTCCTCCTCAGCATGATTGGGGGGACGGCTCCTGCAAGCTCTGGCCGTTGCTGGCTCCGGCATGATCCTGTTGCTTTGGATTTTGGTTTTTCCTGTCTTTAAGTTTCTGTTTTGCCATATCAACTATACCTTGATTTAGTATCGAGGGTTTCTGCTCTACTGTCCCTTTCCAGTTTGTTGGTCTTGGTCTAGTTTTGGTTCGATTTAGGCGATTTGGCTAGTTTGGCTTATCGATTATAGTTTGTTGAGTTTTCTTTGTTTAGCTTTTGTGAATTCAACTTTTGGCCTGTTGGGTTTCGTGGCCCAAAATCCAAGTACCGGCACGGTGGGACCGTGCTACACAGGACACGGGCGTGTCAAGACGAAGAACGTCCAGTCGAAGAGGACAGAAAAACGGCACGGGGGTGCCGTGCCACACGGGGTGACCGTGCCACGTGGCACGGTCGTGCCCTGTGTGTTTACGCCGCCTCTCTCGGAAGGTGGTTAGAGTTCTGTTCAAGGGGGAATTCTACCTGGCGGCTAGGGTTGCAAGCTAGGGGGGAAAACTCTACTTTTGAGACCCTATATAAAGAGGGTCAAGCCTAGGATCTAAATATCTCCAGTACTCATACATACATTGAGAGGTAGAAGTACTTTGTGAGAGATTACAATAGAGAGGTTGTAATTCTGCTCTTAGATCAAATCACTGTGGTGATTGTGATCGTGTTGTATTCTTCCTGCTCATAGTGAATTGTTCTGGTGCTGTCGCCGTCCGTGGTTTTTTCCCGATTTGGGTTTTCCACGTTAAATCTCTTGTCTTCTTATTTCTGTTTTCTGTTATTCACTTGAATTCTGAATCTCTAACTCATCCTATCGCTTCCGCTATTATTATTGCTCTAATATTATTCCTAACAAGTGGTATCAGAGCTTTGGTTATAGGATGTCTTCTATCATGAAGGTAGATATTCAGAAATTCGATGGGGAGATTAGTTTTAATCTCTGGAAGGTGCAGATGAGAGCAGTTCTCATTCAGCACGGGTTGTGGAAGGTTCTGAAGGGACCTCACGTAAAACCTGAGAAGATGACAGAAGAACAGTGGGCTGAAGATGTAAAGAAGAGACGTGGGTCGTTGACGGAGGACGAATGGGAGGAACTGGAGCTGAAAGCGGTTTCAGCCATACAGTTGTGCTTGGCACCACATGTTCTGCGAGAGGTGCTAGATAAGACAACTGCGGTGGATCTTTGGGCTCGGCTGGAGGAACTCTACATGACGAAGAGTCTCGCCAACAAGATCCGTTTGAAGGAAAGGTTGTATACCTTTCGTATGGCTGAAGGTACCCCTGTCCAAAAGCATTTGAATGAGTTTAACTCTATTCTTGTTGACTTGGAGAGTCTAGATGTGAAAGTTGAGGATGAGGATAAGGCTATTTTGCTTGTTGTGTCGTTACCCCCTTCTTATAAACACTTTAAGGAGATTATGCTATATAGTAATTCTAATACTATATCGTTTGAAGATGTTAAGTCAAACCTGTTGTCTAAGGAGAAGTTTGATCTTGACATTCATGCTGATTCTGCTGAGGGATTAGCAGTAAGGGGTACAACAATTGAAAAGGGGAACGGTAATATGAGTAAGAACCGTTCTAAATCTAAAAATCCTCATGCTGGTAAGACCTGCAATTACTGTGGTAAATTGGGTCATATTGTTGCTAACTGCTGGAAACTGCAAAAGAAGAAGGAGAAAGAAGAAGATAATCCTAAGGAGCCTGCTGAAGCTTCGTTTGCTGAATCTGATTCTGATTGTGACGTTCTGTTTGCTACCTCTACTGAAGGGGGGAGCGATTCTGATTGGATTCTTGATTCTGGGTGTACCTATCATATGTGTCCTCACAAGGATTGGTTTTCAACATATGATCCAGTTGACTCAACTGTTGTTCACATGGGCAATAATGCCCAATGTAATGTAACTGGAATCGGTACTGTTAAAATCAAGACCCATGATGGTGTTGTCAGGACTTTATCGAATGTTCGTCACGTTCCTGACTTGAAGCGTAACCTCATCTCGTTGGGCACCCTTGAATCCAAAGGGTGCAAATATTCAGCTGAAGGTGGAGTTTTGAAGGTCTCAAAGGGCAGTAGGATTCTGCTGAAGAGTTTGAGGCAAGGACGCCTCTATGTCTTGTAGGCATCTACTGTCACAGGTTATATAAAGGAAAGTTCATATAAGTCATCTCCCAGAGCTAAGTTTAAGCATTGCTTGGACTTAGTGGGTATTCACAGCCACTAAGTGCCCATCGGGGCAGTGCCCCTAGGGAGGGGCCGTCACCCTTCGGGGTGCAATGACGGAGTCAGAAAGTAGTGATTGGAGATTTTGGTCCAAGGTGGAGATTGTTGGGTTTCGTGGCCCAAAATCCAAGTACCGGCACGGTGGGACCGTGCTACACAGGACACGGGCGTATCAAGACGAAGAAAGTCCAGTCGAAGAGGACAGAAAAACGGCACGGTCGTGCCCTGTGTGTTTACGCCGCCTCTCTCGGAAGGCGGTTAGAGTTCTGTTCAAGGGGGAATTCTACCTGGCGGCTAGGGTTGCAAGCTAGGGGGGAAAACCCTACTTTTGAGACCCTATATAAAGAGGGTCAAGCTTAGGATCTAAATATCTCCAGTACTCATACATACATTGAGAGGTAGAAGTACTTTGTGAGAGATTACAATAGAGAGGTTGTAATTCTGCTCTTAGATCAAATCACTGTGGTGATTGTGATCGTGTTGTATTCTTCCTGCTCATAGTGAATTGTTCTGGTGCTGTCGCCGTCCGTGGTTTTTTCCCGATTTGGGTTTTCCACGTTAAATCTCTTGTCTTCTTATTTCTGTTTTCTATTATTCACTTGAATTCTGAATCTCTAACTCATCCTATCGCTTCCGCTATTATTGTTGCTCTAATATTATTCCTAACATGGCCTTTCCCAAAGTTTCAGTTTCCAACTTCATCTTTCAGTTTGTTTCAGCAACATCAGTAGTTTTAAGGGCACTTCCACCACTCTTTATTAGTTGATTTTTCAGAGTCCCAAATCCCAGATAAACTTGGGGAGCATGTAAGAAGCGGTATTATGGACAGGGGTGGAGCCAGGATTCAAAGCAAGGAGGACGAGATTAATAATACACATAACATAAACTTTAATAGTTTTAAAAATGAAGTGCATAGCTAATATATTCAAGAAAGTTGTCCTCGACGAGGTCTCATATTTTAAAAGTAACGCATGATATTGTCGTTCGATTGACTTTTAAAAAGATTCAAAAAAACATTACACAGAAAGCAACACAAGGAGTCAAACTCGCAACCTCCCACATGGAGCAACAAGCAAGCAACCGATATGCTATGCACTACTTTGTGAAATATTTAAGAACTAATTAATATATATCTATTTTTCATTTACACCAGAATATCCTACATTTAATTTTTTTTCCCAAAAAGTTGGGGGGTCAATTGACCCCCTTTCCCCTTAGTGGCTCCACCACTGATTATGGAGATGGATGATCCTGTGATGGCTCTTACAAAAGCTAAATTGTTGACAGAAGGGAATAAACTTTTGAGAAATCAAGCATATAGGCTGGCAATTTTTAGGTACGATAAATCTTTTCAATACCTTTGTGTGGCTGTCGCCATGTCTGAGGATGATTCCGGTTTAATGGAAGAACGATGCACGAGATTCATTACTTTCATTCTCCCATGATGCACGAGATGATTGTTCGAGCACAATACATCAACCCTCCTTTTTTAAAGAGCAGTTAGCCTCTGGTGACAATCAAAGCACGGCAATGACGGTTGAAGAAACCACATGGGTTGAGGACAAGGTACTGAATTGGAGTCTTGACGACAGGGTTCCAATTCAGTGGCTGGTAACTACTACAACTAGCTTGGCTTTGGGCAAGACGAGTCTGGTAACAGCTTTGTTACTTAGTCCAGTCCAGGACATTAGGGTTGGTGGGATGGAGACTAGTTTCGAATTGTATGTTACAATGTTTTCTCATGCATTAGGGCTTAGGAGGAGAACCAGATCCTCATGCGTCCGCATGGTGGCCCGAAGACATCGATGAGCTCCTACACAAAGCTGCCATTGGGTCAGAGATGTGGCTTAAGCGAATCAAGAGACTCAAGCGGATGATGTAAATGAGCCGTCAGTGCAAAAAATGGGTCATGTTGTCTTGGGAATAGGAATGATGTGTAGCAAAACTCTTTTGTAAGGTACGTTAAGTTTTCTAGTGTATTAGTTGGACAAGTATATATGGACGCGGCCTCCCATTCTCACATGCTTTTGCTTGTTGACCAAAAAAAAAAAAATAAAGACTAGGATGGTATTTGGTAAACAATTGTTCGTCATTAGCTATTTGTATTAGTGGTAGCTATTTATAATAACTATTTATATTAACTGTTTAGATTAGCTATTTCTACTATAAAAAAGTATTTGGTGAAACTAGCTCAACAAAATTAGGAAACAAAAAGCTAATTTCGAATAAATTCATTGCAAAAAGTTCAAAATTTGAGGTTTTTCAAATTAGTTTTTTGAACGCCGGAAAAAATCCCTTCAAAAAGTTAAGTCACCCATGGTAACATATATCATACATCCAAAGTCTATACTCCCACTTGCTACGAATATATATTTTTCCGTCGTGTATTTATCATATAAACAATTTAAATATATGACGCAGAGGTAGACCTGTCAGTTCAGGTTGGCGGGTTAAATACAGGTTGGGTGTATTCGAATTCGAGTAAAATACAGGTCGGGTGTATTTCGAGTTAGGGTAAAATACGGGCGGGTGTATTTCGGTTTTATAGGTTTTGGGTCAACCCAACATGTTTGAAGCGCCTTTTTAGTGAATTATTTCTCTTTTCGTAAAAATCAAAATCTTGACAAATTTATTACTTAAAATTGTTTATATTAAATGAACAAACATTCTAATTCTAATTTCTCAAAAGAATATAAAAAATATTTAAACTTTTCAAAATGATATATGAATGCCATGTACCGGTAGACACTAAGTCACGTTTGAGTGGGTTGGTCTGTATATTAAATATTAATAATAAGTTGGGTCATTCATAGGTTGATCCATCTAAAGCATGATAATGAGTTGGAGCGGTTTAACCCATTACTAATCCATTTAATGATTTGACATTTTATCAATTAACCTACCATTACCTAATAATTTTGTTGGGTGATTCAAAGTGGAGTAATTAACCTAACAAAATGTCAAATCATTAAATGGGCTAGTAACGGGTCATTCATGGGCCTCTGCGTAACTTGTGGAAATATGTACTTTTAAGAGCATGATATACCGCCTGATCACCAAGATGGTTAAGAGAACCAGTCGGTCAAATCGGTCAGACTGGGAACTGGTCAATGCAATAGGCTGGAAAAATAGAAGAACCATTCTGGGTATTGAACGGGGAAAACTCGGTCAAACCCGGGTGACCTGACTGATTTTGTCAAACCGACCAACCCGCAATTGGACCGGATTTTCCCAATTTGAATAAAAGGGCAGGGTTTTTTTTGGGGGGGGGGCTACTTCCATGGCTGCTCTCTTGGACTCTTGCACCCTCGCCTCTTGTTCTCCTCTCCATATCTCCTCCTCAACCCTCAAGGCCTCAACGACGTGCTCTCTGTTGCCGGTAGTCACTATTTGGTTCTCAAGGTAATTCTTTTTAGCTTTGCTTCTCTATCCCTGTTTCGTTCTCGGTCTCTATTTTCTTCTGAATTCTAAGTTCTACCTTTCTTTGATCCTTCGAATTGTTTACTTGCTTCTTTGTTCTACTCTGTCAGACTCTCGCTTCCTATGAAGACACGCTAATGTGAAAGGAAAATAAAAACTCCGCAGAGGCCCGAGCCAGAAGACAGGACATGTGTGTTGCGGCGTTGCCAATACCCTGTCCAGTAATCAATCTTTAGAGAGAGAGAGAGAGAGAAGGGCTGAGAGCAGTCGGAGCCAGGGAAGCGAAACTAGAACGCGGGCCCATCATGCCACGTGTCACTTGCCCATTGCATTGTCAAACAAATGCCATGTGTGGTGGAACTAGGCAGAGTTCCACCACGTGAGTAACACATTTTTGTTTTTAATTAGATTTTTGCTTTTTTTTTAAAGGATCAATATATGATATTTATATGATTAAAAAAAATAGGGTTGTGCGTTATAAGGTGAGATCATGATAAATAATTTTATTGGATGACTCAAAGAGAAATTACATGGGTTGGAGAAGTGATAAAATATAAGTTCCAAAAATTTGAAACTTTTGATAATGTGGCAAGCTTGAATTCCAAAAAATGGAATTATGGTTAGGAATGCTCTGAGAAGTTGAGGAATAGAAAACTTAGATCTTCACGGAATCAGGGAATGGAGGCGGAGAGCTTGAGGAACAAAGCTCGAAAAAGCAAACCCTATGAGTTGTCAATTATTAATATGGAATTACGGGCTTTCCCTTTAAAGGTCTCATATATATTTTTGGCTCCTATGTGCTTAACTAGGGGCAGATAAGCTCATTTCTTTTGGGCCCTATGGTATGTTACTTAAGTTCAACGACTTTTTTCCTTCTTATGCTAGAAAAATATTATACAAATAATAATAATAATAATAATAATAATAATAATAATAATAATAATAATAATAAGTGGTGTTAACCCTTTATTTTATTTTTAGCAATTTATTATCTTAAATACAAACATTTAAAGAAAAAGAATTACAACGGTGTCCAATGGGTCATGCCGTTATAATTCGATTTGACGGTAAAACGGATCAACCGGTCCATCCCCGGTCCAACTGATCCAACCAATTGATCCATTGACCCATTCCTTCAACCGGGTCGATCATCGAGTCGATTTTCTTAGCATTGGTCACCAAATATGAGACTAGTTTTTTTGTCAAAAAGCTATCCAATGAACTCTTCACCAAACATCCCCTAAATAATGTAATTTACACTTACTATCAAAAAATAAACAAAAATTGAAATGCATCATATCTGATTAAGAATGAAGGCAGTGCTTGGTGATAAGCCTTTTGGCTAAAAAGAACCTTTTCCATAGTAACAAAAACAAAAAACCTAATTTAGATATTCAATAAATGGGTTGTTCAGATTCAAGAGAACAAATTTGAAAAAGTCCAAATGTTTTTTGTATTAACCTTCTAAAAATTTGTTATTGTTTCCCAACTTTGTTACAAATAACTAATTGTGCTAAATGCTTTCCCTTCAAATGCCTAACGTAACAATCCAATACAAATAAATTCTAAGAACTTAAAAACAGACAGGAGGAGTTATTGTAGATTGAAAGCAAGTGGCAAGGTGGTAATTAACTTCAACTTGGTGTCTATTTGTTCCTAGAGATTTTGATGACAACGAAAAGCAGATAGTCAGACAAGATGAGTTACTGTAGATTGAAAGCAAGTGGCAAAGTGGTAATTAACTTCAACTTGGTGTCTATTTATTCTTAGAGAATTTGATGAGGACGTAAAGCAGATATCATTTCCCACAGCTGGATGTACACGGAGCGGAAGAATTGCTGCCTTCTCTCTCTTTCTTTCACTCTTTCTCTTCCTGTGAACCTCTCTTTGGCTCCCTCTCCACAATTTGTAGCTGGGTTTTCCTCTTGCTTGCTTCTCGTGTTTTGCCTTCTTTCCTGTTGCTCAATTGATGGTAAGATTTTATTTTTTTTCCTAATTTCTGAGAACTTTTTATTTGGTGTTCGAATTGAGCTCTAGCAAATTTTATGTCTTCTGATGATGTTCTATTTTCCTCTTGCTTGCTCCTCCTGTTTTGCCTTCGTTCGTATTGCTTTCCAATTTCTGGGAACTTTTTATTTAGTGTTCTAATTGAGCTCTAGCAAATTTTATGGCTTCTGATGATGTTCTGAGGCATCGTGCGAATGTATATTTCAAAATGATTTTAGTGGTTTGCTTTCTGGCCCATGAAAGTCGATTCAAGTTATTGAAATTTTGGGGGGTTTAGGATATGTCAATAAAGTCGATTAAATTAGAACATCATTTTTTGAACTGGTTTAAACGAGATAGAATTGGTTAAATCTGAGGACTTCAGTTTGGGTGATGTGGATACTATGAATCTTGGGTTATTTTCTTCTCTGTTTTCCGTTTCCCCTTGCTGCATGTCCCCTTTTTTTTCCTTTTTTAAACTGGTTTAAATGAGATGGAATTGGTAAAGTATTTCATTATTTTCTTAATTTCTTCGTTGTTTTCTCTTTCCCTTTGCTGCATGTTTCACTAGCTCTCTACCGTTACCCTTTTTTTTCCTTCTTCCTGGAGTTGTAGGATAGAATTCATTTTCTATTTTCTCTATCCTGTCATTTTCATGGGTGAATTTGGTCGATTAGGCTAGGGGTTTGTGAGTTAATTTGCTTCCTTAATTTCAACAAGTAGTACATTTATTGTCTTCCTCAATGTTTCTTTCTTTGCATTTGTATATCTATATTGTTCTCTTTTCTTTGTAATTTCAAGAATTTATTATATCTATTGTCTTTGGAATTATGTTAGTAATCCGATCTTCCTTATGGCTCGATTGCTAAGTGCATACCAATTTATGTTGTTAAGTACTGATGGACCTAACATTGTAAGGCTTGGTGCTTTATTTTGTGGAATTCATTTTCTGTTGTCTCTATCCTGTCCTTTTATATATATATATATATATATATATATATATATATATATATATATATATATATATATATATATATATACTATATATATATATAATATATAATTGGTGAAATTGTTCTATTAGGTTAGGGGTTTGTGACTTAATTTGCTTATTGGGCCCATTTTTCTCTTGCTAATTCCTCATGTTTGTTCACATTTTATTATTCTAATCATATTACCCACACTATTGCTATTGTCCTAAATCAGGTGCTGCTTATATCTGGTGAGACTAGCTGTTGAAAGATTGTGCAGATAGCCTTTTTCTTAGTTTATTTGAACTTCGTTATGGCTCGTTTGCTAATTTTTTTTTTCCCAATTTATGTTGTTTCCTGCTGAAAATTGATGGTTGAGGATGTATGTAGAGCTGGCAAACAGGTTGGTTCAGGTTGGCTCCTTTGATAATCGTGGTAATTTATGGTCTATCTTGAAATCAATTTGAACTTACCCCAAAACACTAAATAACATGCTTTCACAAGAAATGATCAGACCCATTTCGAGTCAAAATTGCATCATGTTGTGTTCAGCTCATGTTTCTCTCAATAACTTATGGTTGGGTCCATGTCATATTGTTGTGTCGTCCCTGTCAGCTTTAATTTTAGTGATATAAATTTTCCCTGCATCCTTTTCCACACCACTTCCGTTCAAGCAAATTAAATATCTTGGTGGTATTTATCAGGAAGGTTTAAAGGAAATTACTCTGATTCCGTTGCTTGAGTTTCAATTGCATTGGCCTGTAGATTAGCTAGATTGATCTTGGACCTAATTTTTGAAGAGAATTATTTGGACAGAAAGTTGGAAAATTTGAAGCTGGATGCCACAAGATTAAAAACGTTTCTTTATGAGGGAAGATTATGTTGCTATTGTAGTATTGTTTTTAGGTTTCTATAGGATTTCTTTTTATCATATTAATAGTATTTTCCTGTATGTAAGGATGGACAACATTTCCAGTGTGTCTCTTCATTTCTAAACACTATATTCAGCTGCATTTCCATCCAACTCATTCTCGCAGTTCACCTATAACGACGCAGCCACAGCAACTGTTTTACAGCAACAATTGTAGGTGGATCCTATGTATGTAAATATTGGAGGATGTAGATATAAATAATATTGTCCTTGATAAGCAGGGTCTCTATTTAGAAAGTCCCAAACATTTTCAAAAAATATTTTATCGAGTAGGAAATGTTTAAAGTAAATTGGAAAATGGTTAGAGAAGAATGGGTGAAAAATATGGGGAAAAGTAATATGAGGTCCCTTTTGCTTACCAAACTTTTATTTAGCCCCTTTTATATGCTTATGCACATGCATGAACTGTGTAGATATTTTTGCATTTGATGTGTGTAGACTATATAAACTGTTCATTTGCTGTATGAAACGAGTTTGAAGTCAAGTTTGTCGGGTGAAAACAGCCTGTACTAATAGTTTCATGTTATAAAAAATATGCAAAATATTTCCCGGAGGGGAGTTATTTTCTTTTTCGAGTTTCTCTGTGTTGCTCCTCGCAAGGTTGGCTCTTCTTCATTTTCTTCTTGATTTTGTCTTGTGCGATTGAATTACATATTACATCTTGGCATTTAATCTGGATTGTTTCTCTACTTCCTTTCATTCTCTATTTTCTCTTTGCTCCATTGGTTCCATGTCAACTTAATCATGTATTGCTTGTCAAAATACTTCTCTGTTTTTTTAGCTCTCTACATCCCTGAATCTTAAGACTTAGAATGTAGTATATAGTTTTCTTTCGCCCTTCTCTGGGCTTGTTGTACTTATAAAAGTGGCTTAAATGATTTGGTGCAACTTTATGACTAACCTTGTCTAAATATAAAGTATGGAGCTTGTAAGATTTTGCTTGTCCTCCTATCTTCTTGGATTTCATATCATGTTTGTTGTTTGTGGGCGTTGGAGATTTTCTGATGATATGCATATGATTTTTGTTCAAAACTTTGATATATCTTCTATTAGTAAAAATATATGTCTAACTTTTCTTTGATGTACTTTATATTAGTACGAATACATATGTCTAATTTCTAAGTTGATCTGTAATTGACTTAGGAAAAGACTCTATGAGGATTGTGATATTACAATGATGTTGAAGTTGCAGGTTTTTGAGCCATAGAGGTTTTGTAGTGTCTATTTATTCAAATATGCTATCAGTGTAGGCCTTGTCAAGTGTTTCAGTCTTTGAGGTAGCAACCAAACCGGGTGTACTCATAAGGAACTAAGTGCACCAACTTTGGCTTTTGAAGAGTCTATTGAAGTCAAAATGAGTTTCATTCATAGTAAGGGATTTCTCCTTCTATGTTTTTTTCCTGGGTTTCTTGTACGACTTTGCGAGGGTGGTCATAGATAGGTGAATACTTAATTTACATATTAGTTGACCTGTATAGAGGCATTGATGTTTCAATACAATTACAAGACTTAATTTACATGTGGTTATAGATAGGTGATTACTTTCAAAATCAGTTCATTCTCCATATAATTTAATGTTTGCAACTAATTATGGCCCATGTTGATTATATTTAGTTTTGATGATAACAAATCCAAGAGTAACATATTTGTCTAAGTAATGTTGTTCCAAACAAGCTCTCCAAACAGGGCCTAATACACTGTTATTCCTACACCGCTGTTTGTGATATTTTATTAACCTGGTGGCTAAATGTTGAGAACAAGTCTTAGGAACAAATTTCGAGCTTCAGTGACACAAGATCAGCAAACAACACATATGGTTTAAGTCTTGAGGAACATTCAGCTACACAAGATCACCCAAGGAATCAAGGTGACCAAGGTGTTTTGGAGCAGCATATTCACTCTTGACAAGACAACTAATTCTTACAAGGAGTCTTGGTTAATTTAGTTTTTATCTTTTAGACTCTTGTTAATATGCCAATCTTGAAAGTATCATTTTTAGCACTTCTTGAAAACGGTTTTCGAAAAGTTGCTTTGGGACACCATTTCCAAACAACCCTGCAAACAGGGTGCCTAGGGTGTTCTCAAAAACTACAGTAGCTACATCAGTCTTATATGGAAATTTGCTTCGGTTGGCTGCCAGATCTAAAAAGATTTGTTTTGAATTTGAAAAAAAAAATAAATTGCAAAACCGTTTTTGCTAAAGATTTCTCTTGAAAGATTCTTATCCCTTATTTTTAGGTCTTGATTGAATTTGAAATAAATCAAGATTTTATTCTTTTCAAGCTAGATTACTCGGCCAAGATATTTTAAGAAAATCTTCTCTCCTCTCTTAGCCGTTGGAAATCTTTGGTGAATCTTCTAAGCGACTAAAAATAGAGGATTTTCCCTATCTTTTGAAAAGAATAACCGTTGGGTTGTGCGTTTAAATATTGAAATTCTCTCTCCCATTTGACAATCCGGTTTTTACAAAGAAGTAAGAGATTTTTAGAGCTGAATTTTAAAGAGAAAAACCGTGAGAAGATTGTGCTTAACTGAGCTTTCAATTTCTTGGCATAATAGGACTTCATTGTACCTTACATCTGCTTAAGTCAGAAGCACCCCAATAAGGTGTTTTGTACCCCTATTCTCATAACAGAAAGTGAGTGAGTTTGTCCACAGTCGTGTGGGCTTTGGACGTGTCCTATCTGGTGAGATTGGACGTGGTGTAACCTGTCTTAGGGAAGAAGGTTACGTGGGTTACAAGTTGTAACAAGGAGTGTTGCTTTTGTAACGTTTTCAGCCCGTTAGTGAAGTGGTTAAATCTTACACGAGGTAGGTCGTGGTTTTTCACACCTCAATTGGGCTAGAGGTATTTTCCACGTAAAAATTGTGTGTGCTTTATTTCCGCATTTATTACTTTGAATTTCGCTACTGAATCAATTGAGAACAACCACTACAAACAAGGCGTATGGTTGTTTGTGATTTACAAACAATCTCTGCAATCAAGTGCTACGGTTGTTTGTCAGTTATTAGGCGAAAATCGACCACCACAATTCACCCCCTCTTGTGGTTGTGTACTCTTGGAATTCAACAAGTGGTATCAGAGCGGGTTCTCTCAAAAGGGCTAACACCTTGAAAGATTCTGAAGATGAGTACACCACAAGGAATCCTTGAAGGGCAATCCATTACTCGTCCACCCTATTTCAACGGCCAACATTATAGTTGGTGGAAGAATAGGATGGAGAACTATATTCAGGTAGAAGATTATGATTATGGATGCTCATCAAGAACGGGCCCCTTGTTCCCACCAAGGTGCTTGAAGATGGTAAGAAGGTTCCCAAGGAACCCATAGAGTTTGATGGTGAAGACTATAAGAAAATGGAAAAGAATGCCAAGGCCAAGAAGCTATTATATTTTGGCCTAGGTCCAGATGAATATACACGTATCTCGAAGTGTGAGTCAGCTCAGGAGATATGGAATGCCCTCCAAGTAGCTCATGAAGGAACAAGTCAAGTCAAACAATCACGTATTGAGCTACTTATGAGGCAATATGAGTTGTTTGATATGGGTGATCGTGAGAACGTGATGGATATGTACACACGCTTCACCCACATAACAAACGAGCTAAAATCCCTGGGAAATCCTTCACCACAGAAGAGCTGGTGAGGAAGATTCTAAGGATTTTGCCTCGGTCTTGGGAAGCGAAGGTGACAGCCATCCAAGAAGCTAAAGACATGAACAAGATCACCCTCGACGAGTTGATTGGCAATCTTCAAACCTATGAACTCAGAAAGAACTCACAACAAAAAGAGGAGCAGAAGAAGGATCGTGGGCTTGCCTTGAAAGCACAAGAGGATGATGACTCTGACCTTGAGGATGAAGAGATGGCCTTAATGACAAGAAAGTTCAAGAAATTCTTCAAAAAGGTCAAAGAAAACAGCAAAAGAAAAGACTTCAGTAAGTCCAGAAACACCCCCCGAGAACAGTTCACAGGGTGTTTCAAGTGTGGCAAACCAGATCACATTGTGAAGAACTGTCCACTACTTCGAGAAGAGCAAGAGCAAGAACACCCCAGGAAACAAGGTAGAAAACAAGCTGCAAGCAGTTCTGGGAGACGATTCTCGAAGGCTATGCTTGCTGCCTAGGGAGATTCCTCTGAGGATGAAGGTGAGTCTGAAACTGATGAAGGTGCTGTAGCTCTCATGGCACAAAGTGACACGGATTCAGATGATGAATCAACAAACAGTCTTACTGATCTCAAGAACAAGGTACGTGGTCTCAATAAAGCAACTCTCGAAGAACTTTTGTATACCTTGATGGATACTTGTGCTGAATTGAAACGAGATGTCTGAGACCTAGAACTAGAAAATGAGATCCTTAAAAATGAAAAACTGGGCTTACATGAAAATATTAATACGCTCAAAGAAAACCTCTTTATAAAAGAAGGAGATTATTCTCGAATGGAGGAAAAACTCTTTGAGGTGGAAGGAATGGTTGAGTCCTTGCTCAGGGAGAACAAGGGTTTGCATGCTAATATAGAAAAACTGGAAACCGAGCTTATCACAACCAAGCGCTGGAACAAGTCCTCACAAGCCCTTGATTGGTTAAACACTCACCACAGTCGAAACAAAAAGGGACTTGGATATAAGCCTAAACGAACAGTTTACCCAATTCATAGAAAGTATGTAGGATTACCTGAAAATATTGTTTGCTTTCATTGTAGTAAAATTGGTCACTATCGATATTCATGTCCTCTGAGAAGGTATGTCATTGAAAAAAATGAAAGGTATGTGAAACAAATCTGGATTAGAAAAGATGAGCTTTACTTGTCTAAAAGAATGGGACCCAAGTGGATCTGGGTTCCCAAAACTAACCTGTGATTTATTTTGCAGGCTGAAGTGAGAGAGAACAACCCCACAAACAACCCAGCAAACAGGGTAAGAAACACCCTGTCAAACAGATCAGAAAACAACCTTGAAAACAGGCAGCTGTGGTATGTTGATAGTGGGTGTTCGCGGCATATGACTGGAGAAAAATCAAACTTTCTCTCACTTACAGCTTCAACCGGTGGGAGCGTGGCTTTTGGCAACGGCAAGTCTGGGACAATTGTCGGTGTAGGTAGCATTGGTAAAACTCTCTCCCACTCAATTGATAATGTGCACTTAGTTGATGGTTTAAAGCATAATTTACTAAGTGTGTCCCAACTGTGTGACAAGAACAACCTAGTGGTGTTCTCACGAACACATTGCTTGGTTGTCAATGTCAACACAGGAGATGTCGTATTAAGGGGGAAGCGACACAAAAATGTTTACAAAGTATGTATTTCCACTCTTCCCCAAAACAACCTGACTTGTTTGAGTGCTGTGAATGATGACATAATGCTCTGGCACAAGAGACTAGGTCATGCAAGCCTTACTCTTTTAAACAAACTTGTTTCAAAAGACCTGGTTATTGGACTACCTTTCATCAAATTTAATGATGACAAGGTATGTGAAGCTTGTGCAAAAGGCAAACAAGTCAGATCTTCTTTTAAATCGAAAAAATATGTAAGCACTACCCGACCTCTAGAATTATTACACATTGATTTGTGTGGTCCCATGAGGATAACTAGTAGAGGTGAGAAAAAGTATGTGCTTGTTGTAGTGGATGATTACTCTCGATTTACTTAGACCTTGTTTTTGGCATCCAAAGATGAAACCTTTGAGAATTTTATTGCCTTTCTCAAAACGGTTAAAAAGAGAGTAGGACACTCCTTAATTAGCTTGAGATCTGATCATGGAACTGAGTTTGAAAATGCAAGTTTTATCAACTATTGTAATGAACATGGTGTTGATCATAACTTCTCAGCTCCAAGAACACCCCAACAAAATGGGGTGGTTGAGCGCAAAAATCGCACCCTGGAAGACATGACCAGAACAATGCTTATTGCTAGTGGTCTTCCTAGGTATTTCTGGGCAGAAGCATTGAACACCTCATGTTACATTATAAATAGATGCATGATCAGACCCATTTTGAACAAAACTCCTTATGAACTTTTCAAGGGCAGAAAACCCAATATTACGCACCTAAGAACATTTGGTTGTAGGTGTTTTGTGCATAATAATGGGAAGGATGCCTTAGGAAAGTTTGACCCTAGGAGTGATGAGGCAATATTTCTTGGCTATTCTTCTCACAGCAAGGCATACAAAGTCTTTAACAAAAGGACCTTGTGTGTTGAGGAAAGTGTGCATGTGCTTTTTAATGAATCTAACTTGTTGAGTGAGAATGATGCACAGGAAGATGAACTTGAATTAGGTCTTGTTCGAAAAGAAGTGTTGCTCCAAGATAAACGAGGTAAGAACACCATGGAGAAAACAACTCCTGAAGGTGTTCCTCAGAACAGCAGGCGAGGTGAACACCAAACAGAGGGAAACACCGTTGAACCCTGTTCGGGACCATGTTCTTCAGGAACAGGCTTACAAACAGGTGCAGAAATAGGCTCAGGAGATGGTCGTAAGCTTGATATTACGACTAGAGTAGAGCATGGGTCTGTGGATCCTCTTACTCCACGACCATGGAAGTACCATAGTTCGCACCCCTTGATCAAATTCTGTCTGATATTAACAGTGGAGTGCAAACTAGGTCTAAGCTTAAGAATTTCTGTGCTTTCTATGCTTTTCTCTCTAATATTGAGCCAAAGAGTGTGAATGAAGCTCTTGCAGATTCAGATTGGGTCACGGCAATGTAAGAAGAGCTCCATCAATTTGAAAGAAACAAAGTATGGCACCTTGTACCTAAACCTGCAGAGACAACAATCATTGGAACCAAGTGGGTGTTCCGAAACAAACTGGATGAGTCAGGAACAGTCACTAGGAACAAGGCACGGCTGGTTGTTCAAGGGTATAATCAAGAAGAAGGGATCGATTATGAAGAAACCTTTGCACCAGTTGCTAGAATTGAGGCTATTCGAATCTTAATAGCCTTTGCAGCTCATATGGAAATCAAGCTATATCAAATGGACGTGAAAAGTGCATTCCTCAACGGATACCTTAAAGAAGAGGTGTATGTCAAACAACCCCCTGGTTTTGAAAACAGTGAATTTCCTAACCATGTTTTCAAACTTGACAAAGCTCTTTATGGCCTAAAACAAGCTCCTAGAGCTTGGTACGAACGATTGTCAAGTTTTTTAATTGAAAATGATTTTAGAAGAGGCAAGGTAGACAATACCTTGTTTCTAAAATCTAAGGGGGAACATTTATTGATTGTCCAAATATATGTTGATGACATTATATTTGGTGCAACTCATCATGATTTATGCAATGAATTTTCAAATATGATGAGGAGTGAGTTTGAGATGAGCATGATGGGTGAGCTTAACTTTTTCTTAGGCTTACAAATCAAGCAAACTCCAAACGGCACCATGATCCATCAACAAAAGTATATCAAGGAGCTACTTAAGCGTTTTGGGATGGAGTTGGCCAAACCCGTAGACACTCCTATTTCTCCTTCAACCAGGTTGGTTATGGATGATGGGAGTCCCTCAGTTGAGGAGAAACTCTATAGGGGCATGATTGGGTCACTCCTATACCTAACCGCTAGTAGACCAGATATTGTTTTTAGTGTTGGTTTATGTGCCCGTTTTCAGTCTAATCCTAAGGAAACTCATCTTAAGGCTGTGAAACGGATACTAAGATATTTGAAACATACACCTAATTTAGCCTTATGGTATCCTAGAGGTTGCAATTTTGATCTTGTTGGATATGCTGATGCTGACTATGCTGGATTCCTAGTTGATAGAAGGAGTACCTCAGGTATGGCTCGTTTTCTTGGACTTTGTTTGGTATCTTGGGCTACCAAGAAGCAATATTCTGTTGCCATGTCCACAGCAGAAGCTGAATATGTTGCAGCAGCTTCATGTTATGCTCAACTGTTGTGGATAAGGCAACAGCTTAAGGACTTTTGTGTTGACACTGGATGCATTCCTATTTTTTGTGATAACACAAGTGCAATTAACATTGCCAAAAATCCATGTCAACATAAAAGAACAAAGCATATTGACATTCGACATCATTTCTTGAGAGATAATGTTGAAAAGGGTTTAATTCTATGAATTTTTGCACAACGGAAAATCAAATTGCTGATATATTCACTAAGGCACTAGCTAGAGATCAATTTGAGAGAAATAGACTGGAACTAGGGTTGGTGAGAACACCCTGAGATACCTGTTTCCAGAACATGAACTGGGTTTGGTAAGATCAACCTTTACACCCTGTTCTCTCCCCCTGTTTGCAAATCTTATTAACAACGGATGTGATTGCATACACTCGAATTGCGTGCATTTTGTCTCTATTTATCCACTTAAGTGCAGCATAAGGGGATGTACTGGAGCCGCCTTAATACCATTAAGTCCAATCAAGATCAGACGGCAAAGAACAGGCATAACGAAGAGAATAGGTACGCCCCTTGGTTGCTCGATGTGTTTTCTTTCCTTCCCAAGGTACAAGCTTTTAATGCTCACACCCGTTGCAAACCGAGAAATCTTCTAAAGATTTTGGGTGCTCTCTCTCTCTCTCTCTCTCTCTATATGCCCTGTTCTCAGTTCTGCCGTTCATCTCGCACACAAGCAAAACCTGAAAACCCTGTAAAAACCTTAAACCCTAATCTCTCTCTTCTAGCAACAATGGCTCCCAACAACTCCTCTCAATCAAAAGCCCTCGTTCTTGCGTCCTCAATCCCTGCTCCCCCTCGCCCAATCCTGTACAAGCCTTTCAAATTCTTAAAAAGCTTGTCCCTACAATCAGTGGGAATGGGGATGGATGATATTCTCTTCGAGTGTGGAAGAGAATTAGTGTTCTTTGTAGGGACAATTGCTTGTCCCATTAAAGTCGAGTCAGAGGGTACACTATCGGGGTCTCAAGACCAACTCTTGGAAACCCCTGAAGGGTTTAATTTTGAGCCCTGTTCTTCTGGGTTGTTTCCTGACACAGCGACAGAAACAAGGGCTGCCTCTGTCGAAGGTGTGTATGTGGAGGATCTGAATGTCGACTTCCAAGGGAAGTCGAATGAGACATCAGAGGAGAGTTTAGAGAAGGATTCTCTCCCTGAGGCTGAAACCCCCACTCCGGTCGCTCAAACTGGAGAGAAAAGGAAAAGGGTGAAAATAGTGGCCAGGCGTAGCAGAACGCCAAAAACAAGGCCACAACCAAGGTCTCAGCCCTCTCAAACTCCCTCTTCTCCACAATCCTCCAAGCCTTCTCGCAAATCTGCGAGAATAGCTTTTCAATCCTCTCACCGTATCTCCAAACCCTCTGCTCCTGTCATCGAGGAGATTTCCTCCTCTTCTACGAAGGGTTCTCGAGTTCTGACTCTGAGAACACCACCTTCAAACAGGGGACACCGGTGTTCTCCGAGTCCTCTGAAGAACAAGCCCCTCCAAAATCAACCACTAAACCTGCTGTGAAGCCCTCTCCTGCAAAAACACCCCTCAAGCGAAAGCCCAGAACAGCCCCCCTACCAGAAGCTACCACCTCTGTTCCTGCCCCCAAATGCCCAAAGCAGTTCACTCCCTCTCCTATGTTTGACAAACATGCGCAGTTGCTTAAGCGCAATGTCGTCAGGGGGAAGGTAGTGAATGTAAGCTTTTTCGAGGAACAGGGTCTGGGGGTGTTCCTGACCAAGTTGCGCGCTCAAGGCTGGCTCGACTTGTTTGCAAACACCCAGTTGGGGTGTTCTGTGCCTGAGTTGGCTGAGTTTTACGCCAACTGCAGTGTCACCGAAGGGGTGGTGACTAGTTTTGTGAATGGGAACGCATTAAGGTTGATGCGCCCACACTTGGGAAAATTTTGGGAGTACCCTCCCAAGGCTTTGACGTGTATGTGAGGGAAGACAAAACAGCCCTAGAAACAGCCAGGCTCCTAGAGGTGTCCCAACGCCTCAGTCAAAAACAGGGCCTGAGAACACCCCTCTCTGTTAAGAAGGGTGAAATAACCTCCCTGCACCAACTATTGTTTATGTTCACTATCAAGAACATAATTCCGCGAGGTCAAGGGCGAAACTCATCTGATGCCCTCGATCAATGCCTGGTGGACTTACTGGATCGGGAGGAACCAATCAACCTACCTACAATCATGATTCACCACATAGGGCGAATTGCGAACACCACCCGGGCCCATGATCTTGGATATGGGTTTCTGCTGACAAGGGTGTTTGAGCACCTTGGGATAGTGCTCACACGGCGAGTGGAGGCCCAAGTCGTTGATGAGATTGGGATTGACACTCTGCTCGGGTGTGGCTATGAGGTTGGCGAAGGGTCAGTCTCCAAAAAGGGTCGTCGACCACCTCGACCACCTGTTTCTGAGCAACCTTCCATCAAACTTGAGGCTGTTTTTGAGGACAATGCTCGCCTCAAGGATGAACTCTCAGCTGTCAAGGCTGCTCTTGCTGAGGAGCAAGCCCTCTCCACCAAACGCCATAAGGAATTGCTTGCCCTTCTCTCCACTCTTGCCCCCAGCATTCCTCCTCTGCAAACGAGACCACCCCCTGCAACCTGATTCTCTAGGCTGTTCTCTTGTCTCCTCCCATCTTCGTTTTTGGCATTGTACTGTTTTTAATGCAATATCTCCTTAATGATGCTTCTTGCACCTTATGCTCTATATTTCTTTTCTTGCCTTCATACTGTTTATGCTTTTTAATGATGCCAAAAGGGGGAATAAGGCCATATGAATAAGACCATATGACGTGCTCTATGACCTAGCACCTAGAGGATCCCTATCAGCATTAAACGTTGTTAAGCTTTTTAATTTTGTCAATATGGTCACTTGGTTTGTCATCATCAAAAAGGGGGAATTTGTTGATTATATTTAGTTTTGATGATAACAAATCCAAGAGTAACATATTTGTCTAAGTAATGTTGTTCCAAACAAGCTCTCCAAACAGGGCCTAATACACCGTTGTTCCTACACCGCTGTTTGTGATATTTTATTAACCTGGTGGCTAAATGTTGAGAACAAGTCTTAGGAACAGGTTCCGAGCTTCAGTGACACAAGATCAGCAAACAACACATATGGTTTAAGTCTTGAGGAACATTCAGCTACACAAGATCACCCAAGGAATCAAGGTGACCAAGGTGTTTTGGAGCAGCATATTCACTCTTGACAAGACAACTAATTCTTACAAGGAGTCTTGGTTAATTTAGTTTTTATCTTTTAGACTCTTGTTAATATGCCAATCTTGAAAGTATCATTTTTAGCACTTCTTGAAAACGGTTTTCGAAAAGTTGCTTTGGGACACCATTTCCAAACAACCCTGCAAACAGGGTGCCTAGGGTGTTCTCAAAAACTACAGCAGCTACATCAGTCTTATCTGAAATTTGCTTCGGTTGGCTGCCAGATCTAAAAAGATTTGTTTTGAATTTGAAAAAAAAAAATTGCAAAACCGTTTTTGCTAAAGATTTCTCTTGAAAGATTCTTATCCCTTATTTTTAGGTCTTGATTGAATTTGGGATAAATCAAGATTTTATCCTTTTCAAGCTAGATTACTCGGCCAAGATATTTTAAGAAAATCTTCTCTCCTCTCTTAGCCGTTGGAAATCTTTGGTGAATCTTCTAAGCGACTAAAAATAGAAGATTTTTCCTATCTTTTGAAAAGAATAGCCGTTGGGTTGTGCGTTTAAATATTGAAATTCTCTCTCCCATTTGACAATCCGGTTTTTACAAAGAAGTAAGAGATTTTTAGAGCTGAATTTCAAAGAGAAAAACCGTGAGAAGATTGTGCTTAACTGAGCTTTCAATTTCTTAGCATAATAGGACTTCATTGTACCTTACATCTGCTTAAGTCAGAAGCACCCCAGTAAGGTGTTTTGTACCCCTGTTCTCAGAACAGAAAGTGAGTGAGTGTGTCCTCAGTCGTGTGGACTTTGGACGTGTCCTATCTGGTGAGATTGGACGTGGTGTAACCTGTCTTAGAGGAAGAAGGTTACGTGGGTTACAAGTTGTAACAAGGAGTGTTGCTTTTGTAACGTTTTCAGCCCGTTAGTGAAGTGGTTAAATCCTACACGAGGTAGGTCGTGTTTTTTCACACCTCAGTTGGGCTAGAGGTGTTTTCCACGTAAAAATTGTGTGTGCTTTATTTCCGCATTTATTACTTTGAATTTCGCTACTGAATTAATTGAGAACAACCGCTACAAACAAGGCGTAAGGTTGTTTGTAATTTACAAACAATCTCTGCAATCAAGTGCTACGGTTGCTTGTCAGTTATTAGGCGAAAATCGACCACCACAATTCACCCCCCTCTTGTGGTTGTGTACTCTTGGAATTCAACAAGTGGTATCAGAGCGGGTTCTCTCAAAAGGGCTAACACCTTGAGAGATTCTGAAGATGATTACACCACAAGGAATCCTTGAAGGGCAATCCATTACTCGTCCACCCTATTTCAACGGCCAACATTATAGTTGGTGGAAGAATAGGATGGAGAACTATATTCAGGTAGAAGATTATGAATTATAGATGCTCATCAAGAGCGGGCCCCTTGTTCCCACCAAGGTGCTTGAAGATGGTAAGAAGGTTCCCAAGGAACCCATAGAGTTTGATGGTGAAGACTATAAGAAAATGGAAAAGAATGCCAAGGCCAAGAAACTATTGTATTTTGGCCTAGGTCCAGATGAATATACACGTATCTCGGAGTGTGAGTCAGCTTAGGAGATATGGAATGCCCTCCAAGTAGCTCATGAAGGAACAAGTCAAGTCAAACGTTTAATCACGTATTGAGCTACTTATGAGGCAATATGAGTTGTTTGATATGGGTGATCGTGAGAACGTGATGGATATGTACACACGCTTCACCCACATAACAAACGAGCTAAAATCCCTGGGAAAATCCTTCACCACAGAAGAGCTGGTGAGGAAGATTCTAAGGATTTTGCCTCGGTCTTGGGAAGCGAAGGTGACAGCCATCCAAGAAGCTAAAGACATGAACAAGATCACCCTCGACGAGTTGATTGGTAATCTCCAGACCTATGAACTCCGAAAGAACTCACAACGAAGAGAGGAGCAAAAGAAGGATCGTGGGCTTGCCTTGAAAGCACATGAGGATACTGACTCTGACCTTGAAGATGAAGATATGGCCTTAATGACAAGAAAGTTCAAGAAATTCTTCAAAAAGGTCAAAGAAAACAGCAAAAGAAAAGACTTCAGTAAGTCCAAAAACACCCCCCGAGAACAGTTCACAGGGTCTTTCAAGTGTGGCAAACCAGATCACATTGTGAAGAACTGTCCACTACTTCGAGAAGAGCAAGAGCAAGAACACCCCAGGAAACAAGGTAGAAAACAAGCTGCAAGCAGTTCTGGGAGACGATTCTCGAAGGCTATGCTTGCTGCCTGGGAGATTCCTCTGAGGATGAAGGTGAGTCTGAAACTGATGAAGGTGCTGTAGCTCTCATGGCACAAAGTGACACGGATTCAGATGATGAATCAACAAACAATCTTACTGATCTCAAGAACAAGGTACGTGGTCTCAATAAAGCAACTCTCGAAGAACTTTTGTATACCTTGATGGATACTTATGCTGAATTGAAACGAGATGTCCGAGACCTAGAACTAGAAAATGAGATCCTTAAAAATGAAAAACTGGGCTTACATGAAAATATTAATACGCTCAAAGAAAACCTCTTTATAAAAGAAGGAGATTATTCTCGAATGGAGGAAAAACTCTTTGAGGTGGAAGGAATGATTGAGTCCTTGCTCAGGGAGAACAAGGGTTTGCATGCTAATATAGAAAAACTGGAAACCGAGCTTATCACAACCAAGCGCTGGAACAAGTCCTCACAAGCCCTTGATTGGTTAAACACTCACCACAGTCGAAACAAAAAGGGACTTGGATATAAGCATAAACGAACAGTTTACCCAATTCATAGAAAGTATGTAGGATTACCTGAAAACATTGTTTGCTTTCATTGTGGTAAAACTGGTCACTATCGATATTCATGTCCTTTGAGAAGGTATGTCATTGAAAAAAATGAAAGGTGTGTGAAACAAATCTGGATTAGAAAAGATGAGCTTTACTTGTCTAAAAGAATGGGACCCAAGTGGATCTGGGTTCCCAAAACTAACCTGTGATTTGTTTTGCAGGCTGAAGTGAGAGAGAACAACCCCACAAACAACCCAGCAAACAGGGTAAGAAACACCCTGTCAAACAGATCAGAAAACAACCTTGAAAACAGGCAGCTGTGGTATGTTGATAGTGGGTGTTCGCGGCATATGACTGGAGAAAAATCAAACTTTCTCTCACTTACAGCTTCAACCGGTGGGAGCGTGGCTTTTGGCAACGGCAAGTCTGGGACAATTGTCGGTGTAGGTAGCATTGGTAAAACTCTCTCCCACTCAATTGATAATGTGCACTTAGTTGATGGTTTAAAGCATAATTTACTAAGTGTGTCCCAACTGTGTGACAAGAACAACCTAGTGGTGTTCTCACGAACACATTGCTTGGTTGTCAATGTCAACACAGGAGATGTCGTATTAAGGGGGAAGCGACACAAAAATGTTTACAAAGTATGTATTTCCACTCTTCCCCAAAACAACCTGACTTGTTTGAGTGCTGTGAATGATGACATAATGCTCTGGCACAAGAGACTAGGTCATGCAAGCCTTACTCTTTTAAACAAACTTGTTTCAAAAGACCTGGTTATTGGACTACCTTCCATCAAATTTAATGATGACAAGGTATGTGAAGCTTGTGCAAAAGGCAAACAAGTCAGATCTTCTTTTAAATCGAAAAAATGTGTAAGCACTACCCGACCTCTAGAATTATTACACATTGATTTGTGTGGTCCCATGAGGATAACTAGTAGAGGTGGGAAAAAGTATGTGCTTGTTGTAGTGGATGATTACTCTCGATTTACTTAGACCTTGTTTTTGGCATCCAAAGATGAAACCTTTGAGAATTTTATTGCCTTTCTCAAAAAGGTTGAAAAGAGAGTAGGACACTCCTTAATTAGCTTGAGATCTGATCATGGAACTGAGTTTGAAAATGCAAGTTTTATCAACTATTGTAATGAACATGGTGTTGATCATAACTTCTCAGCTCCAAGAACACCCCAACAAAATGGGGTGGTTGAGCGCAAAAATCGCACCCTGGAAGACATGACCAGAACAATGCTTATTGCTAGTGGTCTTCCTAGGTATTTCTGGGCAGAAGCATTGAACACCTCATGTTACATTATAAATAGATGCATGATCAGACCCATTTTGAACAAAACTCCTTATGAACTTTTCAAGGGCAGAAGACCCAATATTACGCACCTAAGAACATTTAGTTGTAGGTGTTTTGTGCATAATAATGGGAAGGATGCCTTAGGAAAGTTTGACCCTAGGAGTGATGAGGCAATATTTCTTGGCTATTCTTCTCACAGCAAGGCATACAAAGTCTTTAACAAAAGGACCTTGTGTGTTGAGGAAAGTGTGCATGTGCTTTTAATGAATCTAACTTGTTGAGTGAGAATGATGCACAGGAAGATGAACTTGAATTAGGTCTTGTTCGAAAAGAAGTGTTGCTCCAAGATAAACGAGGTAAGAACACCATGGAGAAAACAACTCCTGAAGGTGTTCCTCAGAACAGCAGGTAAGGTGAACACCAAACAGGGGGAAACACCGTTGAACCCTATTCGGGACCATGTTCTTCAGGAACAGGCTTACAAACAGGTGCAGAAACAGGCTCAGGAGATGATCGTAAGCTTGATATTACGACTAGAGTAGAGCATGGGTCTGTGGATCCTCTTACTCCACGACCATGGAAGTACCATAGTTCGCACCCCCTTGATCAAATTCTGTCTGATATTAACAGTGGAGTGCAAACTAGGTCTAAGCTTAAGAATTTCTGTGCTTTCTATGCTTTTCTCTCTAATATTGAGCCAAAGAGTGTGAATGAAGCTCTTGCAGATTCAGATTGGGTCACGGCAATGCAAGAAGAGCTCCATCAATTTGAAAGAAACAAAGTATGGCACCTTGTACCTAAACCTGCAGAGAGAACAATCATTGGAACCAAGTGGGTGTTCCGAAACAAACTGGATGAGTCAGGAACAGTCACTAGGAACAAGGCACGGCTGGTTGTTCAAGGGTATAATCAAGAAGAAGGGATCGATTATGAAGAAACCTTTGCACCAGTTGCTAGAATTGAGGCTATTCGAATCTTAATAGCCTTTGCAGCTCATATGGAAATCAAGCTATATCAAATGGACGTGAAAAGTGCATTCCTCAACGGATACCTTAAAGAAGAGGTGTATGTCAAACAACCCCCTGGTTTTGAAAACAGTGAATTTCCTAACCATGTTTTCAAACTTGATAAAGCTCTTTATGGCCTAAAACAAGCTCCTAGAGCTTGGTACGAACGGTTGTCAAGTTTTTAAATTGAAAATGATTTTAGAAGAGGCAAGGTAGACAATACCTTGTTTCTAAAATCTAAGGGGGAACATTTATTGATTGTCCAAATATATGTTGATGACATTATATTTGGTGCAACTCATCATGATTTATGCAATGAATTTTCAAATATGATGAGGAGTGAGTTTGAGATGAGCATGATGGGTGAGCTTAACTTTTTCTTAGGCTTACAAATCAAGCAAACTCCAAACGGCACCATGATCCATCAACAAAAGTATATCAAGGAGCTACTTAAGCGTTTTGGGATGGAGTTGGCCAAACCCGTAGACACTCCTATTTCTCCTTCAACCAGGTTGGTTATGGATGATGGGAGTCCCTCAGTTGAGGAGAAACTCTATAGGGGCATGATTGGGTCACTCCTATACCTAACCACTAGTAGACCAGATATTGTTTTTAGTGTTGGTTTATGTGCCCGTTTTCAGTCTAATCCTAAGGAAACTCATCTTAAGGTGTGAAACGGATACTAAGATATTTGAAACATACACCCAATTTAGCCTTATGGTATCCTAGAGGTTGCAATTTTGATCTTGTTGGATATGCTGATGCTGACTATGCTGGATTCCTAGTTGATAGAAGCAGTACCTCAGGTATGGCTCACTTTCTTGGACTTTGTTTGGTATCTTGGGCTACCAAGAAGCAATATTCTGTTGCCATGTCCACAGCAGAAGCTGAATATGTTGCAGCAGCTTCATGTTGTGCTCAACTGTTGTGGATAAGGAACAGCTTAAGGACTTTTGTGTTGACATTGGATGCATTCCTATTTTTTGTGATAACACAAGTGCAATTAACATTGCCAAAAATCCATGTCAACATAAAAGAACAAAGCATATTGACATTCGACATCATTTCTTGAGAGATAATGTTGAAAAGGGTTTAATCTCTATGAATTTTTGCACAACGGAAAATCAAATTGCTGATATATTCACTAAGGCACTAGCTAGAGATCAATTTGAGAGAAATAGACTGGAACTAGGGTTAGTGAGAACACCCTGAGATACCTGTTTCCAGAACATGAACTGGGTTTGGTAAGATCAACCTTTACACCCTGTTCTCTCCCCCTGTTTGCAAATCTTATTAACAACGGATGTGATTGCATACACTCGAATTGCGTGCATTTTGTCTCTACTTATCCACTTAAGTGCAGCATAAGGGGATGTACTGGAGCCGCCTTAATACCATTAAGTCCAATCAAGATCAGACGGCAAAGAACAGGCATAACAAAGAGAACAGGTACGCCCCTTGGTTGCTCGATATGTTTTCTTTCCTTTCCAAGGCACAAGCTTTTAATGCTCACACCCGTTGCAAACCGAGAAATCTTCTAAAGATTTTGGGTGCTCTCTCTCTCTCTCTCTTTATATGCCCTGTTCTCAGTTCTGCCGTTCATCTCGCACACAAGCAAAACCTGAAAACCCTGCAAAAACCTTAAACCCTAATCTCTCTCTTCTAGCAACAATGACTCCCAACAACTCCTCTCAATCAAAAGCCCTTGTTCTTGCGTCCTCAATCCCTGCTCCCCCTCGCCCAATCCTGTACAAGCCTTTCAAATTCCTGAAAAGCTTGTCCCTACAATCAGTGGGAATGGGGATGGATGATATTCCCTTCGAGTGTGGAAGGGAATTGGTGTTCCTTGTAGGGACAATTGCTTGTCCCATTAAAGTCGAGTCAGAGGGTACACTATCGGGGTCTCAAGACCAACTCTTGGAAACCCCTGAAGGGTTTAATTTTGAGCCCTGTTCTTCTGGGTTGTTTCCTGACACAGCGACAGAAGCAGGGGCTGCCTCTGTCGAAGGTGTGTATGTGGAGGATCTGAATGTCGACTTCCAAGGGAGGTCGAATGAGAAATCAGAGGAGCGTTTAGAGAAGGATTCTCTCCCTGAGGCTGAAACCCCCACTCCGGTCGCTCAAACTGAAGAGAAAAGGAAAAGGGTGAAAATAGTGGCCAGGCGTAACAGAACGCCAAGAACAAGGCCACAACCAAGGTCTCAGCCCTCTCAAACTCCCTCTTCTCCACAATCCTCCAAGCCTTCTCGCAAATCTGCGAGAATAGCTTTTCAATCCTCTCACCGTATCTCCAAACCCTCTGCTCCTGTCATCGAGGAGATTTCCTCCTCTTCTACCGAAGGGTTCTCGAGTTCTGACTCTGAGAACACCACCTTCAAACAGGGGACACCGGTGTTCTCCGAGTCCTCTGAAGAACAAGCCCCTCCAAAATCAACCACTAAACCTGCTGTGAAGCCCTCTCCTGTAAAAACACCCCTCAAGCGAAAGCCCAGAACAGCCCCCTACCAGAAGCTACCACCTCTGTTCCTGCCCCCAAATGCCCAAAGCAGTTCACTCCCTCTCCCATGTCTGACAAACATGCGCAGTTGCTTAAGCGCAATGTCGTCAGGGGGAAGGTAGTGAATGTAAGCTTTTTCGAGGAACAGGGTCTGGGGGTGTTCCTGACCAAGTTGCGCGCTCAAGGCTGGCTCGACTTGTTTGCAAACACCCAGCTGGGGTGTTATGTGCCTGAGTTGGCTGAGTTTTACGCCAACTGCAGTGTCACCGAAGGGGTGGTGACTAGTTTTGTGAATGGGCAACGCATTAAGGTTGATGCGCCCACACTTGGGAAAATTTTGGGAGTACCCTCCCAAGGCTTTGACGTGTATGTGAGGGAAGACAAAACAGCCCTAGAAACAGCCAGACTCCTAGAGGTGTCCCAACGCCTCAGTCAAAAACAGGGCCTGAGAACACCCCTCTCTGTTAAGAAGGGTGAAGTAACCTCCCTGCACCAACTATTATTTATGTTCACTATCAAGAACATAATTCCGCGAAGTCAAGGGCGAAACTCATCTGATGCCCTCGATCAATGCCTGGTGGACTTACTGGATCGGGAGGAACCAATCAACCTCCCTGCAATCATGATTCGCCACATAGGGCGAATTACGAACACCACCCGGGCCCATGATCTTGGATATGGGTTTCTGCTGACAAGGGTGTTTGAGCACCTTGGGGTAGTGCTCACACAGCGAGTGGAGGCCCAAGTCGTTGATGAGATTGGGATTGACACTCTGCTCGGGTGTGGCTATGAGGTTGGCGAAGGGTCAGTCTCCAAAAAGGGTCGTCGACCACCTCGACCCCCTATTTCTGGGCAACCTTCCATCAAACTTGAGGCTGTTTTTGAGGACAATGCTCGTCTCAAGGATGAGCTCTCAGCTGTCAAGGCTGCTCTTGCTGAGGAGCAAGCCCTCTCCGCCAAACGCCATGAGGAATTGCTTGCCCTTCTCTCCACTCTTGCCCCCAGCATTCCTCCTCTGCAAACGAGACCACCCCCTGCAACCTGATTCTCTAGGCTGTTCTCTTGTCTCCTCCCATCTTCGTTTTTGGCATTGTACTGTTTTTAATGCAATATCTCCTTAATGATGCTTCTTGCACCTTATGCTCTATATTTCTTTTCTTGCATTCATACTGTTGTTTATGCTTTTTAATGATGCCAAAAGGGGGAATAAGGCCATATGAATAAAACCATATGACGTGCTCTATGACCTAGCACCTAGAGGATCCCTATCAGCATTAAACGTTGTTAAGCTTTTTAATTTTGTCAATATGGTCACTTGGTTTGTCATCATCAAAAAGGGGGAATTTGTTGATTATATTTAGTTTTGATGATAACAAATCCAAGAGTAACATATTTGTCTAAGTAATGTTGTTCCAAACAAGCTCTCCAAACAGGGCCTAATACACCGTTGTTCCTACACCGCTGTTTGTGATATTTTATTAACCTGGTGGCTAAATGTTGAGAACAAGTCTTAGGAACAGGTTCCGAGCTTCAGTGACACAAGATCAGCAAACAACACATGGTTTAAGTCTTGAGGAACATTCAGCTACACAAGATCACCCAAGGAATCAAGGTGACCAAGGTGTTTTGGAGCAGCATATTCACTCTTGACAAGACAACTAATTCTTACAAGGAGTCTTGGTTAATTTAGTTTTTATCTTTTAGACTCTTGTTAATATGCCAATCTTGAAAGTATCATTTTTAGCACTTCTTGAAAACGGTTTTCGAAAAGTTGCTTTGGGACACCATTTCCAAACAACCCTGCAAACAAGGTGCCTAGGGTGTTCTCAAAAACTACAGCAGCTACATCAGTCTTATCTGAAAATTTGCTTCGGTTGGCTGCCAGATCTAAAAAGATTTGTTTTGAATTTGAAAAAAAAATAATTGCAAAACCGTTTTTGCTAAAGATTTCTCTTGAAAGATTCTTATCCCTTATTTTTAGGTCTTGATTGAATTTGGGATAAATCAAGATTTTATCCTTTTCAAGCTAGATTACTCGGCCAAGATATTTTAAGAAAATCTTCTCTCCTCTCTTAGCCGTTGGAAATCTTTGGTGAATCTTCTAAGTGACTAAAAATAGAGGATTTTCCCTATCTTTTGAAAAGAATAGCCGTTGGGTTGTGCGTTTAAATATTGAAATTCTCTCTCCCATTTGACAATCCGGTTTTTACAAAGAAGTAAGAGATTTTTAGAGCTGAATTTCAAAGAGAAAAACCGTGAGAAGATTGTGCTTAACTGAGCTTTCAATTTCTTGGCATAATAGGACTTCATTGTACCTTACATCTGCTTAAGTCAGAAGCACCCCAGTAAGGTGTTTTGTACCCCTGTTCTCAGAACAGAAAGTGAGTGAGTGTGTCCTCAGTCGTGTGGACTTTGGACGTGTCCTATCTGGTGAGATTGGACGTGGTGTAACCTGTCTTAGGGAAGAAGGTTACGTGGGTTACAAGTTGTAACAAGGAGTGTTGCTTTTGTAACGTTTTCAGCCCGTTAGTGAAGTGGTTAAATCCTACACGAGGTAGGTCGTGGTTTTTCACACCTCAGTTGGGCTAGAGGTGTTTTTCACGTAAAAATTGTGTGTGCTTTATTTCCGCATTTATTACTTTGAATTTCGCTACTGAATCAATTGAGAACAACCGCTACAAACAAGGCGTAAGGTTGTTTGTGATTTACAAACAATCTCTGCAATCAAGTGCTACGGTTGTTTGTCAGTTATTAGGCGAAAATCGACCACCACAATTCACCCCCCCTCTTGTGGTTGTGTACTCTTGGAATTCAACAGTCCATATATTGATTGTGACTGTTATGACTCGCAAAGCTTGTGAGTTTTTCTTATCCTTCAGGCTTGAGGTTTGTTTTCTTGATATACAATTCAAATGGTCCATAGTTGACGTCTTTTTTTGTCAAATAATGATAGTCCATATGGTGGTTTAGAGGAGATGAATGAAAAATGCAAGAACATAGTAGGGTTTGTCAATTTGGCTTTTATTGTCACTAATCCTTCTGTTGGGCCATAAGGTATCATACGGACACAGCTGAAAATGGAGGACTTAAAGCTTTAGTGCGATGTTGGGCTATGAGTGTTTGCGTTAACCATCCTTACTTCCCAATTTTCTGGAAAGTAGTGGACACTGTATTGTATTCTGTAATAAGTTGTCATATGGAGTGGTGTACCTTCGTATATTTTTTTGAGACGTATTGGTGAACGAGTGTAAGCATTGTACTTAAACCTTGTCTATTTGTTTTGTTATCATATCTGCAATGATTACGGTTTATTGTTGACTTAATTTTCACGTTCTGGTAGTAAGTTTGAACAGAGGGACCATTACATGCATGGTCCAAATGTGCTAAGAGGGAGACAAGACACAAAGGTATATTAGTGATTTTTAGCTATTAACTTGAGTATTATATCAGGGAGAAGGGTGGTAAGGGATGTTCACATTTATGTAAGAGTAGTCCCCAAGTACTAGAAAATCACCTTACATTGTATTGCTGTCTGGAAGTTCATATTGATGTGAATATCTACATCTATCTGGGTACACAAGTAACAATATAGCAACAGAATAGCCATAAATGCATGGGTGAAACAGCTTTGAGCTAGGTACGCATAATCAATGTTGTGCTGTTTTTTAAGGTTCTCCCAGTCGTGCTCACAAAAGTGGTGCCCAATGGCCTCCAATTCAAGTACAGATCAGAAGCCTTTGGAACCAAGACTTGCAACTATCAACATCAAAGGTGAAAATAAGAGTTTTGTTTCCTTCTGCCAGCCTAAGACACTGCTGTTTACAACCGCTTCCCATTGCATATGTTTTATCACTCTCTTTAATTTTCATTCTAGGGCGGGTATGGAGGCCTTCGAAAGGGAATAACGCAATTTCTTAGCAACTGCCCATGCCCTGCTAGACATTTCCAATCCATACAAACACACTGGATGCAAGACTACAGTAGGTTTTGTGAGGCGAGGAGGGGGGGATTATGCAGCATCCTTGCCTTTAGAATTGAGTTTTCTCTGCTACACTTATATCCTTGTACTTGCAGGAATAAGACTTCCTACATCTAAATGTCCTTAGACCCTATTAAGGCAGAACCTACACTAGGTGGGGGTTGTGGTGTTGTACATGTACAAGTTGGGTTTGCAAAGCATTCACATTTCCCGTTCATAAAAAATTATCTATATATATATATATACATATATATATATATATATATATATATATATATATATATATATATATATATATATATATTATATATATAATATATATTATACATTATATATATATACATATAGATATATTATATATATATATATATATATATATATATATATTATATATATATATATATATATTTCATATATATATATATATATATATATATATATATATATATATATATATATGTACATAATCTTATATATATATATATATATATATATATATATATATATATATATCTATATATATATATCATATATATATATAATATATATATATATATATACACGAACCTCTGAAGGAAGAAAGAACTTATCCTGAGGATGAGGTTTCTTTTCTGACTCAATGAGAACGAATGGTGCCAATTCACAAGGTGGGTTTGCACATTTTCCTACAAAGAAGGCAAACAGTAGAACTGCACATTAGTCATGATATCTATACTAATGAAGGAAAGTAAATCCATTTGATGCAACAACACCAGTATAGCACCACATTAACGGGTACAACTCTCACTATGATGCTCATAGTCACTTAAATAAATGAATGGAAGCTCGTTTCTATTTGTTTTTCTACCAGATACTCAACTTTTTGAGCATAATCAAAAAAAGAAATCCATGCTTGTTGACACAAAGTTACATATGAAGATATGAACAGCATGAAGATACGTTGTCCAAGTACTAGAAAGTTCAAGACATTTAAGCATATGAACTTCCAGACAGTATGAAGATATGAGCAGAATTTATTGCCATTAGTCTTCTCCAAGTACAAAAAGGTACATATAAACTTCCAAACAGCATAAAAATGTGAACAGAATTTGGCATAGAAGCAACTGCAATCGTGCTTGTTGACAAAAGGAATCCAAAAACGAGCAAATTTATTGCCATTAGTCTTCCCCAAGTACTAGAGAGTCATCTTATGTTGTCCTAACTTTACATTTACGCATCTTATTGATCAAATCACTTGCGATATTCACCGCGCACAACGCATGCGTACCTGCCTTATCAATACAAAAAGCTAACAACTAATACAATCAGCTAACAACTGTTTGCCAAACACTCCCTTAAACACTTCTCATGCGTGTTCTTTGCCATTCTTTTCTACCTCTACCAAGGCAAATATTGGTCAGATTATTTGGCTTTAATTTGTTAAATTACATTCTTGTTAAAAATGAAGTAACTATCAACTGCAATTACCTTACACAAGTGATTATTCCAAATATTTCAGGACACAACAATCCCATACAACTAATTTCATCAGGCTTCTGTCTCTGCGAAGAACATGGACATTGGCCAGCCATTTGGACATACTTGTCAATACACAAATGCACCCTGAACCGATGATTAGCGGTTTTACAACTTCAGGATATATGTGCAAGAATGTATCCATACAACTTGTCTGCCCAATTTGATAGCAGCAATATTTCACGAGGTCATCTTGGGAGACCATGGCACCGGACAATTTTGTGGGATACACACGAGGGGCTGTGTAGCAGTGTCGCAACTTAGTCCAACAAAAGAAGGATAAGCTCAAAACAGCAGCGCATCAGATTATCCCAGTTGAGAATTCATGAAGCCAGATACTGCACAATGCAAACCTACCATTGATCACAGCACGACACATGAGAACATTAAAAAATGCCCAATAGTTTCAGATTAGAGGCCAATCCATAGCTTGGAACTGATCGTCGATCTAATAACAGAAATACCCAGCCCTCTAGTAAACGCCATAAACGAATGATTACATCTAGCAAAGGCAACCAGAGAATCTGCTACTAAAGACATCTCATTTTAAATTTTAATCCCCCTTGGGCGATGATAACAGCCACTTTTCGTCAGATTTAGAGTTATATCACCCGAAGCCGAAACACAACATTCGGACACAACATTAATGGCCAAAACTTGTTAAAACATGAAACACATGGGCTTATTTGTCCAGACAGCCCACAAAGTATCAGCGTCATCATAAAGCCATGCATAAATCATAATAATGGACTGATATGATGAGCTATATGCAGAGCACTTGGAAACAGCAACTGCCATGCAGCTCTTAGAAAGCAAAGACTGCTCAGACAACAGGTGTGGCACACGCTTGAAAGCTGCTTTCTTAAGTAGACAGATACTTTTCTTTTAAAAAATGCACAGTGTCTTATAGCAGCAAGCGCAAAGGACAGCTCTATGCAGAGTGGAAGCATAAAAGAGTTGAAACAAGAAACCTGAATGGGCATGCTAGGAAGGGACAATGCGCATATCAATGACAGATCTTGAGAGAGCACAGCCACGGGATGAAGAATACAACATTGAAAAGGGATGAGAGTTTCAATGAGACAATTTTTGAGACCCTAGAACTCTCTTCAAAATCAAACTAGTATTTCCAATGGCCATCTCAATTGATGAGGAGACTAATTTCATTTGACTATCCTGAATGCAGTGTCACAATTCAAGGATCAAAATCAGGATAAAGGTTCGTGTAACTGCAAACAGGGGCATTTGATAACGTTGCCGTGCATGAAAGTTGATCTTTAACAAACACTAATGGGATTAAATGTGCAAAAATTAAACGCCCTCCACCAGTCAATGCAAGTATCATAGAGATGTAGGTTTTTTTTTGTCATTTTCTGATTTGGATATTGTTGGGTCAATGAGTTATATCCTAAAAAAATATATGAGAACGTTATTATCATTGCTTTGTGGTATTTTAGAGGCTAATCTTTCATAAATTTCCAGAATAGGGTATTTTTGTGGTATTTTTTATAATATTACTTTTTCCTTATCAAAGGAAAAAAAAAATTCCAGAATGTTTGTTACTTAATACCATTTTGATTTGTATTAAAATAATTTTAGGTATTATTTTATTGTATTCTAGACTAGTTTGTGACATTTTTGACATTCTAACGGCTTGTATTGACATCAAATGCCTATATTGATGCACCTATATAACTTATTTACGAAAAATATATCTTTTAAATATCCCAAATATCTTTTAAATGAATTCCAACCATTTTGATATAAAAGTGTGCCTAGCATCTGTGATGCTGGCATCTCGCGCCACAGGAGCCTTTGCGCCTCAGTGACCCCAAGACAAAATGAGCACTATGCCCTCGTTGATCTTGCTTTTCAATTTTTCTTATTCATAAAAACAGGGGGGGGGGGGAACTCCTCACCTGAACCATTCCCCTTCCTCACACAAGCACCACCTCACTGTAATGCCCCAGTAGTTAATCATGCTTAAATTAATTCCAAATCTGACATTATGCAAATAATTATAGTTATCGAGAGCAGTGAGCCGCGCAATTTCTTCTTGTGAAACATCCCATGTGTTATAAACATGTGATAATACGGAATTTTCTTACAGTTGTAAAATGACAAATAATAGTGTTATAAACATGTGATAATACGGAATTTTCTTACAGTTGTAAAATGACAAATAATAGTGTGAATATATAAGGTTAATGAAATGAAATAAATTACGGTGTATCCGAGTCATAAAAATTTTCTTAATAATTAAGAACAAGAATGACAAATGGGACGAAGCCAAATGTCATGGAATTGGAATGACACTAGCTAAATAATTCTAAAGCCAAGTGTCTTGACAATGTGACTCAATTACTCAGCAATGGGGGTTGAAAAGGCAAGGTAAGATAAAACAAAACAAGACAAAACAAAATATAGAGAGATGGGGTCTCTGTGAAGGGGCCGAAGAGGACAGCAGCTCACGATCCCCCCTGTTCTCCAATCCCGGCCAACCGCCAGGCGCCGATCACTGGCCACCTTTCTCGTCTCTCTCTGCGCCACTCACCATCTACTTCTCTCTCCTCTCACCCAGTCACTCCCCTTCTCCTTCTCCTTCTCCTTCTCCTTCTCCCTGTTCTGGGCCGGTCTGCCCGGCAGAAACAGGGCCTTGTGCCGCCCTGAAACGCGACACCACCGCCGGAAAAACACAGCACCGGCCACCCACCGCCGCCCACCTCCACAGTTACAGCCACCATCACTCTCACTCAGTAGCTACTGAGGTAAAATCCAAACCCCTCTACCTCCATTTTTATTTAGTTCAAGCTTATAGAATTGTGGAGATAATTTTTGTAAATGATGTTTTATTGTGTTATAAATTGGGTAAGTGGGTGATTATTTGAATGATATTAGAGTTAATTTGTGGAATGAAATTGGATTTATATTGTTTGAATAGTGTTGGAAGTAGTTGTTTGAATGAAGTTGGACTTATGTTATTTGAAAAATGTTGGAGTTAAATTGTGGAATGAAATTGGATTTATATTATCTGAATAGTGTTGGATGTAGTTGGTTGAATGAAGTTGAATTTATATTATTTGAATGGTGTTGAAATTAGTTATTTGAATGAAGTTGAATTTATATTATTTGAATGGTGTTGAAATAAGTTATTTGAATGAAGTTGGATTACATTATTTGAATGAGGTTGGAGCTAATTTGTGGAATGAAGTTGGATTTGTATTATTTCCATGGTGTTGAAATTAGTTGTTTGAATGGAGTTGGATTTAAATTGTTGAAAGATATTGGAGTTAGATTATTTAGATGAGGTGGGAATGGAGCTAACAATGAAGTTGGATTTGTATTATTTCAATGGTGTTGAAATTAGTTGTTTGAATGGAGTTGGATTTAAATTGTTCAAAGGTATTGGAGTTAGATTATTTAGATGAGGTGGGAATGGAGCTGACAAAATTTGGATTGTTAGAGGTTATGAAAACAAGTTAGAACAAGTTAGTGCATTAACTAACCAAAAGGGTTATGATAAAGCTTTGATGAAATGAGATTAAGAGTGGATAAGAAAAATATGCTTGATTCAAAGACTGTGTGAACCATGAGATTTTGGGCATTAATTTGAGGAAATTACAAGTATAGAAAACAAAGGGGTAAATGAATTTTTGATACAGTAAGAGGAAGGAAATGAGAGGAGATTAAAGGTTATAATTTCCCAAAACTTGATACGAATGAGGGTATGAAATCAAAAAGAAGAAGGATCCACAAGGCATCTCCAAGTCAAAGCTTGTAATGTTAGCCTTTTTCTTGTAAGTTGTGATAATTTAAAACATATCGATGTTAAGGAATAAAGACTTACTTGAATAAATGACCCTCAACACAGAATCTGAATCGACTCGTGAAAAAAGAAAAGAAAAGGGGGAAGTTAGTTCTTTTCCAGGTACGTTATCAATTGTACCTTTCACAAATGTTTAAATTTACGTTCTTTAATGTTAGCAAAATTTTATTCGGCCATTGGAACTTTTAGGACTATTTCAGTGTTCATTGTTTAATAAGCCCTGTTCATCATTCATAAGTATCTGCTCGCAGCATTCATTATTCGGCCCATCCCGTTAAACAGGAAATTCATAGTTCATCGTAATTGTCATGGCTGCTAATCATAGACATAGGGTCCTAATCCAGGCCGAAGAATTAATTGTTAACTGCTTATTTAGTACAATGTTTCTCAAAGAACATCTGTAAACATTGTTTTCACGTTGCGCGCGTGCTCACTGGCTCCTGAAAAGC
Organism: Carnegiea gigantea; assembly: GCA_029747015.1. NCBI lineage: Eukaryota > Viridiplantae > Streptophyta > Magnoliopsida > Caryophyllales > Cactaceae > Carnegiea > Carnegiea gigantea. The sequence goes on along the minus strand of JAKOGI010000135.1, from coordinate 230,421 downwards.
CCGTTTAACTGTATAAGGATAACGTATTGAGTAATTGCTTATTTTGTATGATTTTTGTGTTTTCAAACTGTTTTAGGAAAAGAGAAACGATCGACAATCAAGCGGGAGCCCAAGGAAGCTAAGGGCCCAAAAGATGTGGGCCTGATTTCCCTGACCTAGTTAAATATTTTGCGGATGTCTTTTTTTTAGGTTGCTAATAAATGTTGTACAGAATATAAATTTATTTTGGATTAAGTACAACATTGTGTGGTCCAACTTGTAAATTGTAATAATAATTTAGTGATCGGTTAAACTTGAGCTTGCTGATGTAATACACCCTGTGAGCTACCTTCCAATTCCTTTTAGTTTTCACAAATAGCCTTGTCCCTAAGGGATGGCGGTAACACCCTGGCTCCATAGCGCTTCCCGTTACCTTAATTCTTATTTAAAGCAGGTAATGAAATGATATGTGGCTGGGTGTTACACCCACCTACCTCTGGATTGCCAGCAATAAGCCAGCGGCATAATGGCCGGTGGCTAGTAACCGCACCACTCGGGTCACTGCCACTGGCAAGTTTGCTACTCCTCTTCAAGAGATTTCTTGAAAATCAGTGTTAGTCCTTTCTATCACCTCCAAGTTTCTTTTTTCAATTCATTCGAATTTGCTGTTCTCTGCCTTGGATCTGCAAATACGATAGTCATCGCTTCAATTCATTACCATCAACATGAGGTAAGCTCGAGGGAGACGAATTGGGAAGTAAGAATAGAAAAGATTGAATTTCTTGAAAGGAGAGATAATGGGAGAAGCCCAGCTAATTTCAAGCCTGGCATAATATTGTGGTCAATTTTGCTTCTGCCCCATTTCCCCCATGTGACTGCATATAAATTGTAATAGATGCTCTAGAAGACAAGACAATTTACGAATTTTCAACTTTTTTTTATACCTTATGATTTCGTGAGTTAATTATTTTAACTTTATTTTTCTAGTTTATAAAGAAGCCTGATTCTTATGTGCTGCAGTTCTCGAAGGGGGGCAAACCTGGGCACCCTCGTCGTCTATGTCAATTAGCTTATAAGCAAATTGGTGAAGGGAAGCATGTGGAATGTGATGATGTGGTTGTCATGAGTTGAATAATTGTACGTGTTCACAAAGTTGACACTCTCATTGTTGAAGAAAAGGAAGCTGTTGGAGCACCAAATTGATAAGGTGAAAATGGATAAGAGGATGATCGACGTTGGACGTTCTTCTCAAAGTTCTATTGATAACCTGGCTAGTGAAATGGTTACTATGGCTTCTATGGTGGAAGTTGTTGGGAATATGCCATTATCATCATGAGAGGTGGCTGCTTCTTCAACTTATCAAGTATGTTCAAAGAGGGCCAGAGTCCGCAGGGAACACTTGGAACTCCAGTATCAACTTAAAGCTGCCGCCAGACGTTGAAGAAGGCATCGACTACATCCAACAAGTGGTTATTGGCACCCAAGGGGATGAGGCCAATGAAAGATGGGGGCAAAAAGTGTGTAGTGTTAGATAGTGCAAGTCATCCAGTAACGTCAGATTTTTTTTGTAATATTGTGAGTCGATGTCGTGTCTCGGGCAAGTATAATAGAATCTTCAAGTCTTGGTGAAGGAAGCTCACGACCAAGCATTGCTTGATCAATGTCAGAGCAACCAAAACTGACACCTGTTGCTTTAGTTGATCGATGTCAGAGCAACCGAAACTGACACTTGTTGCTTTAGTTGACCCCAAAACAAAAAGGACCTTTATGTTTTATAGATTAATTTTAAAGTACCATAGCGGCATAGCCTGAGTGTGTCATATCTTAGTCCTTCTCTGTTGGAGCCCGATCAACCCACAGCAAAATCACCAATATGATCTCATTTATTATGTCTTTCAGTTTTTCTTATGGGTTTTAAAAAAAGAGAGAGAGAGAGGGGAGAGAGAGAGAGAGAGAGAAAGAGAGAACCCTAATAACCTTCCACCTTCCCCACCCCACAATCAGAACTACCCTTCACCTCAAACCTCTTTTCTCTGTCCTCTCTCCACAAACGCACCATTTCTGACTTAAAGTTAACTTGGTCAATCCCACATGAGATTAGGTTCATTTCCTCCCTTATCTGCATTGATCTCAACTCAAATCCTCACCATTGTCTATCCCATCTTCCACAACACCATGCCAATTTTCACCTTTGAAGCTGAACATATGTATGCGATCAGAATGCAAGGCAGCGATTAAACCTGGGGGGGGGGGGGAACAGATCTACTATTTAGAATCACTGATGCTTTACAATTTTGAGTTAATGATGCTACACCCAGAACCCTTAGAGGCTCAAGAGGACAAGGTTTGATCCAACTCCATATTCTGGGCATAAAGAACTTTTATGTGGTACCCTTCACACTCATGTCATAGACTCCATACTCTCAGAAACTTGACACTTCATTTTAGGCACAACACACACACAAACACAGGGAGAGGGAGGGTACACATGTAGACATAATCAGTGGATATCTAACCAAGTCTGAATAACATTGGCTTCGGGAAATTGGGGGTGTATACTTAGGATCAGGGAACATCTGATGACTGGTAAGCCTTCAAACGAGAGCTCAAGACCGAATTATGATAGGTTGCTCATACAAGTACGTTTGAAGAATGACCTCCATAATTATATACTCATACAAGTTTGGAGAATAAAAAGGGGATTCCCATGCATAGTGAATGAAATACGTAAAATGCAGGCGCCACTAGGTATTTAGTGAGGGATTTACAGTACTCCAACCAACACGAAGTACCAAGAAGGAAAGCTTAATGCTTTTGAGGTGCTTCAATGCTTTAGAGACTTTTGTGTGGAGAAAATTAACCATGCTTAATGGGTAAGCAAGCCCCAAGACAAAGGCAACAACATGATTAATTGAACTTGTGAGCAATTCACCTAATGTTTCAAATTGATCACCACAGTAGAAACACAGATCAATTTGCAATAATGCGTTCCCTAGTGAAGAAGCTTTATCAATAAGGGTCACCCAACCACCCCGTCGGCAAGGGCTTGGATCGCTTAGAGACCTAAATTCTTAGTCCTTGCTAATTCAGCTCCAATCTATGCCACTGTACCCCAGCTAAGAAGCATGGATACCAATAGGTGACACGAATACAACACGACACCGACACGCGGAGACATGATTTTTTTGAAAAGTAGGACACGACACGTAAAATGGACACGTGGTTGTTAGAAAATATTTATTCTATTACCTATGTGTTTATAATTTATCTTGTGTCTTTATCCTTAAGAGGATCAAGTTTGGATGAGAACAATAGCAAATTGTTCATAGTATGTGCATTCTACCACTGTCAATAACATAACCTAATTTCTGCATGTTGTCTATATGCTCTGCATGCATTTGAGAGTATCCAAAGAGTGTCCGAGAGTGTCGGCGTTCGATACGTGTCGAACATGGATACGTGAAGCTGTGGAGAGTGTCCGTGCTTTGTAGTACCCCAGTACATAGATAATTTAGAAACAGAAACATAGCTTAACATGTCCTTTCTTTCATACTTTTAATGAGGATGAATTAGGAAAAGACAGATGGATAATTCAATATACTCCTCAACTAGTGGCCGTGGCCATGGTATATGTGTAGTGATTACAACATTATATTGTATGACAAATTGACAATCACAGAATTGGGTTGAAAGATACAATGGCAGTGGAAATCCCTACCTAGAAGTCAGAGCTTGCAGGAAGAGCATATGGTGTAGGCAGAGGGTTATTCATGCATTATAATCTAAAGCATGGACACTCTCAAACCCTTAAAATATCTGTGTCTGAGACACCAAGTCACCAACACTCTCGGACACACCTTGAACGTTCACAAATGGATACTAGATGTACAAATGGCACAAAGAAATTGAATTTTGTTATCGAAACTTGTAGTGCGCAAACAATATGAGCAATTTGTAAGTTCTCATCCCTATGCAACCCCCCTATATGGATAACAATGCGGAACAAATTAAAAAAACACAAGTAATCATAACATATTCTCATCATACATGTCTGTCATACATGTTGGCCCTATTCTTTTTGGAAAATTATGTGCAATGTATCACTGCACTGACATATGCTTCTTAGCTCTAATACACAGATAAAGGGCATAGTTCCAAAATCTGCAATAATTTGGTGAATATAACTTGGATCATGCAATTAAATGCTGTGAACTAAATTCCATCCACAAGAGAATGGCAATGACACTCCTATGATCTCCACTTTCCCTAAGCAATTAAGATGTGGAAAAAGAAAAGGCCTCACAAACCACCTTCTCCCTCCTCCCTTTGGGTGGTTAGGGGAGGGGGGTTTCTTCCCAGTGCTCACAGAAGCATTTCTAGATGGAACTATAGGCTGTGATGCGTCTCAACGGTTAACAAAATCAGAAGTTGAAGAAATGCAAGACTCCTGGGGGATACATTTAAGGAATATCCACAAGAGCAGATATGTCTTGAGAGTACAGCTGCTTGACATCTAGAGGAAATTTCCATCCTGAAGTGATGATTCTTGTGAGAAACAGAAAGAGATGCGGGCTAAGTTCTCCAACACATTGGACAAATAATGCATGATAGTGTGAAGAGCCTTATCATTTTCTTGGGTGCTCAATCAAGCCTTACCTTATCCATGTAAAAGCCCACCTCAATACCCTATTGGTTTTCAGTTCTATAAAAATACCTATGGTACTATGCAACATGATTCTGTTTTCTAATTTTCTCTAACCATTCGCAAATACACTAACGATCACTCAATTAGAGTATCTCTCCACTTTCTATAGTATGTTAGCTCACTGCAGAAGCACCAAGAAAGCTAAAACAACAGACTAATAAACCACAAATAATCAGCACAAAAATCCAAACTCTGTAAAAGTAAGATTAACCCATTAAGTCTAGCATAAAACTTCAACACCATGTAAATCAGTTCTGCTAGAGTATACAAACAGAAGACATACCTCATAGTAGATCTCCCAGAAACCGTCACCAAACCATAAAACAGTATTGCCATTTGCGCGTTCAAGTCCCACGATCACACAATTATCTTAGCACCTGAGGAATTGGAAGTCTCCCAGACCTCAACACCTTCAACATTTTCCCTACAAACAAACAGCCTATTCCCACCGCATTCAATCTTCCTTATCGCCCCCCTTTTCTCGTCCTCCTCCTTATCCACATAATTTCTCCTATACAAACCCCACTCATTTTCCCCTCCTTCCTCCACTTCTCCTTCCTTCTTCAACCTCGACCAACCTTCCAATCCACCGCCCTTCCCAACAAACACATGCTTCCTATAACAACGCAACACAACACTTCGCCCATTTAACCCGACCCCACTCAACCTCGGGTTCGGATCCTCCAAGTATACCCACGGGTCGGTCCCTAAATTCCGCAAATCAGCCACCCCCAAATCCCCACTTCGGCACCCCACTTTGGCAATGAATAACCCATCTGGATCGACGTCGACGTCAGCCATGGTGTCCCCGATCCGGCTGCTTCGGCCTGAACCGCCAGGCTCGGATGTCTCCCAAACCTCCTCACTACCAGCGCGTGGATCCCAGGCGCGGATGTACCCCGAGTACCCTAACGTTCCACTCCTAACCGAGCTACCAACCAACAGCCCCACCGCCGGGACCCACGTCAACTTTCTCATGGCGGCGGACTTTGCAGCGTTACCCGTCTGCCGTCCGATCTCCGAAACCACCTTCATGGTCTCCTTATCGACGACCAACACCGCGTTTTCTCCATGCCAGCACTCGAACGAGGCAAAAACCGAGTTGCCTACCTCGGAATCGTCAGCAATGGCGGTGACTCGTGCTTTGTTAGTTCTGGGGTCGGTCGGGTCAACCCAGAGAGTAGATCCGGCATGTTTTCGGGGGGAAGTCGAGTAGAAATGAAGCCCAGGAGAGGAGTCGGACCCTACGGCAGCAAGCCCATTCGAAACGTTTCGAATCGAGGAGATATCATCGAGGTGGGTACGCGTAGTGGAGGAGAGAGAGAGGGTTAAAGGGTGGTAAGAAGAGATGAGGCCATTGTGGGCGAGGAGAAGGCGGTCGGAGGAGAAGGAGAGGGAACAGATGAAGGGGTCGGAGGGAGGAGAGAGAGGAGAGGAGAGAGAAGCGTCGAAGGTGGAGAGAGAGGGAGTGGAGTTGAGGAGAGAGTCGACGCCGTACAAGCGGGATTCGTGGAGGAGTTGATAGGAAGAGAAGCGGCGGAGGGCGGCGGAGGGGAGGCGATGGGTGCGGAGGAGAGAAAGCACGGCCGAGAAGAGGTCGGGGTCGCGGTCGATGAAGTTGATGCGGGTGGAGGAGAGGTTGGAGAGGAGGGAGTCAGGGCCGGCGGAGTTGAGGGTCTTGGTGGTTGTTTCGAACAGAGCGCCGCCCACGTTCAGCTTGATGCGGTCGGTGGTTGAACTTGATTGATGGGTCTCCATTTTTAATATTCAAAGGTTCGGATTCTCATTAATCAGTGCGGGGTGAAAGAAAGAAATAATGAAACGCAAAAGACGAAAGCTACACACCGCTGGCCACTGTTTCTGCCCAACAACATACAGCTGGAAAGTGAAAAGTCAAGACTCAAGACTCAAGATTTCTCGGCAAGTTGTAGCCTAGTGGTTAAAATTGAAACATGAGATGTACTGTATTTTATAACTAATTTTTTTTTCTTTCCTATTATATTGTAATTTTATTATTTGATTTTTTTTTGAGATCTCATTTAAGGGATTTATTCCTAGATCATGATTTTTTTTAATTATTTCATCACCTCTCTTCCTCTTCTTTTAAAAAATCTTAACCTTCCCACGAAAAATCTTAACCTTCATCTACTTCAATAAGGAGCTGTCATCAGTCATAATTACTGATAGTAAACCCAAATTTTCGTACATCTTGAAATTTTATTTAGTTATAAGGTATTTACTGATATTTTCATATCTTTTTAATAAAATTTTTCTCCATTTTGTGAGAGTTTGATTATTTATTTTTCTCACTATTAGTGTGAGTTTAGTTGTTCTCACCTTTAGTGTGAGTTAGGTTATTCTCGCCGCTAGTGTGAGTTTGAGTCATTACCTTTATGCAATTTATCGTAGATTTGGAGATTTAGAGTTTCTTATCAAATAGAAGTTGAAAATTATTCTATTAGATCTACATTTTTTATTAAGGAATAAGTCAACAATGAAATTTTATGTGGTTCTGCTATGAAAATCTTCCTTTCAAGTGCAATCTACCACGTCAATTGGACATCTACTCTATGAAATTATACTATAGCTCGCCAATATTAGGGAAAGATGCATTGACGTCAAAGAATGCGGTTGATGGCAAGAATACTGTTACAAGTTCAGATCCGGTCAACAGTATATTTACCATTAGCTTTTTGAAAAGAATTATTTAGTTTGATGTTTTAGATTTGTTTTTGTTATGAAATATTCATTGTATGTGTCATATGACTTTTCAATAATGAATTATTCCTTTTTCTTATCTTTAAAAAAACAGAACTCTAATTTAAATTATTATATAATATGCTTCTCATGAAATTTATCATTAAAGATATTTAATTATTTTTAATCTCTTATTTTGTATGTTATTTATATCTATAAGTTGTAACAATTATTGTTTTAATTTCTAAAAAATTAAATAATTAATTTATCAGGACAAATTAAGTTGAAAAATACCAAACAACAATATAGCTTAAAACAATTGTTAATTGCATCCTAATTATCTAAAATTTATAGTGAGTTTTCACCATAGTTCAAGGTACCAAAAATTTGTGGGAAAAAAATGAGAGGAATATGCATAAGAGTGTCAAAGATTATTGGGCCAATAATGCAACTATCCAGGGTCCACTAAAAGACCTTCCATGCATTGCCCCATTACTTCGATAACTCATTAACTCATGTCTCCCATCTAGTTTTTTTTTTTAAAAAAAAGAACTGAATCCTTGAAAATTCTCAAAATGGAAAAGTATAGTGGTGGCACTATCTGTATTTATCCCCATTGCACCCCATGGAAGAGCCAGCATACCTAGGAGCTATGGAAGAGGGGGGAAAAAGAAAAACCGAAACAAAAGCCCAAAAAACAAAGATAAATTAAAAAACATGGCAAGCGAGTTACAAAGCTGCGGCAATCCAACAAGCGTTCTAATCCAAGGGGAAAGATAGCTTTGAAGGTGAAGGATAGACTACGGGACTCATAAGTGGAATGAGTTCCACTAGTTTCAAGTGCTGATAGTGCCCTTTACCTATAATTGCGATAAGGATTCGCTTATCTTTTTGGGACAAGTAGATCTTCTTTTAGTCAGGAAGACAATTCTTAATACTTTTGACATGATGGTGGAAAGGGAATAATGTGGATGGAAAATGAGGCAGCTGCCCCTAATTAATGGAGTCATCTTTTTTTGAATTATCTACCTTCTATTGCCGTCTTTATTTCAAATGCTAACGGTGGTTAAGTGTTGAAAGGTGAACATAGGAGAGAACAATTGAAGAGAAGGGGAGAAATTATTGTTGAAGACTTGTTTATCGATGTTAAACGGTACTAGAAAGGTTAGGATGGACCAAAATAAATTAAACTAAAAGTAGAAAGGACCAACTAGCACCACCTACACTTAGGCCCAGGTCAAATTGAAATTTCTTTAGTCCCTAAAAGCCACACACAAAAGCACATTGAGAAAATATCATCAAATTAATTCATGCTTAATCCAGAGGCTGTTGATAGCAAAAATGAGGATGATTCAGGCGATGCATGGCCACGCGAGATTGGATAGAATTGGGAATGAGGTGATTAGAAACAAAGGCAAAGTGGCATCCATTGACGATAAGTTGAGAGATGCGAGACTTATATGGTTTGGTCATATTAAGAGGAGGAGTCCGGATGCACATATGAGAAGATGTAAGATGATTGACCTTCAGGAATGTAAGAGAGGTGGAGGACGGCCTAAGATAAACTAGAATGACGTGAATAAGCATGATTTGAAGTATTTTGCCCGACTCAGAATAGAAGTTTGTGGAGGTCGAGGATTAGGTTGTGAACCACATGTAACGAGCTTCTTAGCATTCCTTTGGCTATTGAACGATAGGAGTATGTTATGTGTGGTACCAACTATTTGTTTTTCTTTTTCTTTCTAACTTGCATTTGCAGTATTTGTCTGTCAGTAATACTCTCTGCTTAACAGAGTTATTAGCATCCCAATGCCGATTATTCGAAGTATGGTACCAACCTCTGCTATGTTATTTTAATGCTTGATATTTAAAGTATTTCTTTTATATTACTATATGTCTGTCCCAATTGAAGATAAATTACATTTTTTTAAAATTTATGTAGGTATCTTGGAGTCAGCCTCTCTGAGAACAGAGATGTTTGAAAAGGTGAGATTGCCTACATTTGGATCTTTCTAAACCCCGCGAAAGCAGAGACTACACTAAGAGTTGTTGTTTTAACTCATGTTTAATCCCCCCATTCAACTAAATCGTAAAACTCACTTAGTAAATCTACTTAGCCAATCTGCCTCTCGTAATTATAGTGGTCGTGGTTCTTACTCCTTACATTCTTTTCCCTCAAAAGAATTTTGTCCTTGAATTCACTATCTAGGCTTTCTTCTCCAAAGTTTGAATGTTCCAAGAAGTAGACACTTTTGATGGATAAGAAATGTAACATTTGAATTAAAACTTAAGATTAGAATTTATGTCTATCTAACAACTTCATTTCTCAAGGTCATATATGCTACACAATTGTTAAACACAGTTGACTCACTTGCATAAATAGTTATAGAGTATTAGCTTGTCAGCCAATAACTATGGTTAAAAGAAGTGAACAGAAAACACTCCCTACAGTTCATCACTTGCAATAATAGTTGTAGTGTATTAGCATGATAGCTAATAACTATGGTTAAAACAAATGAAGAGAAAACACTAGCCAAAAACCATAGCCTACGGGTCGGCTCTGTGTTAGGGTTCATATATTATTATGAACATTATTCTTGTATACCTATAAAGGCAAGGTGTGGTGTGAATGGTCAAACATAAGCTAGCTAACGTGATATCCCCATCCATAATCTCTTGATGAACATCATGTTCAAGCTTACAAGTATAACTATTATACATTTTTTCACCCTTCAAATGTAAGGGGTAGGTTCTTATCTACTAGTCATTACGAGTGCAAAATATTTCATTTGTTCACTTCTTCCTTGAAGGCTCATCTTTGTGTGATCTTGAAGGCAAGCCAACTTTGTCGATAGGTTTATAAGTAATATGAGTGCTTAGACACTATAAAAGAAATGCCTTAGATTCCCGACTCGCGGATGAGGTTTTCAATGGTTAGTGACACTTTAGTGGATCAATTGTCCTGACCTTGCTAGTCCTTTCACTTGGAATGTCATGAGACACTCATGCATAGGCGTTAACAACACAAGTATCACTTTATATTCACAATATGTGACTACTTCAAGCTCTTTTTCTGATAGTTTCTTGTGTCTTAACGTAATCATATGTGTATTCCCAGACATATACATGTTGATAAGTAAAATTATTTCACACATATCATTATATATTCATAAAATCTGGTATTTGGCACTATCCCGAATAGCATACAAACCTTCCGAAAGAAAACATAAATCCAATGCAGTGAAATAAGTTTTTAATTGTTTCAAGCTCAAACAAAGCAGGCTTGAAAGTTTAAAAAATTAATGGGTTCCAACCTGTTCTCTACCTTCTTTTCCATACATATAGGGGTGAGTGGTTTCGGACACTGCTGAAAAAATTGGGAACCAAAATTGGAATTGGTCAAACCGATTCCTAACTTTTGGAAACTAGAACCAGAACCTCAGGTTACAATTCCAGTTTTGATTTCGATTTCAGGGTATCCTCTACACCTAACGTTGAAATTTGTGCACCTAATAAATTAAATTTATTTGGAGTGGAAGAAGGGCTGTTTGATCTTTTCATACCGTTACCTTCTATCCTTACACAAAATAAATTCATTTAGGTAAGGAAAAAGCACAAGATTGGGGTTGTTAAACATCTTTGGAATACATTTGAACCAGCATTGTCTGTATAATCATTATCAGGATAAGTAACGTTTTTATCAAATCACTACTTTGAAATTTGGTTTAGGCTCATTCACTTTGAAGGCTCATTCTTAAGTCCAAAAGCTCGCAAAACCACACATTTAAATGCTAATGTACTAAAATATTCATGCCAGTTACACATGGTACTTAATAATAGCTATTTACTAATGTAGGCTGTAAGGGCCACAAAATTTCATTTTTAGTTAGTTACATGAGTGAGATTAATTTAGTTGGGTTATTCATTAATTTCATGATCATGTGACGTTTTATTTTGTGTAAAATAGTTGCTTACAATCATTTGTGGTTTAGTTGATTGTTTTAATTTTTTTAAAATTTAGGTTTTTATATTTATGTTGCTTAATTTGTGTCAATACTAGTCAATACTAGTTGAATTGAGTCAAATCCCAAATTAAGAATATTTTTCCCTATTAATGATTGGGTTAAAAGTGAAAAAGGAAAAAAGTAAAGAGTTTATATGGGTGTGGTTTTCCCCACATAGCCTTAGCAACCAAAAGGCAAAAGAAAAAAAAATAAGGGGAGGGGGTCAATTAGCGGAGCTAGCAGGGAAACTCAATTCAACACACACAAAACACACGCCACACACGTATCACATTTACAGTCGCACACGACAGAGAGAGAGGAGATGGAGAAAGAGAGGAGATGGAGAGAAAGAAAGAGAAAGAGTTGAAGAGGAGGAAGAAGAAGAAGACGATGAAAAGCTTGGGAAGAAGAAGGGAACTCAACCAACACTTTGATCTTATAATTCTAGCCTTCTCAACGAAATCCTCAAGTGAGTAACTCTCTCGCTAAATTATATTAATTTGAAATTAAATTTATTTTTGGGTTTATGTTGAATATTGGTGATTATGACTAGAATCTAGGGCTACTTAGTTGAGTTATTAAAATTTTTAAGTAAGGAAGGCATGATGTTGATAGTTAAAGTTTGTTGGATTTTGAGAGTTGTTGGACATATTAGTGTTTGGATGAGAATTTGAGACTAAATAGGTAGAACCATGTCTTTTTTGAACAACTATGCGATTTATAGGGCCAATTGTTGGATTTTTATGAATAAAGTTACGACCACAATTTTGGTGGTTTATGGATTAAGGTATGTATGATTATTAGATGATGTAGAAAAGGGTTAACTTTGAAAAAAAAAAAATCACGGAATATAGAAAGGGAAAACTTGATGGAGATTAATAAAGAAAAAGAGGAGCTTATGTACACTAAGTACACTTTTAAATCTTGGATTGGATGTTCAATATTGAAAGTACTATGTTAATGATAGGCATTGGAAAAGTCATGGACATGGATCCTAGGTTAAATGCCTTTAATTAAAGAGATGTTTTACTATAACTAATGGTCATGTGGTAAGAAAGTGATATTTAAGACTGTATTAAATAATTAAGATTTTTTTATCAAGTAATGAGATATTACTTTGACAATGACTTGTGAAGTGTGTTGGATGGTTAATCAAGATGATGGTGAGCCCAATGGGTGTGAATTTATTTTACAAAGTAATTACAGCAAAATGTGTGTTTGGTGCTTTGTGATTGTTGTTCATATTGCCATGGCTTAAGTGTTGTTGGAGTGCTTACTAAGTTTTGAAACTACTTTGTTTTCTAAATAAACCGGGTTGAGTGGTTAAGGTTTCAAAAATGAGCTATAATAACACTTTGGTCAAATTAATACTACCTGTGTTTATGTGCAATCCAGGGGGCAGAGGATCACTCTCATCTCTTCTTCACCAACGCCTTCACATAGCAAGTCTAGATAGAGATACACCAATGGAGTAAGATGCCTTTCAATATCAAGTCCTTAGATGACTGGATTAATTATCTACTCAATCTGAAGAGAAGTAAGTGCATGAAGTTAATCTGTTATGTAGTTTTCCCAACAGTCATTCATTACATCTGGTGGGACAGAAACCAGGCAATTTATCTAGCATAAAATAGCTAACTGCAAGAATACTATAGAAAGAATTAAGGAACAAGACAAAGGTCCTGTTTTTGGCAAAGGACTCAAATACATTTAGACAATGCATAGATTTTATATTCAGGTGATCATTAGAGGCACTGGTTAAAGGGGTTCCTTATTCCCTATAGTGTTCTTAGTAGGTGTACATAGTAGCATGTGCTAATGAAGACCCATCTTCACACACACATACATATGTGTGTGTGTGTGTGTGTGTGTGTGTGTGTGTGTGTGTGTGTATATATATATATATATATATATATATATATATATATATATATGTACACACACACACACGTATGTATTATATATATATATATGTGTGTGTGTGTGTGTGTGTGTGTGTGTGTGTGTGTATATGTGTGTGTGTGTGTGTGTATATATATATATGTGTGTGTGTGTGCCCTTAGGGTGGGGCCCTTTTCCAGACCCTGCATGAACTGGGATGCTTGCGCACTGGACTGTCCTTATATATATATATACACACACACACACACACACACACAAGTACATTATAGACTTTAGTGTTTCCTAGGAAGCTAAGTGTCTAGTGGGTATGCATTTCACCCCATATTAAGAAGGAACTAACGAGTAGTAACTAAAGGAATCCCTAAGAATAAATTTGAATCCAATAAGAGAAATGTCATGAATTTCTAAGGATTTTGACCCCAAATAGTGTTTTGTTAAAAAGGATTTCAGTTCGATTCAGTTGAAACTGAAAATGTATTTTTACACTATTTGCATGTGTCTTTCTTATAGGTGAGTTAAAATGTTTGAAAAATGGTGTATATGTGCCACTTTTTTCAAGTTTGCATTTAGCACCTAATTGAACAAAGGTTTCAGTTTCATTCTACTGAAAGCTGCAAAAAGCGATTTCTTACTATACACTACTATTATATCAATATGAATTGAGTGTTATTAAGTAATATACAATGTGCAAATGTTTTAGGTTTTAAGGGTGTTGGTTATTCACTGAGTGTGTGATTTGCTCAGCCCCTCTTTTTCCCCCTTTTTAGGTTCGGACTAAGTTCTATCCTCATCAAACAATAATTCTTTTGTTTGTTATTGCATGTTAGGGGATGTTGGTGCATTACTTTATTTTGTTCTAATGCTTCTCTTGTAACATGGTTGATGCAGAGCTATATCTTCTAGACTTGTAATGTGGTAACACATTGATAATTTAGCTCCATCGACCTCCTTAGGGTCCCCGAACATGTTGTAGGATTTCCATGAGTGTGTCACAAGTTGGTTGTTTTCCTGGTGTGTGACTTCTAAAGACTTTGTTTATTTCTCGAACTATTTAGTGATTGATTATTATAAAGGGTGTACTTCGAGTGGGTAGCTCGTGGAGTAAGTGACATAACTACTAGTAATGGTGAGTTTTCACTTTAACTTGTTTTCAGTTCTTGCTAAGCAAGTAGGGCCTAACGTTTTCTTTCTTTGTTAGAAAAAAAGTCCTCATTTTTACTGTTTTATAAGCTCTTTAAGGATCATTTTAACTTTTAATTTAGTCCTAAGGATTCCATAATGGAATTTTGGCAATTCAGTATTCCTCATAGGGAAGGAGGGTTGTTATATTTGGTGGTATCAAAGCCATAGGTTTCATCATGATTTGTTTGTGTGCATAAATTGCTTGAATATGTGACCGGTATGTGAATCATGATTATTTCCATGATTTATGAATATGTATTTACATGTTTGATGCCATGGTTAGGATGGCATTTGCCTTTCTGGTTGTGGCTTGGAATGCTATGTTCTTCTGGAGATGTATCGTGGAATTCAACTATATGGGCCCATAATGCCTTATGGTTGCCCGTAGGGTCAAGTACTTTGTGAGAAAAATTCCGACTGCAGGTCCCTGGGCTAAGATTGTTACCATTCTTAGTAGAGGATGCTTCCTTGTAAATGGACTGATTTCACCTATTGTGAGATGGTGACTTTTCTTCTCCAAATTAAAATTCAACTTGACAACCTAGGTGATAACCCAGTAGAGAGGCAAGCAGCAGCCAACCAACGCGTTCAAAATGAGATGGTGGGCCTATTCAGGGACGAGTGATTCTACAGGGGGCAAGAAAGGAGGATAAGTTTCGAAAATCACCAAATGTTAAATCTTTTTATCCAATCCCTCTAAGTAGTGAGGTGAAGGAGGGTAGCTTGTATGTGGGTACGATGGTAAATGCTAATGGGCTAAATTATCCTAGGGGTTGGGAAGGCACCATGTCTCACACTCTCAATCTAATAGAAAAGCAGGATTATGCAGAGCTTACATATATTCTGTAGCTAGCGGAGCGACTAGCCCTAAAGACTGAGTCTGACGGTTCTGACCAATGTATTGCAGTCCACCGCAATGGCATGGACAAAGAAGACACATATGAGACTAACTCTTCATGAAAAAAGTAAGTATCACCGGCCTAGCAACCGTGGAGTGGTAGTAGCATCTGACCTTACCCAAGTTGTAGTAGACTTAGCTAACTGGTTTGTAATCCAAACTCTGATTAGCATTAACAATGTAGGCGACACTCATTATGTGAATATAAGTCACAAATTTTGTAACTAACTATTTGAATAATTCTAAGCCGTCCGCTGACAAGGTAGGAACTCAGACTATTTGTATGTCCTTATCTGTGTATGGTGTATGGATGTTACTAATGTTGTATAATTAATTAATATTTTTGTTTGATTGTATGAATTGATATATGTGTGTTTGAATGATACTTATGAATGAACTACTATATTTGTAACTTTTCCCCGCCGGTAGAGCTAAGTGGTGTTGTATGCATGTATGTGTATATGTGTCAGTAGATGCCACTTAGGATAACACCATCACCACCACTTCCTGAGCAGATGATCATGTACATAGTTTGTAAGTTTGATAAGTTAAAACCTCTAAAATTCAAATGAGGATAAGACCCATTACTGTATGAGGAATGGCTAAGGAATATGGAAAACCAACTCTATGTGATGGAGTGTCCTAAACGCTTTAAGGTTCAACTAGCTACTTATCAGTTTGAAAAGGAAGCAAAATATTGGTGGAAAATTGTTAAACCTCATAAGGAAGAGTAAGGCTTAACTTAGGCTGAGTTTAAGAACCTCATTATGCCAAATATTTGTAAGAGCCGTACCTTCAGTTTACTACTACTAACTGTTTTAGTTGCTGAATTTACAAATCTGCGTTTAGATTATTTTTCAACAAGGGTGTTAAGTCAACCGTGTGCGTTTTTAACGACTAATTTCATTAAAAAGAACAACTATATGATTTATGTTATTAATGACGTTACTTATTTATAAATTTATTGAATCGATGCTAACCTGAGTTTTTAAAATCGTTTTCGTTTTATTTAGTCGATTCCCGAAGTTTAAATTAAAATGTTAATTGTAGGACGTCTCAACTCGACTTTAGTCTAATCGCTAATGAGTTTGGGGCTGGAACCTAGCTGAATTATGTTATTTGAGCCAAAAAAAAGGGAAAAGGAAACTAGACAAAAGGGGAGGGGGCCTGTTATCGAGTCACAGGGACCCTGAAACCACCCCCGACCTCCCTCTCTCTCTAACTCGCTTGCCCACTCTCTCTCTCTCTCTGGGGCCACCGGTCGCTGTCTGGCGTCACCGCCGACCGCCACCTGTCGCCGGCAAGAGAAAGGGACGCCTGGTCCCCTTAGCCCACGACAACCACCGCCAAACACCACCCCTCGTCGCCCTCCACTTCTCACAGCCAAAAGGACCTAAGACCACGCATCTAACCGGCCTGAAATCGACCACCCACGTGCCGGAATCCGGCAACCCACATCCCACTCGACCTCCCCTATAAATTGGGGGCCGAATTTGAGTCAAAACCAACGAAAAACGCCACAAATTCGGGAGATAACGTCTGGGTTTTACAAGCAATCGGGTTGGGATTCGGGTTCAGCAGATTAGGTCGTGCCTTTGCTGTTGTTTGAGTTGAAATTTGATTAATCCAAGTAAGTGTTTCTCCCCTCCTAAGTTATTATTATCGTCGAAAACGTTTTCAGCAGATTGATATTGCATGTTAGATTAGGGTTAGCTAAAGTAGTTAGAAATGTCAAAAATGGAATGAAAATGTGTTGCATGATGATTTCATGCCCGTTTATGGCCAGTCGGATCGCGTACCTAGAGTGTCGCTTGCTGCCGATAGCTATGCATGCCTCGAATCAGTTTTAATTTCAGTTTAAAAATGCACAGAATCTGTTTATGGGCTGTAGTTGTAATTCAGTTGTACCTGACTTGGTTCGAATCAATTTATGTGCGATATCGCTACTTGAAAGTAACTTGAATTACGAATATAAATGCTTGAATCGTATTATGCTAAAATTGCTAGAATCGTTTTTAGTACATTCAGTAATACGTGCCTGAAAGTTTAGTTCGAAGTGAGCTATGCATGTTCAGAATCAAGTTTAGTATGTTCCGTTATTATATGCTTAAAAGTCTAATTGAACTAAGTCATGCATGTTTAACATCAATTTTAGTAAATTTAGCTAATGCATGCTTGAAGGGTCGACTTGAATAAGTAACTATGACACGACAAATGATTGCCTAAAGTTGTATTATGCTTTAATGACATAAAAAGGGATTGAATGATAACCTCGATTTAATAAACGGATACCATGAGACGCATTATGCTTAAAGGGGCCTAAATAGGTTCGATTAGTAATTTTGATGTAAATAACGAATGTTTGGATTCGCATTATGTCTAAATGACCTAAATGGGTTCGAATAGCAATAGTGATAAGATAAATGGAAGCTTAGAATCGTATTAGGCCTAAATGACCAAGTTAGCCTAAATAAGTGAGTCGTTTTATGTTTAAATAGAGATTCGATTCTTGTTAAGCCTAAATGGTATGAATAAGCATGCTTAGTAAAACGCTTGAATCGCTTTATGCCTAAAATGACCAAAACAGCCTAAATGAGTGAGTCGCTTTATGCTTAAATAGAGATTCGATCCTTGTTAAGCTTAAATGGTATAAATAGGTATGCTTAGTAAAACACCTAGATCGTATTATGTTTAAATGACCATATTAGCCTAAATAGTGAATCGTTTCATGCTTAAATAAAGACTAGACTCATGTTAAGCTTGAATGACATAATTAGGCCGGCTTAGTAACCATGGTGTGATAGACGAATGTCGTGAAACGTAATATGCTTAAATGACGTAATAGGCTAAATGTAACTTAGAGTCAATGAATGACTGCCCGAATCAATGCTCGTCTATTCAGTTGAATTATGCTTATACAATAGCTTTAGACATGGCATTTAGATGACGAGCTGAGCATGTTAACGTCCCCTAACTGCCATACATGAATGCAATCATGTTTCATGCTTAGTTAGTTTAACCTAACATATTAGATGTCCGTTTCAAGTCAAGTTCATATGAATGCTTATATGTATACATATATATGTGTATGGTTCTAACCGTTGGTTGCAGCACTTTGCTAATTGTTAGTTGTTTAATCGGTAAGTCTAGCATCGGTAAGTTGTGTAAGTTATGCATCACTTTTCAGTATATCATAATGATTAGGATGCTAGATTGTGAAATTGAAACCGAGATGGTAGTTGGATGGTTTGAGGAAGAACTATGAGTGGTTCGAGGTCCTTGTGGTACGGTGCTTGTGAGGAGGGAGCCTGGGTTGTGAATTAACCGCAATCGTGTGGATTGCGAGGCCATGTGTGGCTCATTGTGTTGTTGAAATGATTATGAAGTGTTTGAATGTGAGACGTGTAAACCCCTTTCCCTTTTATATGTCTAAGATGCATTATATATGAAAGTGTGGTGATTTAACAAAGAACGTTTCTCGTGTTTTCAAACTAATAATAGTCATGATTAATAGCAAGTAAGGGCCTATTTTAGCTACACCAACAGTATTTGGGAGTGAACCTGCTTGAACGGGGGAATCCCCAAAACGTTTTTATAAAAGTGTGAGTTGTATGATAAGTGATTTTACCAGAAGAAATAACAAAGTTATTAGCCGTTATGGCCCATACGCTTTAAGTTGGCTAAGATAATGTGCTGCGGATAATATGATACGATATGAATAATGTCAGCCTAAGGGATAAGTCCTGGTACTAGGAGACCCTAGAAGACCCTGACGAGGGTAATGTAGAGGTCCGATATATTATATGTAGCCATCTTGGGAGTAAGAGCTTAGTGTGAGCGTTAGATCTCACTATGAGGTTTGAGAATAGATCTCACCCAATCAACACCCCGTAATGATCTTATGCCAGATGTATTTTCCTAATAAGTAAAGAAAAGCAGTTGGCATCTTGCTATTTCAAGTGTTTTGAAAGAAACGAAATTTTTTATAGGCCCTAAGAGGCCATATGGAATGAAGTATGAAAAGTTTATAAGGGTCGTTGTATGATTAATACAAAATGAAATCTCTTTCAAAGGTACAAGCACCTCAAGAGGTTAAGAAACTGCTTTCAATAAAAGAAAGAAAGTTTTCAATGAATGTTTAAATGAAATGATTCCTAAGTATGTTTCAATATAGATTCTAATGTCATGTGGCCTCACCCCTTTCTATATCAAACCTGTCTGATTCAAAGTGCATGAATTGAGAAATAAGGCTTATAATATGTTAAAAACTCTATGAATGAAGGCATCTCTCCCAAATGAATGAATGTTTGTCATGTAAATAGCCTATGAGGGTGTCATATAGCAAATGTTTTGTTTTTAAGAAATGTTTACAAGAAGGAAAAGAAAGTTTCTACACTTGTCTAACGAAAAAGGGGTTAAGCATGGATGTATATGACTTCAAGTAATGTGTGGGACCATGTTTCTCATAGTGCATCACTTAATGGCGTTTAAAAGTGTATATTGAGTACAAAAGTGATTGTGCATCAGTTGTCTATGTCCTAGAATTACATGTGGTGCAAGCAAGTTCCTAATATGCCATTGTTATTCAAAATTAAGAAACTATCTTGCTTGAATGTCTGGCCAAGAGTCTGCGATCTATGACATGCAGCTTAATTCAACAGTAGTATTACTTAACTGCTTGTTAAGTGAATATTATAAGTAATATTACCTGTAAAGGTTTTGTTTTAAGAAGTGGAGGAACACTCACTGAGCATGTGGTGGCTCACTCCATTTCCTTTCCCCTTCCCCCCCAGGTGATGAATAAATGGAAGAACCTATCTGCCTTCTAGGACTGCTAGTTGTTCCTACAGATGTGCCTGTGATGCGATGTTGTGATGCTGCCTGAAGTAATGTTTTGATTAAAGAAGTGCATGAATCGAGCATGTAGTGGCTCCAGCGGTGTAAACTTATGTAAATTATTGTAATAAGTGTTTGTAAAGGCTTAAGCCTCAACCGCGAGTGTGTGACTCGCTGGGAACTTCTAGTTTACTTTGAGTTTTGGTTAAAATGTCACAGGTACCCTAAAGCTCATAATGAAAACATTAGAAACATCACAAATATAGGCGGAACTCTTGCAGTTTTATTCCACAAATTCCCTAACTAAACTACAGTTAGGTAGAATCTTAAAGAAAGTTAGTACAGGAAGAGCCTTAGGGGTCTCCCATGGGGGATCCTGGCGGTGTGACGTCCTTGGTAGGTAGCGGGGGTGTTATAATATTGTCCTATGGATGTTAAGTGGGCTAAGGAGTAGCAATTCCTTAACTTTAAGTAGGAGAGGACCATGAGTGTGATGAAGTATACAGCTAAGTTCAATAAGCTTGGTCGCTTTGCTCTAGTCTATGTGGCCACTGATAAGATGAGGATGGGACGATTTGAGCATGGGTTAAAGGGTAAGCTTAAGGAAGTGGTAGCACACTCCTACACTAACTTCCAAGACGTGTACTGAAAGCAGCTTAGATCGCTTGAGTGATGGATGAGAATGAATCTACAGAGAGGGAAGAGGTGCAAGCAAAGAGGAAGTTCGATACGGGGTGCTCTAACCCCTAACCTGGGAGGAATCCCAAAAGGTTCAACCCCAATCAATTTCAAAATAGGGGAAAACAACCTGAAGCAAGTGGGGAAAGGAAGCTCTGTGACAAGTGCTTCCACCACCACTCTAGACTAGAGGGGCACAGGGAAAATGTTATGGTTGTGGAGAATTCGGGCACTTAGTAGCTAATTACCCAAAAGCTATATGGAACTACCAAGGCAACATATAAAGACAGAACTACTGACTTTACTAATCAGTGTAGCCCTGTAGTTACTAATAAGAAGGAAGGCAAGAAACCTCAAGCTGTAGGTCAAGTTTTCTATCTCGATGAAAAACAAGAGGAGGATCCTAATGCAGTCGTGTCAAGTATTTGCTTCTTGACAAAACTTATGCACATGTTCTATTTGATTATGGGGCAAGCTATTCTTTTGTGACCTTTGAATTTGCTAAGAAACTTTCAAGAGATCCATCTGAAATGGATAATGTATTTGTACGTGAATACTCCAGTGGATTCTGTTCTACATACTGATGTTATATTTAGGAATTGTCCTTTGAGTGTTAGTGAAACTAACCTTCCTGTTGACTTGGTGAAAATAGATTTGCAAGGCTTTGATGTTATTTTAGGGTTGGATTGGCTAGCCAAGTGTTAGGTGATCGTTGATTGCAAAAGAAAAGTAATCTTGCTTAGTACTCCTAAGGCAAAGAAGCTTGAACATAGGGAGAAAAGCCTTAAAAAAGAAATCTCGATCATCTCCACTATGCAAGCCTTTAGGATGATAAGAAAAAGGTGCCAAGGTTACTTATATGCATTAGAGGTGACTACTCCCGTTGAGCCCAACTTGAGTGAAATCCCATAGCTAATGAATTTTCCGACATATGCAAGGATGTTCTAGGATTGCTGCCATATCAGGAAGTCAAGTTCACTGTTGATTTAGTGTCTGGTATAACTCCTATATCCAAGGCTCTTTATTGCATGGCACTAGTAGAGTTAGCTGAATTGGAAGTTTAGTTACAAGAACTGTTGGACAAATGACTAATCTAACCTGAGGTGTCTCCAAAGGGAGCCCAAGTACTCTTTGTTAAGAAGAAGGATGAAAGTATGAGGTTATCTATTGATTAAAGAGAGCTCAATAAGATGACTATTAAGAACAGGTATCCTCTACGAAGAGTAGATGATTTGTTTGATCAGTTGGCAGGATCAGCAGTAGACTCCAAAATTAACCTAAGGTTAGATAATCATCAGTTAAACATCAAGAAAGAGGATGTGCCTGAAACCGCATTCAGAACTCGGTAAGGACATTATGATTTCCTAGTGTTATGCTTCAAGTTAACGAATGCTCAGCTTCCTTCTTAGATCTCATGAACAAGGTATTTAAGCCCTATTTGGATAAGTTTGTAGTGGTTTTCATTGATGAAATCTTGATCTATTCTAGATCCAAGAAGGGGCATGTTAAACATTTAAGAATTGTACTGAAGACTTTGGAGGAGCACAAGTTATATGCTAAACTCGATAAGTGTAAATTTTGATTGGACATGGTCCATTTCATGACCAAGGATGGGATATCAGTAGACCTCACTAAGGTAGAAGCAACAGTGAATTGGCCTAGACCCATAACTGTGGCAAAGGTTAAGAGTTTCCTAGGTATGATAGGCTATTACAGGAGATTTGTGGAAGGCTTCTCCAAATTGAATTTGCCTATTACTAGGTTGATTCACAAGAACACTAAGTTTGAGTGATCTGAAGAGTGTGAGTAGAGTTTTCAAGAACTGAAGACAAGGCCCCACTTTTAGCAATTCCTGAAGGGACTGATGGATTTGTGATCTGTAGTGATGCCTCTAAAAAGGGTTTAGGATGCGTCCTTATGCAAAAAGGGTGAGTGATTGCATATGCTACTTGCCAATTAAAACCATACGAAGAGAATTACCTTACGCATGACCTAGAGCTGGCGGCTGTAGTGTTCACTTTGAAAATTTGGAGGCATTATCTATACGGAGTTAGGTGTGATATTTACACTGACCACAAGAGCCTTATGTACATTTTCACCCACAAAAAGTTGAACATAAAGCAAAGAAGGTGGTTAGAACTTTTGAAGGACTATGACATGGAAATCAAGTATCATCTAAGGAAGGCAAACGTAGTTGCTGATGCCCTAAGCAGGAAATCAACTGGGTCATTTGCCTGTCTACTTACTTAAGAAAAGAACCTTTTGAAAGAGTTTGAAGAACTCCAGCTCAAAATTGTTTTATCTGGAGATAGAGGATACTTGATAGCACTCCAATTAGCCTCGCCTCTAGTGGATGGGATCAAGAAGCAAGAGGGCAAAGACCCTGAGTTAATGAAAATCAAGAAAGGAGTTAAAGAGGGAAAGATCAAGAACTTTTACCTCGTAAAGGGAGTTTATGATTTGGGCAAAAATACAAGCTTAGCCCTAGGTTCATCAGGCTATTTAAAATTGTATAAAAAGTGGGACCAATAGCTTGCGGATTGGCTTTACCACCCTAT
Source organism: Carnegiea gigantea (assembly GCA_029747015.1). Lineage (NCBI taxonomy): Eukaryota > Viridiplantae > Streptophyta > Magnoliopsida > Caryophyllales > Cactaceae > Carnegiea > Carnegiea gigantea. The sequence continues at coordinate 206,982 of JAKOGI010000135.1, read as the reverse complement.
CTTTAAGGCATACACGAGGTGTTTCATGTTTCCAATCTCCACAAGTATGTTCATGATTCGGATCACATAATCTACTATGAAGCCCTTCAAATCAAGGAGAATCTTATCTTAAGGGAAGAACTGATACACATCTCGGAAAGGAGCGAAAGGAAGCTGAGAAACAAAACTATACCTTATGTTAAGGTTTTGTGGAAGCATCATAAAGTGGATGAATCAACCAAGGAGCTTGAACGTGAGATATGGGAGAGGTATCCCATCTTCTTTGCTGCAGGTAACTAAAATTTCAAGGATGAAATTTCACAAGTGGGGATAGTAAGGACCATGAAATTTAATTTTAGTTAATTACATGGCTTAGATTAACTTAGTTGAGTTATTCATTAATTTTGTGATTATGTGACATTTTATTTTGGGTAAAATAGTTGCTTACATGTATTTCTGGTTTATTTGGTTGTTTTATTTTTTTAAAATTTAGGTTTTTATATTTATGTTGCTTAACTTGTGTCAATACTAGCTGAATCGGGTCAAACCCCCAACTATGGATATTTTTCTTAACTCAATTATCATGTTAAAAGTGAAAAAGGAAAAGAGCAAAGAGTTTATATGGGTGGGGTTTTCCCACATAGCCTTAGCAACTAAAAGGCAAAAGGGGGAAAAAAAAAGAGAGAGAGAGAGAAGGGGAAGGGGGTTGGTCAGCGGTGCCAACAGGGGGTTTACTCAACTCAACACATACACAACACATGCCACGCATGCATCACACTCAAAACCACAGTCCCACATGGCAGAGAGAGTGGAGAAAGAAAGAGAGGAAAGAGAGAGGAAGAAGAAGGGAGAAGAAGTTGAACAGGAAGAAGAAGAAATGGAAAGGCTTGGGAAGAAGAAGGGAACTCAACCAACACTTTGATCTTGCAATTCTAGCCTTTTCAATGAAAATCATCAAGAGGATAACTATCTCCCTAAATTATATTAATTTGAAATTAAGGGTGTGTTTGGTATGTTGAAAGCCATTTTCCTAGAAAATCATTTTTTATGTAAAATGATTTTTCATATAAAATGATTTGCAGTTCATATTTTCAGTTGTTTGGTAAAGGAGGAAATGAAGTTTCTGAAAAATGAGTTTGATTAGCAAAAAATGAACAAAAAAACTAAAAATAGGCACATTAGTGAAAAAACAAAAATAAGTAAGATATTTAGAGAAATGGAAATTTATATTTTATTCTTTAGGAAAATATATTACAATAGTGGTATCATACATATCAAAGTTGTAACAATATGTATATTTTTTAATTTTTTTGATCTTGCGTACTGCCAACAATTTGATGCTAGCAACGCTCTATCGATTTCCCACCTTTGAGTAGGAGTCCAAACAAAGAAGAGGAAAGACCTAGTGAGTTTCTCTATCTTCTTAACCCTGACGATAAATTGCAAAGCATTTTGGATTTCGATGAAATCTTGGTTGTCATATTCACCGACATCAGTATCGGTATCGGTATCGGTCTCGAGATAATACAGTTTCGCTAATCTTCAATATGTTGCCTTAATTTTCAAACTATATGCCACTGCTTTAATCTTCGAACCATATGTCGAGGAAACAGACGCAGAAGAGAGAAGAATGTGAAACCGTGTGAGCGCCAAAAAAACGTAAAATCAACTTACGCTCCATTCAAAGTGAAAACATTTTCCTTCATTTTAGGGAAAATGATTTTCCTCTGAAAACAAATTTACCTACCTTGTTGAATATTGGTGATTATGAGTAGAATCAATGGTTACTTAGTTGAGTTATTAAAATTTTTAAGTGAGGAAAGCATGATGTTGATAGTTAACATTTGTTGGATTTCGAGCGTTGTTGGATGATAATTTGAGAATAAATAGATAGATTCCTATATTTTTTGAACAAACATGAAATTTATATGGCCAATTGTTGGATTTTTGTGAATAAACTTAGGACCATAGTTCTGGTGGTTTATGGATTAAGGCACGTATGATTATTGAATGATGTAGAAAAGGGTTAACTTAGAAAAAAAAAGGAATAAAGAAATGAGAAAATTGATGGACATTAATAAAGAAAAAAAGGAGTTTATTTCACTAAGTACACGTTTAAAGCTTGGCTTGGATGTTGGATATTGAAGGTACTATGTGAATGATGGGCATTGGAAAGTCTTTGAAATGAATCCTAGATTAAGTGTCTTTAATTAAAGAGATGTTTTAGTGTAGTGAGACTAATGGTCATGTGGTAAGAAAGTGAAATTTAAACTGTGAATTATGCTTAAAGACTTTTGATAGCTCTCTTAGTTATGTTAATCGATTGTTAGGCTTGTTAATGCTTTTATGATTTTTATGACATCTTTATTATTTAAGATATTTTATCAAGTAATGAGTTGTTATTTTGATAATGACTTATGAGGTGTGTTAGATTCTTGATCAAGATGATGGTAAGCCTAATGGCTATGAATTTGTTTTACAAAGTGAATTATTGCAAAATGTATGTTTGGTGCATTATGATTGCTGCTCGTGTTGCCATAGCTTAAGTGTTGTTGGAATACTTACCATGTTTTGAAATCTACTTCATTTTCTAAATAAAGTGGGTTAAGTGGTTAAAATTTTAAAAATGGATCGTGCTTGCAAAGTTGTGTTCATGTGAAAACAGTTTGTTGTAGCGAATAATTAAAGGGCTTGCATTATAGTCAGGTTCTAAAGAATTATGCAATCTATGCATTCTAGGCCAAGGGATTCCCGATGTGTTCCTAGTTTTCAAAGAGTAACCTATGCGTTTCAGGTTAATATTATCATGAGGGGGGTTAAGGTATGTCATAAACTTTAGTGTCGCTAGAAACCTAAGTGTCTAGTGGGTATACGTCTCACCTGTATTGAGAAGAAACTAGTGACTAACAATTAAGGAATGCCCTAAGAATAAATTTGGATCCAATAAGTGAAGTGTTGTGAATTTCTAAGGGTTTTGACTCCAAACCGTGTTTTTAAGAAAGGATTTCAGTTTGATTCAGCTGAAACTGAAAATACTATTTGCATGTGTCTTGCTTACAAGTGAGTTAAAATGGCTTAAGTGGCCCATATGTGGCACTTTTGAAAAGTTTGCATTTAGCACCTAATTGAATGAATATTTCAGTTTCATTCTACTGAAAGCTGCAAAAAATGATTTGTTACCCTACACAACTATTATGCTAATATTAATTGAGTGCTATTAAGTAATGTATGGCGTGCAAATGTTTTGGGTTTCAAGGGTGTTAGTTATTCACTAAGCATGTGGTTTGCTTATCCCCCTCTTTTTCCCCTTTTCTAGGTTCGGAGTAAGTTCTGTCCGCATGGAAGTGCAATTCTTTAGTTTTGTTATTACATGTTGGGGGATGCTGACGCATTACTTTATTTTATTCTGATGCTCCTCTTGTAACTTGGCTAATGTGGAGTTATATCTTTTGGATTTGTAATGTTATAACACATTAATAATTTGGCTCTGTCAACTCTTTAGGATCAACGCCACCTACGCCATCCTGAACATGTTGTAACATTCCCTTAAGTGTGTCACAAGTTGGTTGTTATCCAGGTGTGTGATCCGTGAAGATTTTGTTTATTTCTTGGACTATTTATATTATAGCTAATGCATACTCTGAGATGGTAGCTTGTGGAGTAAGTGACACAATTACTCATCATAGTGCGCTTTTAGGTAAAATCATTTTCAGTCCTTACTAAGCATGACTATTCAAGTGGGTGCTAATATTTTTCTTTCTTTTTTTAAAAAGAATTCTCCATTCGTTGCTGTTGTATGAGCCCTTTGAGGACTGTTTTAACTTTTAATTTAGCCTTAAGTATTCCATAATCGAGTCTTGGCGATGTAATATTCCTCATAGGGAAGGAGGGGTGTTCCATAAGCACATTGAATAAACTTACATGTTCTCTATTTTTTCTTGAACAATTCAACAATAGAATATAACAATCAAAGGGGAGGTTTAGACAAAACTAGGTTGGCTCATCTGCTAACCCTATTTGAGGCTGAACTAGCAAAAGATAGGGTCCCCCTATTCTGTTATGTCGAAGTCTAACAATAGCTACACATGCAAATTTCTAGCCTAGTTTGGAGATGATACTTTTTTAAAACTGTTTCCCCATTACCCAAGTTCATAATCCCCAACATAATTAGATTGATTTCAAACACATAAGACTCATGAAGTGCAACAGTATAAAATAACGATGCCTAAACATGCTTCCTGTTACTATTATTAAACATCTTTCCGTATTTCTTTCAACACCTCAAAATCAGCTCTCGCAATATCAAAATCTCCTAAATTCTTTTAGATGTAACCTAACTAGTTTCACATCTATGAACCCTATTGAATCACATGTACCTGCATTCCAACCACAAAACAATTTTGTTTTGAAACTATTAACAATTTAAGAATGAGGACTACCCACCCTGAATTCTTGAGATCATGAGCAAATTGGGTTGATATTGGAAGCAATCACAAGGCGGGCCTAGCCGAGTTCCTTCTTGTCCTCCTTGATTTCATCTACCCTGCTTCACACCTCTGCTTCTTCTCCATCTCTTTTGCATGCATCTACTGCTTATCCCTCTTCTTTTTCTTCACCTACTCTCTTCTTGTTGACCTAACTATATAAAGTTTTGATGATAACAAATCCAAGTGTAGCATACTTGCTTGAGTAATGTTGTTCCAAACAAGCTCTCCAAACAGGTCCTACACAGTTGTTTGTATTGATCTCACTTACCTGTTCTGTCTACTAAATGTTGAGAACAAGTTTTAAGAACAGGTTCCAAGCTTCAGTGATATAAGATCAGCAAACAGTTGGCTAAGTCTTGAGGAACAAGTTTCTACATTCAGCGATACAAGATCACCAGAGTAATCAAGATGACCAAGGTGTTTGGAGTTGCACATCCTTTCTTGACAAGATGACTGATTCTTACAACAAGAAGTCTCGATTTGATTTAGGTTCTATCTTTTAGATTCTTGTTAATATGCCAATCTTGAAAGTCTCAATTTAACACTTCTTAAAACGGTTTTCGACATTTGTTTCAGAACACCATTTCCAAAACAACCCTGCAAACAGGGTGCCTAGGGTGTTCCTGAAACTGCAGCGGCCACATCCGTTTTACCTGAAAATTTCTTTTGGTTGGCCGGCTGCTCTAAGAATCCTTTTATGCAATCCTAGGCTGATTAGTTAAGTCCTAAAAAGATTATGATTTATTATATATATGTAGCAGATTGCAAAACTATTTTTGCTAGAGATTTTTTCCAAATCCGAAAAATCTTTATTCCTTATTTTTAGGCCATGATTGATTCAAATTTTGAAACCAAGATTTTTATCTTTTTTTGGGCTAAATTACACGGCTATATTAAGTGGCTAAATCAGTTTTTATCCCGTGAGTATCAAATCCCTATATTTTAGGAGAATCTTATCTTCTTTGTTCCTAGCCGTTGGAAATCTGAAGAAATCTCCTAAGCTGCCAAAATCAGAAGATTTTTCTATCCTTTTTTGAAGGAGTTAGCCGTTGGGTTTGCTTGCTTAAATAAGAAAATCTTTTCACTCCTTTCGGCAGAGACACACAAGGGAAAAATCGGTTTTTCACAGAGCATTGAGAGCTTTCTAAAGCTTCATTTCAAAAGAAAAAACCGTGACAAGATTGTGCAAAAATTGAGCTTTCAAACTATTGACATACTAGGACTCCATTGTACCTTACATCTACTTAAGTCAGAAGCACCCCAGTAAGGTGTTTTGTACTCCTGTTCTCAGATCAGAAAGTGAGTGAGTGTGTCCATAGTCGAGTGGACTTTGGACGTGTCCAATATAGTGTGATTGGACGTGGTGTAACCTGTCTTAGGGAAGAAGGTTACGTGGGTTACAAGTTGTAACAAGGAGTGTTACTTTTGTAACGTGTTCAGCTCGTTAGTGAAGTGGTTAAATCCTACACGAGGTAGGTCGTGGTTTTTCACACCTCAGTTGGGCTAGAGGTGTTTTCCACGTAAAAATTGTGTGTGCTTTATTTCCGCATTTTATCTACTTGATTTTCGCTTCTGAACCAATTGGGAACAGCCACTGCAAACAAGGCCCAAGACTGTTCGTCATTCAGAAACAGTCTCTGCAATCAGGGTCTAAGGCTGTTTGTCAGTTACTTGGCGAAAATCGGACACCACAATTCACCCCCCTCTTGTGGTTGTGTACTCTTGGAATTCAACAAGTGGTATCAGAGCAGGTTCTCTTTCAAAAGGCTAACACCTTGAGAGATCTGTGAAGATGAGTGCACCACAAGGGATACTTGAGGGTCAATCCATTACTCGACCTCCTTACTTCAATGGCCAACACTATAGTTGGTGGAAAAACAGGATGGAGAACTACATACAAGCAGAGGATTACGAGTTATGGATGCTCATCAAGAACGGACCCCTTGTTCCCACGAAAGTGCTTGAAGATGGAAAGAAGGTTTCCAAGGAATCCGTAGAGTTTGATGCTGAGGATTACAAGAAGATGGAAAAGAATGTCAAGGCCAAGAAACTTCTCTATTTTGGCCTAGGACCCGATGAATATACTCGCATCTCAGAATGTGAGTCAGCTCAAGAAATATGGAATGCTTTACAAGTAGCTTATGAAGGAACAAGTCAAGTCAAACAATCACGCATTGAGTTACTCATGAGACAATACGAGTTGTTTGATATGGGTAATCGTGAGAATGTGATGGATATGTATACCCGCTTCACTCACATAACAAACGAGTTAAAATCCCTGGGAAAATCCTTCACCACTGAAGAGTTGGTAAGGAAAATTCTAAGGATTTTGCCTCGATCATGGGAAGCCAAGGTAACAGCCATCCAAGAAGCTAAAGACATGAACAAGATCACCCTAGACGAGTTGATTGGTAATCTCCAAACATACGAACTGAGAAAAAATTCTCAACAGAAAGAGGAGATGAAGAAAGATCGAGGACTTGCCTTAAAAGCACAAGAAGATGATGATTCTGATCTTGAGGAAGAAGAGATGGCTATGATGACTCGAAAGTTCAAGAAATTCTTCAAGAAAGTTAAAGAAAACAACAAAAGGAAGGATTTCAACAAAACCAGAAACACCCCCCCGAGAACAGTTTACTGGGTGTTTCAAATGTGGCAAAACAGACCACATAGTGAAAAACTGTCCCTTACTTCAAGAAGAGCAAGAGCACGAACACCCCAGTAAACAAGGTAGAAAACAAGCTGCAAACAATTCTGGGAAACAATTCTCGAAAGCAATGCTGGCTGCCTGCGGTGACTCCTCTGAAGATGAACAAGAGTCTGAAACTGATGAAGGTGCTGTAGCTCTCATGGCACAAAGTGACACGGATTTAGATGATGAGTCAACAAACAGCCTTACTGATCTCAAGAACAAGGTACGTGGTCTCAATAAGGCAACTCTTGAAGAATTGTTGTATTCATTGATGGATACCTGTGCAGAATTGAAAAGAGATGTCCGAGACCTAGAACTTGAAAATGAGACCCTTAAAAATGAAAAACTGGGCTTATATGAAAATATTAACATGCTCAAGGAAAACCTCTTTATAAAAGAGGGAGATTATTCTCGAGTGGAGGAAAAACTCCTTGAAGTGGAAGGAATGGTTGAGTCCTTGCTCGAAGAGAACAAGAGCTTGCATGCTAATATAGAAAAACTGGAAACCAAGCTTGTCACAACCAAGCATTGGAACAAGTCCTCAAGAGCATTGGAGTGGCTAAACACTTATCACAGCCAAAACAAAAGAGGAGTAGGATTTAAGCCCAAACAAACCGTTTACCCTGCAAACAGAAAGTATGTTGGATTACCTGAAAACATTGTTTGCTTTTACTACAGCAAAACAGGTCACTGTCGATACACTTGTCCTTCAAGAAGGTATGCCATTAAAAGAAATGAAGGTTATGTAAAACAAATCTGGATTAGGAAAGATGAGATTTATCTGTCTAAAAGAATGGGACCCAAGTGGATCTGGGTTTCCAAAACTAACCCTTGATTTGTTTTGTAGGCTGAAGTGAGAGAGAACAACCCAGCAAACAGCCTAGGAAACAACCTTGAAAACAAGCAGCTGTGGTATGTTGATAGTGGGTGTTCGAGGCATATGACCGGTGAAAAATCTAACTTTCTCTCACTTACAGCTTCGGATGGTGGGAGTGTGGCATTTGGAAACGGCAAGTCTGGGACAATTGTCGGTATAGGTAAGATTGGTGAGTCCCACTCCCACTCGATTGAAAATGTATACTTAGTTGATGGTTTGAAGCATAATTTACTTAGTGTGTCCCAACTGTGTGATAAAAACAACCTAGTAGTGTTCTCACCAACACGTTGCTTGGTTGTAAACTCAAACACAGGAGATGTCGTATTAAGGGGGAAGCGTCACAAAAATATTTACAAAGTATGTATTTCCACACTTCCCCAAAACAATCTGACTTGTTTGAGTGCCTTGAATGATGATGTAATGCTCTGGCACAAGAGACTAGGTCATGCAAGTCTATCTCTTCTGAACAAACTTGTTTCTAAAGACCTAGTTGTTGGACTACCTTCCATCAAATTTAATGATGACAAGGTATGTGAAGCTTGTGCAAAAGGAAAACAAGTCAGATCTTCTTTTAAATCGAAAAAGTATGTAAGCACTACCCGACCTCTAGAATTATTACACATTGATATGTGTGGTCCTATGAGGATAGCTAGTAGAGGTGGGAAGAGGTATGTCCTTGTTGTAGTGGATGATTACTCTCGATTTACTTGGACCTTGTTTTTGGCATCCAAGGATGAAACCTTTGAGAATTTTATTGCCTTTCTCAAAAAGGTTGAAAAAAGAGTAGGACACTCTTTAGTTAGCTTGAGATCTGATCATGGTACTAAAATTGAAAATGCAAGTTTTATTAACTATTGTAATGAACATGGTGTTGATCATAACTTCTCAGCCCCAAGAACACCCCAACAGAACGGGGTGGTTGAGCGCAAAAATCGCACCCTAGAAGATATGACTAGAACAATGCTTATTGCTAGTGGTCTTCCTAGGAATTTCTGGGCTGAAGCATTGAACACCTCATGTTACATTATAAATAGATGCATGATCAGACCTATTTTGAACAAAACTCCTTATGAACTTTTCAAAGGCAGAAAACCCAACATTACGCACCTGAGAACATTTGGTTGCAGGTGCTTTGTGCATAATAATGGAAAGGATGCCTTAGGAAAGTTTGATCCTAGGAGTGATGAGGCAATACTTCTTGGTTACTCCTCTCACAGTAAGGCTTACAAAGTGTTTAACAAAAGAACCTTATGTGTTGAGGAAAGCGTGCATGCGCTTTTTGATGAATCTAACTCGTTGAGTGAGAATGATGCACAGGAGGAAGAATTTGAATTAGGTCTTGTTCGAAACGAAGTGTTGCTCCAAGATAGACAAGGTAAGAACATCTTGGAGAAAACAACTCCTGAAGGTGTTCCTCAGAACGACAGGCAAGGTGAGAACCAAACAGGGGGAAACACCGCTGAACCCTGTTCGGGACAACACCAGTCAGGTTCCTCTGGAACAGGCTCGGGCACTGATTGTGAGCGTGAGTCTCCAAGTGTTCCAGTTAGAGTAGAGCATGTGTCTGTGGATTCACTTACTCCATGGCCATGGAAGCACCAACGTTCGCACCCTCTTGAGCAAATTTTGTCTGATATTAATACTGGAGTGCAAACTAGGTCAAAGCTTAAGAATTTTTGTGCATTCTATGCGTTTCTCTCTAACATTGAGCCAAAGAATGTGAATGAAGCTCTTGCAGATTCAGATTGGGTCACAGCAATGCAAGAAGAACTTCATCAATTTGAAAGGAACAAAGTATGGCACCTTGTACCTCGACCTGCAGATAGAACAATCATTGGAACCAAGTGGGTGTTCCGAAACAAACTTGATGAGTCAGGAACAGTCACCAGGAACAAGGCACGGCTGGTGGTTCAAGGGTACAATCAGGAAGAAGGGATTGATTACGAAGAAACCTTTGCACCAGTTGCTAGAATTGAGGCTATTCGTATCCTAATAGCCTTTGCAGCCCATATGGAGATCAAGCTATATCAAATGGACGTAAAAAGTGCATTTCTAAATGGATACCTTAAGGAAGAGGTGTATGTCAAACAGCCCCCTGGTTTCGAAAACATTGGATTTCCTGATCATGTTTTTCAACTTGACAAAGCTCTTTATGGTCTAAAACAAGCTCCTAGAGCTTAGTATGAACGATTGTCAAGCTTTTTACTTGAAAATGATTTTAGAAGAGGCAAGGTAGATAATACCTTGTTTCTAAAATCTAAGGGGGAACATCTATTGATTGTCCAAGTATATGTTGATGACATCATATTTGGGGCAACTCATCATGATTTATGCAATGAATTTTCAAAAATGATGAGGAGTGAGTTTGAAATGAGCATGATGGGTGAGCTTAATTTCTTCTTAGGCTTACAGATCAAGCAAACTTCAAACGGCACCATGATCCATCAACAAAAGTATATTAAGGAACTACTTAAGCGTTTTGGGATGGAGTCGGCCAAGCCCATTGATACTCCCATTTCTCCTTCTACCAGGTTGGTAATGGATGATGGGAGTCCCTCAGTTGAGGAGAAACTCTATAGGGGCATGATAGGGTCACTCTTATACCTTACCGCTAGTAGGCCTGACATTGTTTTCAGTGTTGGTTTATGTGCCCGTTTTCAGTCTTGCCCTAAAGAGACTCATCTTAAGGCTGTTAAACGGATACTAAGATATTTAAAGCATACACCTGATTTAGCTCTATGATATCCTAGAGGTTGCAATTTTGATCTTGTTGGATATGCTGATGCTGACTATGTAGGATTCTTAGTTGATAGGAAAAGCACCTCAGGTATGGCTCATTTCCTTGGACCTTGTTTGGTATCTTGGGCAACCAAGAAACAACATTGAGTTGCCATATCCACAGCAGAAGCTGAATATGTTGCAGCTGCTTCATGTTGTGTTCAATTGCTGTGGATAAGACAACAACTCAAAGACTTTTGTGTTGACACTAGATGCATTCCTATCTTTTGTGATAACACTAGTGCAATTAATATTGCCAAAAATCCGTGTCAACATAAAAGAACAAAATATATTGACATTCGACATCATTTCTTGAGAGATAATGTTGAAAAAGGTTTGATTTCAATGAATTTTTGTACCACAGAAAATCAAATTGCTGATATATTCACTAAGGCACTAGGTAGAGATCAATTTGAGAGAAATAGACTTGAACTAGGTTTGGTGAAAACAACCTAAGAAACCTGTTCTCTCCCCCTGTTCGCAACTCATATATGCTGCGGATGAAATTTGTCCATAGCAATGTTTTCTTTGTGCTATTTGAATATTTATGGAGATTGCAGAATGCGGATGCGTGTTAAAAGCCAACATGATTGGGCTTGTTACTCTTGTTACCGATGATTTGTATTCAAGAACAAGCAGCAAGAACAGGTACGCTCTTTGATTGTCAGTATGTGAAACAAGTTGTGTCTAGCCTTTAAATTTTCCTCCTTCCCGAGGCATGCGCGGGCGGCTAGTAATGATCTACCCGTTGTAACGGGTAAATCTTTAAAGATTTGGCATGTTTTCTCTCTTTAAAATCTCTAAATCTTTCTCTCTCTCTCTCTCTCGAATACCCGGCAATTTCCTATTACTCAAACCCTAATCTCTCTCCAATTCTTGCTCAACTGGCTTCCTTCAACGGCTCTGGAAGTTCTGGTTCAAAATCTCAAGGTAGCAGGGCACCCGCACCAGCCTTACGAACAGATCCTGTCCCTGTTGCCTTCTCGCCGTTTTTAATGGCGATTCTAGAAGGTACCCAATCAGCTTCAAACCTTTTGGATTTTTGAAGAGTGTCGACCTGAAATCAGTGGGCTTGGGTTTGAAAGATATTCCCTACCATTTTGGTTGGGAATTGGTGGTGTTTGAGGGATCGACTGTTTGTCCCCTCACTGAAAAGAACCTTGCTTCAACTGGGAAATTGGTGGCAATCTTGGGTCCCAAGATGAAGCCTTTAAGTCCCATGTTGGTTTCTTTGATTTCTCTAAGCCCTGTTCTTTCGGGCTGTTTCCTGAAAAAGAAACAGTACCCGAAACAGGGTCTGAGTCCTATGAGGAGGTGTTTAAGGACGATTTGGGAGTTGGTCTCCAAGGAGACTCGGCTGAGCAGTCTCTTGAGGTAGGGGGAAGTAGTGGCATGAACATCCCCCCTGCAGCAACCGAATCAGTGACTCCGGTCTTCCAAACCGGAGAGAAAAGAAAAAGGGTTAAGATGGAGGCTAGATGTAGCAGAATGCCTAGATCAAGGCCACAAACAAGGCCTCAACCCTCAAAAGCCTCAGCCCCCTCTCCTCCAAAATCTGCTAAGCCCACGCGCAAATCTGCAAGAATTACCTTCTACTCCTCTCCTAGAACCACAAAATCTTCCACTCCAGTCATTGAGGAAATTTCTTCCTCTTCTTCTTCTGCGGGATTCTCGGATTCTGATTCTGAGAACACCCCCTTTAAACAGGGGACCCCGGTGTTCTCCGAGTCCTCCAAAGAATAAGCTCCACCTAAGAAAACCACTCTCCCTGCCATTAAGTCTTCTCCTCCAACAGCACCTCCCAAGAGGAAGACCTTAACCTCTTCTCTCTCCAAATTAGCTAAACCCGAGACTGCTTCTTCTGTTCCTCCCCCCAAAAGAGCCAAAAAGTCTACTGCCTCTCCTGTTTCTACCAAGATTGCGCATCTGCTTACGCGCAATGTAGTTAGGGGGAAGATAGTGAGAGTTCAATTTTTCGAGGACCAAGGGTTGGGGGTGTTCCTACAGAAGCTGCGTGCCCAGAACTGGCTGGACCTCTTCACGAACACCCAGCTAGGGTGTTCTGTACCAGAATTGGCTGAGTTCTATGCCAATTGTGCTGTCACCATAGGGGTGGTGACAAGTAAAGTTGGTGATACACAGGTGCAATTTGATGCACAAACCCTGGGTACGATTTTGGGTGTTCCCTCACTTGGCTTTGATGCGTATGTGAGGGTGGATAAGTCTGTCCTAGGGACAGCCAGGCTGCTGGAGCTTTCACAGCGGTTGAGTCAAAACCAGGGCCTGCAAACACCCACATCTGTGAAGAAGGGTGAGATGACCTCTCTGCACCAACTGCTCTTTATGTTTGTCATAAAGAACATCATCCCAAGAGGTCAAGGTAGAAACCAGGCTGATGCTCTTGATCAGTGCCTGGTGGATCTTTTGGATAGGGAGGAACCCATTAACCTTCCTGTTCTTATGATCCGTCATATTGGGCGTATTGCAAACACCACCCGAGCACATGATCTTGGGTATGGTTTTCTATTGACGAGGGTTTTTGAGCACTTTTGGATAGAGCTCAAAAGGAGGGTGGCTGCTCAAGTGATTGATGAGATAGGGAGTGACACCCTCATGGGGTGTGGATATACTCTGGCTGAGGGCTCGGTCTCCAAACAGGGGAGCCGAACACCCAGACCTCCTGTTTCTGGGAGGTCATCAGTCAAAGTTGAGGCTGTTTTAGAGGATAACTCCCGCCTCAAGGATGAGCTCACAGCCATCAAGGCTGCCCTGGAAGAAGAGAAGGCGCTATCTGCCAAGCGTCATGAAGATCTCCTTGCCCTTCTCTCCTCCCTCGCTACCAAACTCCCTCCTCCGCAGCCATAATCACCCCTTGTAACCTGTTCTTATAGGATGTTTTCTATAGTTCTCTTCCCTGTCTCTTTCTGTGTTTTTTTTTGGTATTACACCTTCTGGACTTTCAATGACATATCTGGTTCTGTTATATCTTGCTTATCTCTTGCTATGTCTTATGTGATTCACTTGCAAACACCATGTTCTGACTGTTGTTTGTGCCTTTTTTAATGATGCCAAAAGGGGGAAGATAAGTGGGCCATTGACCTAGGTTGAGTTGAACGGTTGAGTCATTAGTCTTTATACTTACATATGTTTTTTGACTGACCTAGCACCTGTGTGGATATATATCAGCACTCAAGTAACTCAAGTCGCTTACAAAGGCACTTACGAAAATAAAATCTTTTTCTTGTCAATATGGTCACTTGGTTTGTCATCATCAAAAAGGGGGAAATTGTTGACCTAACTGTATAAAGTTTTGATGATAACAAATCTAAGTGTAGCATACTTGCTTGAGTAATGTTGTTCCAAACAAGCTCTCCAAACAGGTCCTACACAGTTATTTGTATTGATCCTACTTACCTGTTCTGTCTACTAAATGTTGAGAATAAGTTTTAAGAATAGGTTCCAAGCTTCAGTGATACAAGATCAGCAAACAGTTGGCTAAGTCTTGAGGAACAAGTTCCTACATTCAGCGATACAAGATCACCAGAGTAATCAAGGTGACCAAGGTGTTTGGAGTTGCACATCCATTCTTGACAAGATGACTGATTCTTACAACAAGAAGTCTCGATTTGATTTAGGTTCTATCTTTTAGATTCTTGTTAATATGCCAATTTTGAAAGTCTCAATTTAACACTTCTTAAAACGGTTTTCGACATTTGTTTCAAAACACCATTTCCAAAACAACCCTGCAAATAGGGTGCCTAGGATGTTCCTGAAACTGCAGCGGCCACATCCGTTTTACCTGAAAATTTCTTTTGGTTAGCCGGCTGCTCTAAGAATCCTTTTATGCAATCCTAGGCTGATTAGTTAAGTCCTAAAAAGATTATTATTTATTATATATATGTAGCAGATTGCAAAACTATTTTTGCTAGAGATTTTTTCAAAATCCGAAAAATCTTTATTCCTTATTTTTAGGCCATGATTGATTCAAATTTTGAAACCAAGATTTTTATCTTTTTTTGGGCTAAATTACACGGCTATATTAAGTGGCTAAATCAGTTTTTATCTCATAAGTTTCAAATCCCTATATTTTAGGAGAATCTTATCTTCTTTGTTCCTAGCCGTTGGAAATCTGAAGAAATCTCCTAAGCTGCCAAAATCAGAAGATTTTTCTATCCTTTTTGAAGGAGTTAGCCGTTGGGTTTGCTTGCTTAAATAAGAAAATCTTTTCACTCCTTTTGGTAGAGACACACAAGGGAAAAATCGGTTTTTCACAGAGCATTGAGAGCTTTCTAAAGCTTCATTTCAAAAGAAAAAACCGTGACAAGATTGTGCAAAAATTGAGCTTTCAAACTATTGGCATACTAGGACTTCATTGTACCTTACATCTGCTTAAGTCAGAAGCACCCCAGTAAGGTGTTTTGTACTCCTGTTCTCAGATCAGAAAGTGAGTGAGTGTGTCCATAGTCGAGTGGACTTTAGACGTGTCCAATATAGTGTGATTGGACGTGGTGTAACCTGTCTTAGGGAAGAAGGTTACGTGGGTTACAAGTTGTAACAAGGAGTGTTACTTTTGTAACGTGTTCAGCCCGTTAGTGAAGTGGTTAAATCCTACACGAGGTAGGTCGTGGTTTTTCACACCTCAGTTGGGCTAGAGGTGTTTTCCACGTAAAAATTGTGTGTGCTTTATTTCCGCATTTATTACTTTGATTTTCGCTTCTGAACCAATTGGGAACAGCCACTACAAACAAGGCCCAAGACTGTTCGTCATTCAGAAACAGTCTCTGCAATCAGGGTCTAAGGCTGTTTGTCAGTTACTGGCGAAAATCGGACACCACAATTCACCCCCCTCTTGTGGTTGTGTACTCTTGGAATTCAACACTTCTCCTTTTGCAGTATTCTTCTTCTTCTTCTTCTTCTTCTTCTTCTTCTTCTTCTTCTTCTTCTTCTTCTTCGTGTCTTTCTCATTCCCTCTCTATGTGATGAATGTAAATGAGTGTGTGCGCACGTGCATGTCCTTCTAGAGTTCTCATACTCTTATCTTTTGTTCATTTTCTTTCCTTTCCCCTGTGTAATGGTTAGAGCAAGCCAACAAACCCCCTTTCTCAGCTTTCCTTTCCCCCTAAGTTTAAAGGCATTAAAAAGCTTAGATTTGGTTAAAGTAGATTAGCAGTTCTGTTAAACATCACCCTTAGGGTGATGGTAACATTTCCAAAAATATTGCCTAAAATTTCATTAAAAATGCAATTACTTGAGCTATCCAACAAATATTGATAGATGTAAGACCTAATAATAAGTATTGATGGCCTAACCATTTTGGGTTGAACTGATGAATTGTGGGCAGAAGTCCAATAATGTTGCTTGAGATGATATTAATAGTAACTAATTTGCCTAGCATCATTGCAATTCTTCTTCTTCTTCTTCTTCTTCTTCTTCTTCTTCTTCTTCTTCTTCTTCTTCATTCTCCTTTTGACAGGACACTATTTAGGGCCACAGACCCACACTTGCCCATGTTTAGCTAACAAAGCCCATACTTATTTGAATACCTTAGACGTCGTCTTCTTTTTTTTTTTCTTTCTATTGCTTAATATTGTTTTTCAAAATTCTATCCCATGGATGAAGAAACTCACCCTAGATAACATATCCCCTCAAACTTAGTTTAGAAATAGAACTAAATACAATCCTTGAAGCACTTTGCCTTTTACTTTATCCCCAAAATAAAAGTATGAGATAAACTTTATTAAGTTTCAACCTACAGTGACTTACCCAATGAACACTATAAATACCGCACTGTCTTCACCTAAGCATCACACAATTCTCTATACCTCATCTTCCATCTCTTCAAGTCATTGAGTTAATAACCGTTAGGTGTATGGAAGTCAGGATTGATCCTAGTTTAAGAAGGTGATTTTGGTAAGCCCTAAAACCCAACTTGCACTCTTCTTTGATCGGTTTTTTTTTCCCTTCCTTAGAGCTAATTAGGGTTCTTTTAAACCATGTAGTTGGGTGACATTTCATCGAAGTTTGGTGCTATACTTGGGCCTAGTAAGACTCCATATTAAACGTTGTTTCTATTCACTCATCTATGTGGCTTATCGCATAGCCAACTCCATTTCTCATATGTTAAAAATGACTATGACCATCCCATAAATTTACTATTTTCATGACTTTGTCTTCATCTTTGTTACCACCCTAGTCATAACTGTGGCTAAGCCTGTTGTCTCCCACAAATAGCTAGATTCGTACCTTTCTAACCCATAATCTATTAATTCATATTTACACCTAAAATTAAAATGGAGCAATTAATGGCCCCATGAGAGCTTCCTGGACATCTGCCTTTTTTAAAAAAAATTTGTTTTCAATCTAAGTCTTTCATTATTTATTATTAAAGTAATGGATTTTGGTGCTAATTAACAAAGACCAAGATTTAGCATAAATATTGTTTTATTTAGCTAAGAACCTCCATATTTATTAAAATAATTGCTTGATGAAGTTTTGAAGGGCTATTTTATAATTGGTTTGACCTTCGTGTCAATATAGCATGATGTTTTGAGCATTGTTTGAATTTCATGGATAGTCAACGAAGTAAAATTTCTTATTAGCAGCATTGGGGGCACAAAATTTCATTAATTAGGGTTACACAATTTGCAATTACACGTTCAAGTGAGGCACAATATGATGCAGGCACAATATGATGTCCATATGATTCTATAACTACTCTTCGAACTGATAGATGTTAATTAAGTGAAATATTGAATAAATATTTTTTAATTATATTCTATCATACATGAGGTCGACCCATTATTGCTATATTGGACATTAATTACTGGTAGGACTTCCCAATCAACCCAAATGTGTGCATATAAATTAGATGATCATGACATTGATACAGTCTCTTATTACTATGCTCTTGATTAATGTGGGACGAAGGTCCACATTTGCTCGACCCCACTATATGATGAAAAATTGGGTAATCATTTTACGTGTTTGTGTACAAAACAAATTAGAACGTCCACTAAATTTATTAATAGTATGGGGTCACATTGTACTAGGCCCATTTGGCTTACTCTTCTATGTATTTCTTTTTCTGGTCATTACAGAAGGGAATTTGGCTAGGAGTGATGTCACAACTAGCACAAATTAGGCCCGCTTTCTTTTTGTCAACTCTTAGAATTGGCTTTGTTAAACTCTGCATTGCCAAATAAAATCATTTTTCAATTTCATGATTTATTTATGATTCCTTGAATTTTGCTAATTAATTATGCCTTAGGGAGCCTGATAAATGTGGTAGTTGCATGGATTATTTAAGGATTTAGGAGTTATTTTGGAGGATTAATATGCGTAATTTTATGATTTATGCCCTTTTTTCTGCATATATGGTTGGGCTTCGCTTGCTTGAGAAGTGTTTGCGAATTTTGACTTTGTGAGCCCAAAGCATGTGAGTAGAATGATGGTCTTGAGGCCTTGTGGATCAATGACTATAGCAAAAGAGGATTAGAGACTCATAACACAGGCATACCGTGGTCGGTACCATGGTCTAGGAGAAGGATTCAGGAAGATGCAGCGGGACGAACATGAGAGACCAGCCGGACAAGTGGAAACCATAGTCCGTGAGATCCCCTATGGTCAATCCATAATGATCCTTATTCTCGTGGTGACTTGCATTCTTTGCAACTATTTGGATCCTTGGATGGTTTGATGGTTTGCAAGCTTAAATCTAACGATAAAACGCCCAATTAGCTGCTTTCCTTGGGCATCCTATCCATCGTTTTTGCCATCCATCATCTTCCTTATAACCAAAGTCCCCCTTTTTTGAGCGCTTGAAGGTAGAAGGAGTGATGATAGTGTCAAGTTCGAAGAACTCCAGACGTTGATTGAGAAAACGCCTTTCGGGCTTAAAGAATAGGCAATCTTCTCTTCACTTTCTTTTCATTTTCTCTTCTAGATAAATTTATGCTTTCTAGATGTTTGTTCAGTTGAATTTGAACATAAATGAGTAGTTTTCTTATTCAAGGATTTGTAAACTATACGATGTTTTTGATTTTGCTAGTTTGAACTTTTCATGCTTTGAAACTTTGTTTGGTTGTTTCAATCTAATCCTTGAATTTTGATTGGTATTGTGATGTTTTGACGAACCTCTTACATATATGTAAGATGTTTAATCAAAGTATTAAAATGTGAAGATCGATGTGAGAAAACTAGAATTAGACTTGGTTTAATAACGACATAAAAAAGGATCATGAATTAAGTAGTCTTATGATAATCGTATTTTAAAACTTAATTAGATTAAGATGTAATGAGACTTAGTAATTAGTTTGATCAAGGTAATTCACTTATTTTGAATGAAAGTTGTGAATTCTTACCTATTATCAACCATTGAATCAACAAACAAAGTGAAAAGTGCTTGCTTGACTAGTTAGATCGGCACATCATTAGGTGATGCTTACCCTAGATGTTTTTAGCCATTGAAGTTAGTCCCTATTGTTTAATGTTTGTTTGACAAAAATCCAAATCAAATCTTGATTTTGCTTAGCACACTTTAAGTAATATTTGTGAGTTCAATCTAATTTTGAAGTGAACAACCTTGATCTCTACAATGACACCCATGCACTTGCTGTGATGATTAAGTTTATAGTGCCATTGCCAAGAATTAGATTTGGATATTGAGTAACCCCCAAAAGTTTACTAAACATTTTTCTTACCATTTTGTCTTCCAATTTTACTTGTTTTGGTGCATGTGTATAGGTTGCCTCTCATTTTATGCACGAGTTCTATGATTTTGGAGCACTCTTTAAGTTTGACCCTAAGATTGAGTGGACTTTTGATAGATTGACGAGACAAAGAAAGTCTCAACAGGAGTTAGACACGACCAAACCCACACCTAAGATGGTGGGTAGTGAAAATGAGTAAAGGAGGACCCTTAAGGATTATGTCACTCTGGGTGGTCACGGCCTCACCCCAAGCATTACTAGGTCGGCTGTGATGGCTAACAACTTTGAGCTCAAGCCCACACTAATCCAAATGATGAAATAATTTCAATTTAGGAGGCACACCCATAGAGGGCACAAATTTGCACCTCTTAGTTTTTTAGAGGTTTGTGACACGTTGAAGATTAACAGAGCCTCCAATGACACAATCCTCCTTTACTTGTTCACATTCTATCTTAGAGACAAAGCGAGGGCATGGATTCATTCTTTGACATCAAGATCTATCACTACTTGGAATGAGCTCACCAAGGCCTTCCTTGCCAAGCTCTTCCCTCCTAGTAAGGCATTGAGCTAGAGAAATCAGATGACTTTGTTTGCTCAACGGGAGGATGAATCACTTTACGAAACTTGGGAACCTTTTAAGGTTGCAACCCATTTATGGTCTCCAAAAATGGATGATAGTGCATCGTTCTACCATGAAGTTACGCAAGCTATGAGGTCTATGACAGATGCGATGGAGGGAGGAACCTTGATAAACAAGATGGAGGAGGAGGCATATGACTCCATTGAGGCGATGGCGCTTAACAACTACCAATAGTCCCATAAGAAGACTCTTTCTAAGAAGACCGCATTACATGACATTATTTCCACTTTCTCTTTCTATGACTTTGTATATTTACATTGAGGCCAATGTATTGTCTAGGCATAGAAGAAGGATATTTCGAAGGTTTTGTGAATGTAAAAAAAATAAATGAAAAATTTGTGAAAAAAAACCTCTACTGATGATTCTATAGGGCGTTAGTTTTCATGAGCTTGAGTGACCTTTGATGAGTGGCTTTGGTGTGAATGTTTTTAAAGGTTTTATGCCTTTTTCTTATTTTAGCACATGTGTTGATTGAGAACTATGTTGCCACTTTGGTTGGAGTCTTCAGCACTAATGTTGGCGTATGAGGGTCATTTTATGAGCTAGATGATACTTTGGTACTATCCTACGAGAATTTAAGCCTTGTTCAGTCTAATTCATTATATTTAGGGTAATTGGTTTTCATGTGTGTGACTCTTCCATGCTGTACGTCTAGAACTTGCCTAGATTCTTGTTCAAAACCACATTATCGTGTGCATATTTAATGATATGAAACATGCATTCTTTCTTTGGTCACTCTAGCCACATAGCCAAATAGCCTAATATTGTGTTACATGTTCATTCCCTTTACTAGGCCCCTTTGAGCATTTTTGTTGTGAGTGCTTCATATAACCCTTGGCCATACACATGTTCCTATCCTTAAGCCAAATCTATGAACTTTCACTTTATGTATGTCATGGGTAGTTTTGGAGGTGTTTGCAGTGGCTTTCGTATCTTGGTTTGTTGAGGGGTTGGCGATATTGAGCATTTGGATTTGTTCTCCTCTTGTTTGGGCTGTTTATATATATGCATTAGGTTGTGAATTGAAATTTAATTGTCCTATGCCTTTTAATAGTTGAAAATTTTCATTTCATTTTTCTAAAACAAAAGAAGAAAGGAAGAAAAGAAGAAAAAAGAGGGAAAAAAAAAAAGAAAATACAAAAATGAATAACTTGATTGGCATTGGACATGTAAATAGCATGTTCCTTCTTTGTCGACTCATTTTCTACTTGATTCATGGGGTATGTTCATTGTATTGTTCTGATCGGAGTTTTGGTGAGCTTCATGGTTACTTTTTGTCTTCTTGGTTTCTCTCTAGTCATTTGGCTAAATAACTCCACATTGCCCAAATTTGTTAGTCCGCTCATTTCCCTTAGCCTTTTAGCCCATATCACAGCCCATAAAGTCCTATTGATTGTCATGTGGACATAGCATCTTAGTGGTTTAGAATCTAAAACTCTTGGTAAGCATATGGTAGTTTACATCTTGGTTTTGAGTGAACCCATGCTGTATCTGAAACTATACTTGGCAAATGAGCCATTCGATTTAGGCATGGTTTATGTTAAGTTTGGGTCGGGTCATATTTTGGGGAAGCAACATTTCAGGTCAGTTCGATTTAGGTCGCGTGAACTTTAGTTCAGCTCGATTTCGGACCAATTAATTTTTGGTCCAATAAGCTTATCATGCAAAAATAAGCAATTTTGTCGAAAATTTCAAGTCGGCCATGGTTTAGTTTAAGAGATCTCAAGTTTTGGGTCCGCTTTTAGGTGAGCCTATTTCGATTGTCGTGTTGGATATGGGTCCAGGTTACTGAGTTTGGGTTTTGGTTCTCGAGTCAATTTTGCAAGGTCTATTTCAAACATATGAGTGGGAGTGATCCACATTTTCAAAAAGTAAGGTTCTACCAGTCCATTTGACTATACTTGATTCTGTGTGCTTACATAATGTGATTTATGGTTCTTTAGCGGTGATCAAGTTTAAGATTGGGTTTGTGATCTCATATTTCATTGACAACAGTCAACTTCTCCTAATTTTGAAATGTCTTGTGTGCTATTTGCAAATACCATTGATTAGTATTCTTGCTTGTGATGTTGTATAAGTTGGCTAACCTAAGGAGGTTGTTGTGTTTATGAATCCTAGATGCATCTCCCTACGTCGTTTTGTCTTGAATTTAGCTTTGCTTAGGAACAAGCAAAGATCTAAGCATGGGGGAGTGCTAAATGTCATATTTGCACATATTATTTAAGTGTATGACAACCATTTTACTGGATTAGTATGCTTAATTATATGATTTATGCCCTTGTTTTTACAAATATGCTTGGGTTTCACTGGCTTGAAAAGTGTTGTGGATCTTGAATTTGTGAGCCTAAAGCATGTAAGTAAAATGATGATTTTGAGGGCTTGTGGATCACAAAAGGCAGTAAAAGAAACCCAAAAGTACCCAATACGGACATATTGTGGTCGGTACCACAGTCTAGGACGGTCCCGGAGGAAGCAATGCGGCGAATAAGAGAGAACAATAGAACATTGGGCACCATGACCTAGCTGTGTTAGAAGTCATGGTCTGTGGTGTCCTTTACAGTCATTCTTTGGTGGTCCTTCTTCCCTTATCACCTGTATTCTTCGCGACTATTTAGATCCTTGCACGTTTTGATGGTTTATAGCCTTGAACTTATCGATAAATGCCCCTTTTTGCTGCCTTCCATAGGCATCCTATCCATCAACTTCGTCATCCAACATTTTCCTCATATATAACATCCACTACTTTTGAGAGCTTAAACGAAGGAGAAATAGAGACCATACCAAGTTTGAAGAATTCTAGGTGTTGATTGAGAAAACGTCTTCCAGGCTTTAAGAATAGGCAATCCTCTCTCCACTTTCTTTTCATTTTCTCTTCTAGACAAATTTATGCTTTCTAGATGTTTGTTTTATTTAATTTGAACATGAGTGAGTAGTTTTCTTATTCAAGGGTTAGCAAACCGTACGATGCTGTTGATTTTGTTAGTTTGAACTTTTTGCGTTTTGAAACTTTGCTTAGTTGTTTCAATCTAATCCTTGAATTTTAATTGCTACTGTGATATGTCCTGCTTATGTGTTAGATGGTTAATCACAGTACTGAAAGTGAATATCGTAGTTAGAAAACTACAATTATACTTGGTTTAACATTCACTTGAGAAAGGAGCATGAATTAAGTAGTCTTATGATAATCATGATCTTAAACTTAGTTAGATTAAGATGTAATGAGACTTAATAATTGGTATGATCAAGTTGATTCCCTTCTTTTGAAAGGAAGTTATGAATTCTTAGATCGGTACATCGATAGGTGATGCTAGCCCTAGATGTTTGTCTTTAAAGTGATCACCATTACCATGCTCACGAGTTTAACCATCTTCCAAAGAATTCTTCGATCCTTGAAGAAAGAAAACTGGTTAAGCCATACTTGTCAATGCAGGATTCCCCCTTGCACTTACATATTTGATAATTTTTTTTTTGACAAAACTAAGTACCCCGTTGCAATCAGTTCGAATAATAAAAGGTTTTGGTGATAAAAAGATTAGAAACTTTTCAATTCCCTATATGACTACAAGAATTTCTTTCTCCATCGTGGGAGAGTTGCGTTTAGCTATATTAAAACTTCCACTATAGTATTTGCAGAGTTTTTTTTCCTTCTTTGATTTTGAGTGCTGCACTTCAGTGCTCATTGTTAGCATCTGTATCAAAAATTAAAAATCTCCTTCATTATGTAAATTAGGAACATGAAGATTTTTACACATTTCTTTGAAGTTTTGAATAATCTTTGAATCACTAGGAGTCCATGTCAAACGTACTTCTTTCTTGAGTTTTGTTGTAATGGTTTTTTCAATTTAGCTGGATCTTTAATGAAATCTAACATATAGGTAACACATCGAAGAAGTCTTTCTAATTGCTCCCTATCTTCGATTTTTTTAAAGAAAATTTTTTATTTTTTCTAAAATGTACATTTGTAGGATAATTTATCTAATGTTTATTTATAGACCTAAAAAACTTAGTTTCTTGTCCGACATAAATGCACTTGTTATTACCAAAAATAATGCCATGATTAACGCATCTTTGGGTGGCAGCTATGACATCATCTTTTTGCTATTTTATGGTCCTGAAAAAGGCAAGGATATCATCAATGTAAACTAGATGTCATGATTAAGATCTTTGAAGATGTTATCCATCATTCTTTGAATATTTAAGATGCATTTTTAAACCAAATGACATTACTATATACTCATAGTGTCCTTGAGGGGCACTAAAAGTAGTTAAAGAAATACTTTTTGCATCCATTTTTATATGCTAGTATCTGCTTTTGTAATCCATTTTCGAGAACTAAGAAGCTCATTGAATTCTATTGAAAAGGACTGCTTTGTGAGGAGTAGAATAACCATGAAAGACAATATTATCATTAAGCTTTCTATAATTGATTACCATTCTAGCTTTTCCTTTTTTTTCTTCAGCATGATTTCTCACCATGAAAGCGGGATTCGTGTGAGGACTCTTACTATTCTTGATTAACCCTGTATTCAAAAGTTCTTTGATTTTCTTATCAAATTCTTGGATATCCTGGTGTGTATGCACCATATGTTTGATTCGGATAACATGTTAGGATTTAGCAAAGTGACTTTTACAAATGTCTTATCTTTGTCCCAAAATTTTAAAGGATTATCAGAGTAGAGTTTCTTACATAGTTACTCTTATTGTTTAGCAATCTCTCTTTAATAGATAACACAGTAGTGAGATTGTTAGTGCTATCTCACGTTGTGCAGGTATTATCTTCTCACCATGCTAACTGGGTATAAACTCAATCTTCTGATGCGTGGAAGCCTTATTTAATTTATCAATAGGAACTAAGTGATTATTTATTGTGAATACTATTTGGTTTATGGTCTGTGTGCATGGAGAATATAGCCTCTTAATATTATTTTCAATAATCATATAATGAGAGGATTGATCAGTAGCTTATAAAACTGGTATAATGCACTGAACTCCTCCTATTTCTACGGATAACCCTTTTGTGGCTTCATTATAACTCATTATGCAATTGTTAGCTATCCTTACATGGAAATAATTCTTAGCTTTCTTCCACATAAATTATGGAAATAAAGCTTTTTTCCCAAAATAGATAGAACAACCTCTATCGATGTAGTAATATTTTTAGCTAGTTCATCCTGATAAATTGGTTCATTAATAGTTCTCATTTTGTTCCCAATGATTTTTTATCTATACTCTTACTCCGGTCTATATTGTGTCTTGTTGGTTTAAAATTCATTATGCTCATTTCACTGGTCATATTAATTCTACCATCTTCTTTGAGCTCTTCTTTCGCTATTGATGATCCTTCTTCCCATTTTGATCTGGCACTAATGCTTCTTGATAGTTAGAGTTTAATGGTACTTTTACCATTCTCATTAATTTTTATTACATTTTTCTTGTTGATTTTTAGGGGATTGGCAAAGCTGGATATTCAAGACCTATCTATTTTTATCTCCTGTGGCTTGGATTTTATCATTTGAATATTTTGCATTTGAGTGGGCCTTTCAAAATTTTCTCCCTTTATCATTGTTATCTAGTCTTTAGATCTATAGTATTATCTAATTTGTAGATTATTTTTCAAAATATCCTTAGTAGGTAACCTCCTCTTTTCATGTCCATCCCAATTATTTTTATCTTAAGCAATAGGAAGTTTTTTAACAAATTCATTTTTTAGGGTCACATAATGTCCAGGTTGGCAATTGAATCGTACATGTCCATCATATAAATTGGTCTTAATCCCTGTGACAATTTAATTATTAAATTTAGTGTATCTAATATCATAGAGAAAGACACAAAGATCAAGATCTTTGCCGTAATACTGAAATGGAGTAATTTGAACTTGGGTACTTCCAACATGGATATACCTATGCTTTTTATCTTTGTTATCCTTAAGAATATTTTCTCAATTCATGAGATTAACTTCTCTCACATCATATTCGCAATCTTTTATCTGTAGATCTCTTTCCATCATTTCGCATACATATGCACATTTCAATTGAAAGATGAATTTTTTTTAGATCATGTCTTTCTGAATTATAGGAAAAACCCAATCTTCTTTGACATCTCCATTCTCGTTATCTACAACAAATTCTTGTCCTTGATGATCTCCAAGACTAATTAAACTACTTTCCATCGTGTGACTAGTTTCTTCATAATAACTCTCTTCATATTCATCCTTTAGTATAATTTTAACAATTCACTTGTTGTTTTTCAGTGCCAGGTTTAGCGCTTCTTCTTCATTAAGCTTAAAATAGTCTTAACTTCCTAATGCTTCTATAAGCTTATTGTTCTTCCTATTTTTTGCATTTGTTAGCATTATGCCCTAGTTCTTTGCATGCCCAACACTTTTTTTTCCTTACAGGACAATAAGCAGTTTTTATTTTTTAAAATCATCACCTCTTAGGGCTTAGCTTATTATAATTGGTGAGAATAAATCCTCAAACTTTCAAGATGAAGGTAACAAGGAAATAATCACAACCAAACGATGCTCCTCTTAGATTTCAATCTCAAATAATCAATAAGATTATGAAATTTGAGCCCAAGATAAGATCCTAATAATAGATTAAATTACGTCTCATTAACTTCTTCTCTTAAAGGCTTTTAGCCACCAAAGAAAATTCTGAAGGAAAGACTCCAATCAACTGATAGGGCCGCAAGCGCATGGTGGCATGTAGCAAATCAAGGTCATCTCTCACAAGGATCAGGTGGATCTATTGGGCTTTATCCCTTCAAGATAGGTTAAGCAAATCAAAATTTGAGATTGAAACTAAACTAATCTATTATCTAATCTAATGAATAAATAATCAAGGAATTATACAGAATTAGCAATCTCTCAATTCGTGTACCAATCGAGCATTTCTTCCTCAATAGATTATTTTGAAACTGACCATCGAAGTATCACAACCCTCTTTCAAGATCAAGTCAAATACCTAAATCTAACCAATTACCATTTCTCAAGGGCTCTTGATTTGTTTGGGTTCGTTAAGCATGTGATTATCGTATTCATGGTTTCTCAATCGGTGTGACTTTCTCAAGACTCCACACAATCAAGTCAAATTTAGGGTTCTAATATCGAATTTCACCTTTCAATTCTTCATCCAATGCCCAAAACATGCAAGAAAGTGGTCAAATTCATCCCAAGATAATAATCTTCTAAGATTTGATAAAACAATCCAACAATTCCAAAATACTCAAAGAGATGAACCGCAAATCAAGAATTTAAATAGTATTTGCATAAATCCAAAATCAAAACAAAATCATAATCGAAATTTCAGAACACAAATCCAAAAATGAGAGAAGAGAAGAGAAGAGAAGAGAAGGGAACGGAAAAGAAATGCTCAGCCAAATAACGCGCTTGAATCCGTCGATTGCATATCCGGCAAGGAATCCTTGCAAATCTTCACTTCAATTATCTCTCACTTCCTCTAATCTATGTAAAGTCCTAATCTAGGTAGAATAGAATGGAGTATGGAGATGGAATGATGGATGTTGAAATAAGGTTGAAAACAAACTTTTTATAGCGAAATTGTTTGAAAGTCCAACAGTCGCGAGAAATAATGGAATTAAAACTGCCTGGAAGTCAAACAATAACGAGAAAACAAATAGCCTCGGGGGAAACGAGGCCACTACGGACCTTGGGCACCGCTACAGACCATCTTTGGTGAGCTCTGTTTCGACATTCTTTTATTCTTTCTTCTTGTCACAGGCATAGTGACTTGGGGGTGTGTGTGGGAAGTCAAGCTACACTCATTTATGATCAAATTTGGGATAAAATGGTCAAAAACCCTGCAAAATACAGAAAAGAACCATACCCGAGCGTAAAACCAGAAAAGGAGAACACATAATTCTCCCTAAAAATGGCACAAAATGACATCAAAATAGAATGCACTTTAGGCACTTATCATCAACGCTTGTAATTTAAGAGATAAAGATTTAGAGAATTTGAGAGAAGATGCCTTTTGCTTTTCATTGCATAATCAACTCAAGTTGAGTATGCATGGAGGTAATTAGGTGTACAATCAAATATAAAAATGGAGGGAATTAGTAGTTACATTAGTAGGGCAAGCGGGCTAGTAGGTGGCTTACAAAAATATTCTAGACCAATAATTCCAAAGGCTAAGATAATTATAATGAAGGTAAGTTGTATTTTTTCTAGATTTATTCCCCACCTTCTAGGAAGCTTCTAGAGGATTTTATTCCACTAAATGGGGTCCCACCACTTAGCACATCTTTCTTTGTGTGTGTAAAATCATCCTATGCTAAGTAATCTCACAGATTACAATTGTATCCTCAATTAAGTTCGAATCCCAGTTTGCTCCAAAATTAGAATTTTGTGTACATTCCACATATTTGGTCCATTACTCCAAATTTTAAATTGAGTGCCAATCTTTGGCACATGGGGCTAAATAGACATCTTAGAGAATATGTAAAACCTAGGTTTGAATCGATTGGGCTTTGTTCAGTAGGTTTTGAGCTCAGCTTAAATTCAACAACTTTACATATGAAAACTTACGCTGTAGGAGTTGGAGTTTTATCATTTTAGGGAATTAAAATGCAACAAACTTGGGATTTTATTGCATTGTCCTAAATTTGACTCTCTAAACTTCCTAATGAAGCAAGGATCATCCTAATTAGACATCATCTGGGTGCTGAAAAGTCTAGTGGAAACGGAGTGAAGTGCTAGAGCAGTGACCGTCTTGTCGGGTGAGGTGCTAGAGCGGTGACCGTCTTGACTAAGGAGGATTAACTTGGACATTGGTAAGGATGAGGTTGTAATTAAGGTTTGGTTTGGCGTTTTTTATGCATCAGCCTCCCCTCTTGAGAAGAATTTGCCCTCAAATGCTCAAAATCATCCTCCATATAAAGAGTTAGATCACACACATTAAAGGTTGCACTCACATTCATGCCTGCTGGTAGCTCTAACATATAGGCATTGTCTCCAATCCTTTCAAGCACCTTGAAAGTTCCTTCTCCCCGAGCCATGAATTTTTTTTGCCTTCTAAAAGGGAATCTCTCCTTCCTTAGGTGCAACTATACCTGATCTCCTGGGTTGAAAGCCATGGGTTTTTGATGCTTGTTTGCTCTAACCTTGTAAAAGGTCTTGACATTCTCTATTTGAGCTTGAATTTGTTCACATATATTTTACTTTCCTTTGCTCTCTCTTAGGCCTCAAAGCTGGCCCTATACCCAATGGGAAGAGGAAGAAGGTCTATTAGAGTAAATGAATTGACTTCATAACAGGCTTCAAAGGGAGAGTGGGACGTAGCATACGTAGGAGCATAGGTATGAGCAAATTTGGCACAAGGAAGCTTTAAATCCAATTCCTTGAGGTTCTTGCTCACTAATCCCGTAAGGAGAGTAGATACAGTCCAGTTGGTAACCTTTATTTACCTATCAGTTTGGTGATGGCAAGTAATACTAAATAAGAGCGTGGTTTCCAACAATCTCTAGAAACATCTTCATAAAATGGGAAAGAAATTTGTTATCCCTATTAAAGACAATAATTCTTGGCACATAATGTAGCTTGACGACCCCTTGAAGTATAAATGAGTACTATAAGAAGCATCATCACTCTTGTGACTTAAAACAAAGTGGGCCATCTTGGAGAATCGGTTAACCATAACTAGTATTGAGTCCGGCCTCCTTTGGGTTCTTGGTAGACCTAAAATGAAATTGATAGTCACATCTTCTTAAGGGCTATTTGATGTCGGAAGTGGAGTATAC
The DNA here is from genome assembly GCA_029747015.1 of Carnegiea gigantea. Taxonomy (NCBI): domain Eukaryota; kingdom Viridiplantae; phylum Streptophyta; class Magnoliopsida; order Caryophyllales; family Cactaceae; genus Carnegiea; species Carnegiea gigantea. Next base: position 177,062 of record JAKOGI010000135.1, on the reverse strand, counting down.
AACTCTTGATGGAAGGTGATCTTGGCCTTATGATATATGACACACTTGAAGACAACCTTATGGACATTACATGCCATTCGAGGCCAATAAAAGTGCTCCTTTAAGATCGCAGTTGTTTTATTGATGCCAAAATGACATCCTAATGTAATATCATAGACCTCTCTTACAAATAACTCCTTTCGAGGGCTTCTAGGAACACATAGCTTATTGTACTTGAAGAGAAACCCTTCTTGCAAGATATAGGAGTCATGGTCCTTGGGGCTTGTAGCAATTCCTTAGAAATAATCACTTCCTTATGGCATTTTTAGATTTTTAAAATCCTATGATTTTAGCCTCTAGAATAGAGAGGAGAGTGTATCTTCTTACGAGTGCATCAACTACCACATTCTCCTTGCCACCTTTATGCTTGCGTGCTTGAATGATGTGATTTTTGGTTATTTGGGGGTGATCAAGTTTGATATCGGGTTTGTGGTCTCATTCATCTTCAAAAACATTCACTTTCCCTCGATTTTGAAATGTCTTGTGCATTATTCAGGGTTGCCAGTAATTAATATTCTTACTTGTGATGTGCTATGAGTTGCCCCACCAAAAGAGATTATTGTGCTTTTAAATCCTAGATGCATCTCCCTGTGTTGGTTTGGCTTGAGTTTAGCTTTTCTTAAGGATGATCGAAGATCTAAGCATGGGAGAGTGATGAGTGTCATTAGATTATTTAAGTATTTGGTAGCTATTTTACTTAATTAATATGCTTAGTTGTATGATTTAAGCCCCTGTTTCTAAAAATAGGCTTAGGTTTCATTTGTTTGAGAAGTGTTTGCAGATCTTGACTTTGTGAACCGAAACATTGAGTAGAATGATGAATTTTAGGCCTTGTGGGTTAAACAAGGTAGTAAAAGAAGCTTAAAGACACGTAACATAGACATATCGTAGTCCATAATATGGTCCAGGATCCAGGAAGAAATAGTGTGACGAATAAGAGAAAACAACCAAACTAGTGGGCACCATGACTGGTTGGGTTGGGGATGGTTTGTGGTGTCCCTTATCCATGGTATCATTCCTCCCATGGTCATCTACATTCCTATCCTAGCATATTTTAATGGTTTGCAGCCATGAATTTAGTGATAAAAGCCCTATTTGCTGCCTTTCTTAGGCATCTTATTCATCATCTTCATCATCTATCATCCTCCTCATATCCAACTCCACCATTTTTGAGAGCTAGAAGGAAGGAGGAGTGGAGACCATGTCAAGCTCCAAGAATTTTAGGCGTTAATTGAGAGATCATCTACTAAGCTTCAGGAATAAGTAGTCTTCTATTGACTTTTTCTTTATTTTCTTCTAGATAAAGTTATGCTTTCTAGATGTTTGTTGTGTTGAGTTTGAACATTAAGTGCATAGTTTTCTTATTCTAGGGGTTTGGTGAACTGTGTGATGTTGTTGATTTTGCTAGAATTTTTTACCCTTTGAAACTTTACTTGGTTGTTTTAATCTAGTTCTTGAATTTTGATTGCTATTATGAGATTTTGACCAACTTCTTGCACCCATGATAGATGTTTGATCGAAGTACTGAAAGTGAATACCGGTGTTGGAAAATTAGGATTAGACTTGGTTTAATAATCATTTGAGAACGGATTGTGAAGTGATTGGTCTTATGAAAACCTTACTCCTAAACTTGATTAGACTAAAATCTAATGACAGCTAATAACTAGTCTAATCAAGTTAACTCACTTCGTTTTGAAAGGAAGTTTTGAATTTTTAAATACTATTGATCATTGAATTAACCAACCAAGTAAAAAGTGTTTGTTTGATTGGTTAAGTCAGCACGTTGTTAGGTAATCATACCCCTCGATATTTTTAGTCATTGATGTTAAACCTTATTGTTTAACATTTGTTAGATAAAAATCCAAATAAACTCTTTATTTGTCCTCACAAATTGTTAAAGGAATAATTGGTAATTCAGTCTAGTGTTCATGTGAACGACCTTAATCTATACTACAATACTCGTGCACTCATAGTGGCGATTAAGTTTTTAGCATCGTTACTAGAGACTACATTTATATATTGAGTTACCCCCAAAAAGTTTGACTAAGCATTTTTCTTTTCCTTTTGTTTTCCAATTTTACTCATTCTATATGCATTGATTATGTATGGGCTGCCTTCCATTTCATGCCTCAGTCCCTCAGTTTCAAAGCACTCTTTGAGTTTGACCCTGAGACCGAGCGAAATTTTCATGGATTAAAGAGACAACAAAAGATTCAATGAGCTAGACACAGCTAAACCCACACTTAAGATAGTGGGTGGTGAAGATGACCAAAGAGGGACCCTTACGAATTGTGCCACTCCAGGAGTTCACAGCCTCACTCCAAGCACTACTCGGCCACTTGTGACCATCAACAACTTTGTGCTCAAGCTGCCACTAATATAAAATAGTGCAACAATTTCAATTCGAGAGGGACACCCATAGAGGACCCAAATTTAGACACCTTAGTTTTTTTAGAGGTCTGTGATGCATTGATGATTAAAGGAGTCTCCAATGATGCGATCTGCTTCCACTTGTTTCCATTATGTCTTGGACACAAAGCGAGGGCGTGACTTCATTATTTGCCATCGTGATCTATCACCACCGTTCGATGATCTCACCAAGGCTTTCCTTGCATAGTTCTTCCCTACTAGTACGATAGCGAGCTTGAGAAATCAAATCACTTCATTTTCTTAATGAGAGGACGAATCTGTTTATGACAATTAGGAATGCTTCAAGGACCTTTTAGAGTTGTGACCCCATCATGGTCTCAAAAAATGGATGATAGCGCAAGCGTTCTACCATGGAGTCACATAAGCCATGGGGGGTCCAAGATAGATGGGGTGGCTGGAGGAACGTTAATGAGCAAAACGGAGGATAAGGTATACAACCCCATTGATGAGAGGGGCTCAACAACTACCAATGGTCTAATAAGAAGACTCCTTCCTAGAAGGCCGGAGGTAAATTTGATGTTGATGCTTTAACTTTGCTTACCGCTAAAATTGATACTATGACTTAAAGGCTTGATCACTTGAATATTAATGTGGTGAATGCTTATGCCCCCTGCCCTACTTGTGATAGTTGTGGATCTTTTGACCACGTGACTTTGAATTATCAAGCTGGGAATCCTTTTGCCCAATCTTCTAGTGAACAAATCGCATATATTAGTAACTTCCAATCTGTGCCAAACCATGATCAATATTATAACGCTTACAATCCCAATTGGAAGAATCGTCTCAATTGTCCTATAGGAGTGACCCTCTGCCATTCCCACAAGCCGAGGGTAGGCCCCCACCTCTTGGTTTTTAGAGACCTAACTTCTATCTACAAGCTCCAAAAATGTCCAACCTAGAGGCTATATCAGAGAGAGTGTTTTTGGCGCAGCAAAAATAAGATGACTACATTAAGTAATTGGCCTCTAAGGTGCATATGCTTGCTACTCATAATAAGATATTGGAATCTCAAATTATATAACAAGCTAGTTCTTCTTCTGCACCTCTGGATAGATTATGTAGCAAGCCCAAGCCTAACCTTGAAGGCCATTGCAATTGTATTATCTTGAGAAGTGTCAAACAATTAGAGGTTCCTAAGGGTGTTAGAGTTGAGGTAGGGAGTGAGATTAGCTATGATTGAGTGATAATGACTTACCTAGTGAGGATTAGCCCTAAAAAAAGAATTAGAGTGAGAAGTCTAAGGAGTATAAGCCCCATTCACCAAAACCTTACATGTAACCCTTGTCTTTCCCACAAAGGTTTGCCAAGGCCAAACTTAATGCTCAATTTGGAAAGTTTCTTAATATACTTAAAAGGTTATATGTGAACATTCTTTTCATTGATGCTCTATCTCAAATGGTTACATATGCCAAGTTTTTAAAAGAAATCCTCTCAAAAAACATAAGATTGATGATCATGAGACTATAGCTACAAGTAAAGAGTGTAGCGTTGTGCTCCTAAACAAGCCTCCAACTAAGCTTTAGGATCATGACAGCTTCTCTATTCCTTGCTTGATTGAGAATGTGAGTAGTGATGGGGATTTGCATAACCTTGATTCAATATGAGTCAGATGCCATACTTTATTTTCAAGAGACTTAACTTAGGAGAGTTAAGACCCACCACTATTTCACTTCAATTAGTAGACCATTCTGTGAAGTATCCTTTGGATATTTTGCAAGATGTTTCGATCAAGGTGGGTGACTTTTATGTGTTGGTAGACTTTATGATTCTCGATATGGTAGAAGATACCCACACCCAAATTATTCTTGGGAAGCCTTTCTTGGCCACTGTAGGTTACAAAATTGATGCTAAGAAGGGAGGCTTACGTTTGATGTGGGAAAACACCATGCTAAATTTGGTTTGTTTAAGGATTATGAGTCTTCTCTCTCTTCATTTGCTTGTTATGGTTATGATGTGCTCATTTCTGATGAGACTATGAAGCTAGTTGATCTGTGCCCTATTGATCATCATATGCTTAATCATATGTTTATTGAGAGCCATGGACTTGACTGTTTAAAGGCGAATTTAGTTACAAACTTGCCACCTACCATTGTCTACGACGAGTCCTATACTTTTATGAGGGTTATTGGAGTGATTTTTGTAGGTTTGTACAATTGTTGTTTTCTTTCCCCCCTTCGAGCGATATCGAGATTGACTTTGATTTTGAGGTGAAGAATGGTTTTTGTGACAATAGCCCATCTAATAGTGTCTAGCACAAGATGATTGCCTATGTGAACCATGCTATTTGGTGACATTTGATCCTAAGAAGGACCTCCATTCCCTCTACTGGAAGTCATTGCTTTTTTTACAAGAATTTGAGTTTGAGGTCCGTGGCAAAAGAGCGACAACAGTTGTGGAGTTCCCTTTCTTACCGGTTTTACCTCTCTCTAAATGATGATTGATGTAGGCGTAGATTATAAGTATTGGTGACCTAACTCTTTTAGATTAGACTGAAAAATCATGGATAGAATCCAATAATGTTTCTTGAGGCATTGTTAATGATAATTAATCAGTCTTATCGTCATAGCAATTACTACTACTACTACTACTACTACTACTATTACTACTACTACTACTGTCATTACCACCGCCACCATCACCATTATCATCACTATCACCATCGTTATTATTCATTCTCCTTTCGCCAGGGTGGCATTTAGAGCAAAAAACCCGGACTTCCCACGTTTAACCACCAAAGCGCCTACTTATTTGAACACCTTAACACATCTTCCTCATTTTTATTTTTGTACTAGTTAACATTGTTTTTCAAAGTTCTATCCCACGGATGAAGAAATTGACCTTAGATGATAAATCCCTTCAAGATTACCCTAGAAACAAAGCTAAATTCAGTCCTTTAAGCACTTTGCCTTTTGCTTTATCCCCTAAATTGAAGGATGAGATAAAATTTCTAAATTTTCAACCTCGAGTAACTTATGTGATGAACATTATGAACAACAACTCTTTTCACATAGCATCACACAATTCTCTACATCTCATCTTCCATCTCTTCATGTCATTGAGTCAACAATCGGTATGTGTCGAAAGTCAGGGTTGATCCTGATTTAAGAAGTCGATTTCGGGAAACCCTACAACTAAGCGTGTCATCTTCCTTAATCTAATTTTTCCCCTTCCTTAGAGCTAATTATGGCTGCTCGGAACCATGTAGTTCGGTTGACATTTTGTCAAAATTTGATGCAATGCTTCGAGCTAGTAAGGGTCCATATTAAACTGTATTTCTATTCACTTATCTATGTGTTATTGCACAGGCAGCTCCATTGCTCATCTTTAAAGATGTCCATGACCATGATCATGGTTAACCTCTATTACGTCCTATAAATAGCTATATTCGTACCTTTCGAACCCATGACCTATTAATTCATATTTTTTACACCTAGAACTAAAATAAAGTAATTAATGCCTCCTTAAAAGATTCCATGAGCTTTGCCTTTTTTTATTTGTTTTAGTCTAATGGTTTCAATTGTTTGTTACTAAAATAATGAACTTTGATGCTAATTAACGGAGACCAATGTTTAGCATAAAATATTATTTTATTTGACCAAGAACTTCCATAAAATACTATCGTCTTCTAGTTACATTTATTAAAATAATTGCTTAATAAAGTTTTAGAGTGCTATTTTTCAAATAGTTCTTTGTTGATTAACATGATGTTTGGGCACCATTTGAATTTCATGGATGCTCGACTAATTAGAATATCTAATTTTCAACATTAGGAGCACAGCATATCAATAATTAGGGTTATCGGATCAGAGTTCTATGTTCAAGTGAGGTACAACATGATGTCCACACGATCCTATAACTCCTCTACGAATTCCTAATAAATTTTAAATTATGTGAAATATCAAGTAAATGTTTTTAAATGTGTTTTACCCTACCTAAGGTGGGCCCATTACTATAATATGGGACATTGGTTAATGGTTGGGCTTCCCAATCAGCCCAAATATACATATGTGAATTAGAAGATCATTATGTAGATATAGCCTCTTATTGTTATACTATTGATTAACATGGGAAGTAAGTCAATTGTTACTCGAGTGCGACTACAAAATGAATAAATGGGTAATCATTTTATGTGTTTGCGAAATGGAACGAATTAAAACATGCACTAAATTTGTTTGCAGTATGAAATCATGTTGTATTAGGCCGTTCGGGTTATCATTCTATGTTTTCCTTTTTTATGTCCTTCGAGAAGGGATCGAGCTCGAAGTGAGATCACAACTAGCTAAAATTAGGTCCACTTTGCAGCATTGATTTTCTTTTTATCAACAGCTAGAACCGACTCCGTTAAACTCTGCATTTTCGAATAAAATAGTGCTTTTTATTTCATGATTTATTTATGAGTTTCTGAATTTCTCTAATTGATTATGTCTTAGGGGCCCATGTGTCACCCTTAGGTAACATAATACAATGCCTTGACTCACAAATTTCTCCTAAAAATTAGATAAAGATTAAAATGAACTTAGATGGGATGTTATAGTGATATATAAGGATATCTTTGTCCAATATTGTATTTTAAAATGCAATATATTAGTTGGCTAATTATAGTGAAACTCTCCATAAATTGAAACTGTCTAATTAAATATGCCCATAAATTAACATGAGATCTGGTGCTATTCTTCTTCTCTCTTTCCCAATTTTCATTCTTTAAAATTCTCGTGAAGTCTGTCGGCACACAAGGCTTACTGACTGCTTCACTTGCATTGACCTTCATGTGCCATAGTCCTCATCTAAATTGGCACGGAAACAACTTTGATGAATTAAAAATCCTAAAATCATTTTGGCTGCAATTCAAAATTCTGGCTTATGAATCAGAATCAAAACATTTAAGGGTTTTAATTCTCATTGATTTTAAGCTACTAGCTTCTTTATCTTCTAACTACAATCACGAGCAAATAATATTACATTTAAGTATATTCATCAGAGACCATAAATATTGAGTGAATGAAATTCAAGATGGGTAAAACGATGAAACTGTCATTGTTTAAACATTTGGTAGCAAAGAAGAAGCCCGCATGTTTTACTAAAATTATGCTAAATGTCATCGTTTTGCAATTTGTAAAGATTGACTAGAAGAAAAAAATATATTAAGGCATGATTTCTCTTGCTAGGAAGAAAACTCCTGTGACAATAATTAATGCTTCCAAAGATCAAAGAAATAGGGAATCTTCTAGCTGTGAGTCCAATGCCCCCATGTGTATGCCTTTGAGGAGGTCCTTTGAAATATTTCCAAAATAATGACACTAGATAGGGTTTTTCAAGAACATAACGACAAACTCCTTTTGCTTGATGAATCTGTGTTTTTACAATGTCATAGAATCATCACACTTGAGGATGAAAAAGACTCATATAAGGAAGCTGGACTTTTAGTTAGACAAACAACTCTAGTTAGAGCTTGAAAAAAAGTTCAAACATGGTGGTCTAACATTCGTTGAAAAATATGTGCAATCTTTTTGCGAAGGTAAAGAAAATGATCACATCAGATAATTAATGTCATGGACTTGATTGACGACATGAAATAGGAAAATAAGACGATATCAAGCTTCAGTATGCGTACACCATAGACAAAGAAAGGAGATTTGAACACTTGTTTTGGTGTCCTTTCAAAGTTAAGATTGAAATAACAAATATGATGATGTTTTCGTCTTTCATACTACTTATAAAGTTAAGGTATATGACATGCCTTGTTTAGTATTTGTTGCCATTGACAACTATGGAAGCACGATTTTATCTGGTCATGCATTTCTGTGCAATGAAACCTCATCTACTTTTAAGTGGTTGATGAAGGTATTTATTTCCCTGTTTCTTTTTTTGGAAAAATAACGTGCTTGTGTTAGCAACTTGGGTGATTTTCTACATATATTTCATTATCTTACCTTTTCTTTTGCTTTATTAAAAGGAAAATAGAAATCACATAATTATATGACAGTAAATGTAATACCCCGAGTATGGCCTAAAACAATCAAAGTGACTACTTATATAACCAAAGGTGCACCTTTCTTTTCGAGGACCCCACTCAAAAGAACTCCACAGTTAAGCGTGCTTGCTGCGGAGAAATCTCATGATGATGAGTGGTGACCTCCTGGGAAGTTTCGCAGGTAGCGTGTGAGTGAAGATGAAGCATGCTGGAAAGGCTTATGGTGATTTGTGGGGCTAGGTGACGATCCTTGAAGCCATTCCTAGTAACTGTCCCGCCCTGAGAGGGGGCGCGTTACAGTAATAAATCTATATTAGGATTTAGGAAAAGGGAGATTGCGGCATCTATCATGTATTTGTAGAATGTAATGGATGCCTCCACATAGATAAATATAGTAATAAAGTTAACAGCAAATAGCATGTTCCATTATGTCTTCTAGTCAATAACTATGTCCAGTTTTATAAAAACTTTAAAGCTCTTTTAGGCTATGGAAGTTACTCAACGAAGTTCATATTATATATATTACAATGACATATCTCTATTCAAGATTGTAAATCCTTGCAAATTGTATATGACTTTGAGTTTAAAATATGATCAGATTAGGCAAAATGACAGCAATCAATATATGAAGGATGCCATATTGTCTTGTTCGATTGCATTGGCTTTAGAATTATAGAGAAAGACATGTTAGAATGTGATTGGACATGTGCTTTATTTTGTAGCTATAATTTGCCTTTGCTATAATTCCTTTACCAGGAGGTGGTTTCTACTTTGCATTCTTTAGTCTAAACTAGTGCCATATTTTTCAAAGGCATAATCTATTGCTACTTCCTTACTTTATTTGTTATTATAGGTGAGAAATCCCTAAGCATGCTCAGGAATATATTATTTTGTCATCTAATCTATTGTCTTATAGTGACATGCTATTTCAATTGCTTGATACTAAATATTTTCTCCTAACTATGATATGCTACAAGTTTAACCCACTAAAAGCTTATTTTTATTCTCATGTTCAACTGCAATTCAATTTAGGCTCTTGTTTAAGCATTGAGAAGGCCTTCTAAGACAATTATAACAAATGAAGATCCGTGGATGTCTAAAGAAATCCTAAGGTGAAATGCCCATTATAAAACATTGCGTTTGTATATAGCATATCAGTTCGAAGTTTACTGGTTGGTTCCCCTTTTAGCATTGAGCATCAGACATGGTGTGGTGACTTATAGATGTTGTATAAGAAGAATTGTGTTGAAGAACATTGAAAATATCATCTGCAAACTAATTAGCATGCTGCAGGCTTATACCAAATCAAAAGGTTTCGGGCACTGGCTTATCTCCATGATTATTTTTTCGAAGGGATGACAGTGATATGTGTGTCACAAAATACAATTGCATTCATTAAGAGATTTATTTCTATCCATACCAGTATGGTGGACTTATTTAAACAGGTTCATGTCTTTAAGTTCTTTGACATTACTGAATACTGTTTTCAGTTTTCTAAATAAAAAAAATCCAAGCTTGCTAACAAAGAACTCATGTCTTTTTTGCATTTCTATGTTTTGATATGTTAGATGGATGTTGCAATTAAAGAGAGAGAGTATAGGCATGTGCTTAGCAACATGACATCTATGGTTAGACATACTTCTCTAAAAACAAAGTCTTCACTAGAAGAACAAACTTCTCAAGTCTATATGCTATTTGCTTTTAAAAAATTTTATGAAGAATTTGAGAGAACAAACAAATATTCGCTCAGTCAAATTGAAGGAAATTAGTTCATCTTAAAGCAATACAAAGTAGACAATAGAATGTGCAAGTCTTCTCAGACGGAAACATTATGCTATCTATAGATGCTAAAATAGTCGAATTTTGAATTACCCGATGATGAGGAAATTAACCCAATCGTGAATCCGGAGGCCCAATGAGGTGATTAATTAGAATAAAATGGAAAAAAAGTAATAATTAGAGTCTAATTAGAGGAGAGGTGGCTTGAGTCAGCAACACCCGTTGGGCATGGGAGCCGGTCGGTTTACCTTAGGTAGGAGCCGGCCAGTTTCCCCTTTTTTGCTCTCTTTTCTCCAGAATTCAAGTCCAACTTGGTTATTAGTACTAATTTCACAGATGTGTCTAGTTAAAAGGCAGATTCCTAATAGCATTAGAAAAGTCGTTGAGCCTAATATGATTAGGAGTTGGTATTTTTTTCCTAGCGGAGTCTGTTAAATTATCACTTATAAAAAAGGGACGAGGGATCAATCATAGAAAAAGGGGGGAAGGAAGTCAATTGCTGAGGCCAGAGCTATTGAGAGATCACTTGAGAGATCCTGATGAAATTATTGCTAGTTGACTACAATCACGAGTCCCTCATCCAAGAATAGCATCATAATCGCTCCATTGGGTTCCTTAGGTAATCAGGTGGGTCGTCCTGAGACCAAAATTTTCATCTTTCTGTTTCTATTTTCACTTTTCATGGTTATTGTGATCTTATAAGTCAATAAAGATGCATCTTTTAGATATTTTCCACCCTCTGTAAATTATTTATTTTACCTATTTTTGTATCAGACTAAAGAATGTACCTTTTCGCATGATTTTATACGAAATATTACTACTGTTTGCATGATTGTATGTTAGCATAATTAAAGCTCTATATTTCTTTCGTTGAGTGTTAGAGATCGTTAGTGATGACGGACGATGATGTGATGCACACCATCGCATCACCGGACATTCGCCCCTGAATCTGAATCTTCCGTTCGAGACTAACGAGTTAAGATGAGCCCACACAGTAGTGATTTTACGGGGGCTTTTCGAAAGCCTTTTTGAAGTTGAATCGATTTGTTCCTTAGGCGTCCTTTCGGTTGTCCGTATCAGTATTATTGAGTTCGAAAAGCAACTTAGTTTATAAATTTTCCTAAATACTCACTTACGACTCTATTAAATTGTGTAATCATAATTATTTTTTTCTTTCTTGTTTTCCACCCCTTTTCTAATTTCTATACTTAGTAGAGTGGTACTGTTCCTAGACAGTAAGATTGTCTGGACTAGGAAAAAAAGGTCTTAATCTGGCCCAAGAGTAGGCTGGTTCTTGGATCACGCAGTCATCATTGCCCTGATTTTCCTGGTCCTGATTTTAGTTCGGGAACTAGCCGATTCCTAGGTTAAAATCAAGAACTACCTTCCTAGTTCAATCCATTACTTATGCCATTTTTTATGGAAAAAAAGAATAATAGTCAACTCTCATTTCCAAAAAAAAAAAAAATGAAAAGAAAACACCCCAGCAAAAATGGATAGTCGAACCATTCATGGGGGATCATACCTGAAGGGAGGTGGATCCTTACAGTGACAACTCCAGTAGGGAAGGTTTCCTATAAGTGGGTGAGATTTGAAATTGAATATGGGAAATAGTTTTAAGTACGCTTGGATTAGGTGTCCTACATTGGAAGGGGTTGCCGTACATGGGATAACGGGACCTCTAGGTAGGGCAAACTCATTATTACCCTTCAGGAGATTAGTTGGCTACTCAACGGGTCCACTAGACTCAATCGAGCGTGCAGTTGATCCACCCACTCACGATACACTTTCTGGTCCACATGACTTATCGAAGCAACCAGTACGTCCCAATCTTGACATGCACCCTATGGATAATGTACGCAGCATTTGGTTGACGAGAAGACTATTGTAAGCCTAACATAAAACCCATGTAACGTAGAACCTTGGTTTAGGATTAGAACTCATGTGCATGCTAGGATGTATTGTTGTATGACTTAATTGTTTAACCATAAGGTTTATGCAATGGTGTTTTAGCTCTTAAGAGAGCCCATGTTAGGGGAGGTCAAACTTAGTGACTATGGTAATAGACCGAGCCAGCCTCAAGGACAATTGATCCCTAAGGGACTCTTGACATCGAACCCGACTAGGTTTAAACGTTAGTATAGGGAATAAAAGTCCTAAAAGGAGACCAAGTTATAAGTATGACTAGGTATCCATAAAAAATAAAAAAAAGAGCCTGCATCCTGGTAAGAGTCTAGAATTGTTGTTGGTCTATAACTAGGAAGGCAATAAGAGTCAGTGGTTGGATGGCTTCATGGCAGTGAGGTTACCTTAGGATAGACTTGGAATTGGAATTGAAAAGGAAAAGAGTCAATACGGATGCCAGTTGGCACCTTTAGATAGGTCCAACCTGTTTTGTGTCTGTTTAAGTCAACATATGATCTACATACTGGGCTCTCTGTCTTAGATTTTTATAGCGTATAAGTCAGCATATTTCGATTCCTTGTTTCCTAGGAAAAGTATTTAGATGGGACAACCTTAAGCACTCTCCCTTATTTATCAGGATAGGGAGGCCTAAAAAGGTGTGTGACTGAAGGCCAACAACTAACAGACTTTTATCTATGGAACAACTGGTAGAAGATTCATTAGCTAGGTCAGAGTCAAGGTCCAAAGTCAAGGGGGAATCACGTGGCTATTCCAACGACAGGGAACAATGAGCTTGCCTAACGCATGAAGGTAATTGAGAAAATACAAGCTGAGATGGAAGAGAGTGACAAGAAGGTGGAGTCACTAGTGGTCGTGTTTCAGAACCTCAACAAGGAGACCCAAATGGAGAATAATGAACAAACTCCTCCACCCTAAGAGGAGAATGATAAAGAAAAGGGTGAATTGGAAGATGGAAAGGGAAAATAACTGGAGAAGAACACTCCCCACAAGTTGATTCCCGCGTAGATTGCATAGAGTAGTTGTTTAAGGAATCTTTGATGTTTAATAACTATTTTAATGACTATGCGGGATTTACATCAATCCCAAAAGGGAAGTTGCCGCTAAAATTCACCATGCCTAATATCAATTTTCATAGGATTGAAAATCCACACCAACATGTGAGGAATTTCATTAGCACTATGACTCTAAAGGGAATATACAAGGATATCTTTCACTTAATATTCTTGGACTTTCGACATGGAAGTCATGAGGTGGTATAACACTATTGACCCATGAAAGATCAGGAATTAGAATGATTTGTGTAAGGAATTCCTGAACCAATATTCTGATAACACTGATCTCTCGATCGCACTCACGGATCTAAAGTAACTTAAGTAAGAAGAGAAAGAAAGGTTTACTTGCTACTTGGCTAGATGGAGGGCAAAGGTTGCCCACATGGTAGGTCGACCCTTTGAGATAGATCATGTATGGTTGTCATAAGAAGCCTTCAACACTCATACTATCAACACCTACGGTTCACACAATTTGAGAGTTTTATGACAGTAAGAAATGTCAGCATGCTAGTAGAGGAAGAATTCTCCGCGGAGGTACCAGCTAAGACAGGAAACAATGGGAGAAATAATCATCAAAATAGGGATAAGAAGGCTAGTAGCCCTAAGGAGGTGCACACGGTGAACTATATTACCGAGTACACCCTTATAGGAACTACTTACATCCAAGCTCTGGAATGACTCCTCGCTAAAGGGACGATCAATCTTCCCCAAATTAAGGCTAGAGAAGATGTTTAAATCTGTCATGAGGAACCACACTACGAGTATACCTGCAGGTAGTCCAAATACTTTAGTCTAAGCAAGTAGTGCAAATACCATTGGTTGCGAGGGCACGATACTGAAGATTGTTGGACTTTTAAAAATAGGCTGGAGAAGATGTTTAAATCTAAACAACTTCCATTTTCCTAAAGCAGCTGAATAGCCCAATGATGACACGAATCCACTTGGGAATCATGAAAGTATTTTTGTATTAAGGAGCAAGAGAAAGAATGGGACCCGTCCATGTTCATACAAGATATTATTAGCCCAGAACCAAGGAAGCGATGATGAATTTTGGGGGGACGATGAAGAAGAGGACTTCTGGGGAGACGAGGACTAGGTAATAGTCCAATACCATACAAGATTTGGGAGACACCAGGCTAAGGAGGTCCCACAAATAGGCCCTCGAGAAAGAGAAATCAACATTAACCCAAGAAGAGGATCCAGTAATGAAGTAGCTGGAGAAACTTAAAGTAGACGTAAGTATATGGCAGCTCGCAGTGGCCTCTCAGAAGCATAAACAACTCCTAATAAAAGCGCTGAATTAAATTGAGCTGTCTCCTGAAGCTACCCCAGAAGAGATGATAGCCTCAGTTACGACTAGCAAAGTCAAGATAACCTTTGGTAGTAAGGATCTCCTGCAAGGAGCTGCGGTGCACAACAATGCTCTCTACCTCACTGTAACATGCCTTCAAAAGCATATACCTCTAGCTTTGGTCAGCAATGACTCCATGGTAAATGTCTGTCCTTGGAGGATGACCCAAAGGTTAGGGGTTAAAAAAGAACAGCTCTCAGCACCATCCACTTACTTAAAGGCATGATAATTCAAAGAAGTTGGTGCTGGGTACTATTCACCTTCCTATTAATGTAGGCGTTATTATGAGGAATATAGAGTTTCAAGTCCTCAATATACCGGCTACCTTTAACCTAATTTTGGGACTATCATGGCTTCATGACCAAGAGGCATTTCCCTCCACTTTACATCAAAAAGTGAAGATGTTAATAAAAGGCAAAGTAGTGACTGTTAAAGGTGATAGCTTATGTGCTACGATCACAAGTAAGGGTCCAGTACTAGAACTAGAGCATAATTACGTTGACACTCTACAATTTTAAAACAATGGAGGCCAGAAAAGGATAGAGCGCCTTTCGACTTTGATCCTTATTCAAATATGAATGTCAATGCCATCCTAAAGAAGTGGGGCTACTTCTTAGGAATGGCTATAAGACGGAAAGCTCCAAGGGGGACTGCCTTCCCCTTGATGCAGAGGAAAGACTACAGGCTCAGATTAGGAGACCACCCAACTGCTGAAGAGATGGTCAAGGCTGGGCTGGAAGCATAGGTCCTGAATACTGCTGCTAGGAGGGGGTACCTAAAGGACTACACTGTTAGGCCGTATCCTTTCACTCTCAATGGACAGTGCCTATGTGAAAGAGACAATTGCCCCTTCTATGGCTTTCCTAAACCTAGCTATATAAAAGAAAAGGGACTTTAGTGCTAGGGCTAGAAATATTTAACGACTGCCACCTGCTGAAAGAAGAAGTTTTTACTAATGAGAAAAAAGAACAGTCCGCAAAAGACTGGGTGGATCAGAGCTGAAAGTAACATCTTTGGGATGGTGTTCGATAAAGGCTACAGAAAGAAAGAAGACCCTATTGCTGATCTCTCTCTCGCTATTTCTATCAACGGATTTGTTCCTGCCAACTTCATCACTTGAGTTCAAGCTGAGGGGTGCAAGCAATTAACTTAGACAACCGAAAAGAAAGGAAAACTATTTACCTTAGCCATAGGGGTAGTTTATAGGAGTCCAAGATAGGGTTTAAGAGTCAGCCTTTAGCTTCTATGCCTTTAACTGCTATATCAGATGTATCTATTTTAAATTCCAATAAGATGAACTTTTCTGCTTATGATTCATCTCATTCCTTTCCTTCTGAATGCTTTGCCTCTTATAATGAAAAATAAACCACAAAAAAGATCAATTAAAGCAATGGAAGATCATGAAAATCGAACTTCTATAATTGAGGATACAACACTAATCAATTTGAGGACACTTGATGAATCCTGAGAACTCAAAATGGGAATATCATTAACCCCTAAGGAGCAAGAAAATTTTATTGCACTCCTAAAAGAATTCATGGATCTTTGGATGGTCCTACAAGGACACTAGGCATTGATTAGGACATTGTAGAGCATAAAATTCCTCTCTATCCAGATGCAAAACGGGTAAAATAGAAACTCTTGAAGCTAGAATGGGCCTTGAAAATAAAGAAGGAGATGCAGAAGCAATTAGATACAGGATTTATTAAGGTAGCACACTATCCACTATGTTTAGCAAATGTGGTACTAGTCCCAAATAAGGACGGGAGAGTAAGAATGTGTGTAGATTTCAGGGAGCTCAATAAAGCAACCCCAAAAGATGATTTCCCACTGTCATACATAGATGTTTTGGTCAATAACACAGCCGATCATGCTATCCTTTCTTCTATTGATGGATACGTCGGTTACAATCAAGTCAAGATGGCGGTAGAAGATATTGAAAAAATTACTTTCATCACCCCATAGGGAACCTATTGTTACATTGTGATGTTGTTTGGTCTTTAAAAATATTAGGGCTACCTATCAAAGCACATCTACTACCTTGCTGCACAACCTAATGCATGAGGAGGGCGAAGTATACATGGATAACATGATGATAAAATCTAAGTAGAGGGATGGTCATGTTCAAGCTCTTCAAAAGTTCTTCGCTAGACTTAGGAAATACTAATCACTTACATCCACATAAATGCACATTTGGAGTCACTTCGGGCAAGCTACTTGTGTATGTCATCAGTATCCAAGGAATTGAGGTTGATCCTTCGAAAATTAAGGCAATATAGGAAATGTAGCCACCTAAGACCGAAAATAAGATACGAGAATTTCTAGGACATGTGCAATATATTAGCCACTTCATATCAAAGCTAGCAATAGTATGTGAGCCTATCTTTAAGAAATTGAAGAAATGAACAAAGAATGAGTGGGGCCAGGAGTGTCAAGAGGCATTCGATAAAATCAAAGAGTAAATGTCCAATCCACCAATTCTAATGCCCCCATAACCAAACATTTTTTTAATCTTACACTTGACAACAACGGACACTGCCATGGAGGCCAGGCTATCCCAGAAAAAAGAGGAAGAAGAGAGGGCCATTTACTACAAAGTAAAAAGTTCCTTAAATACGAGATCCGATATAGGATCCTTGAAAAAACTACCCTGGCATTGGTATGGACGATCAAGAAGCTCAGGTGCTGTATGCTGACCAATATAGTACATATGGTAGCTCCAATGGATCCCATAAGATATTTGCTCCAACAACCTGTAATGAGTAGCAAGGTAGCTAGGTGGGCTGTAATGTTGTTGGAATTTGACCCATATTACATGCCGCAAAAGTCCATTAAGGGAAGGGTTGTTTATGATGTTTTAGGGGTTTTACCGATAGAAGACCAATGGAAAGAACATCTTGACTTGCTCGATGAAGAAATCCTCCAAGTGGAAGAAGATCTATGGACGATGTACATTGATGGGGCTTCCAATCAGAAAGGATTTGGGGTAGGTTCCTCGTGGTATCACCAAAAGGAGCCCTATTTCAGTTAACCTAGACTTCGAGGTTACTAATAATATAGCGAAGTATAAAGCCTGCATTATTAGGTTGCAAGTTGTTACAAAGATAGGAGTCAAGAAGTTGCAGGGATACAGAGACTCTAATTCAATAATTAATCAAATATCCCAGAAATAGAAGGTAAGAAGCGAAGTCTTAGCACCATACCAAGTCTACTTTATAGATCTCATGAAGCATTTTACTGATATTACATGCACTTATCTCCCACAAGAAGACCAACAGTTTGCAAATGCCTTAGCAAAATTGGCCTTCATGATTAACATCCCTAGGGGAGACCATTCAATGTCGATAATAGTGGAAATGAGGAGCAAATCGGCACTCTACTACGCCATCGAAGTGTACAATATTGAACTCACTACCTGGTACTATAACATTTACCAATACTTAACCCTGAAAGAACATCCATCAGGATCTTCCTCGAAAGCCCAACGGGCATCAAGGTTGTTAGCCTCACAATACTATGAGGATAAAGGGAGGCTACACAAGAAAACAGACATGGGCATAAACTTACTCTGTGCAACCCAGAATGCAGACCCTACATGAATCGAAGAATGCTAGCCAAAGGGTTCAAATGTTGGGGTATTATTGGTCCACAATGAAGCGGGGTTGCTATGCATATGTAAAGAAGGTGCTATGAGTGCTAGGTTTATGCTAACTTACAACATCAACCTCCTTCCTTCCTCTCGATGTTAACCTCTTCATGGCCTTTCTAAGTCTGGGGCATTAATATAATTGGCAAAATTAACCCAAAAGGGATCGGGGGCATGAATATGTCCTTTTAGCAATTGACTACTTCACAAAATGGGTAGAGGGGCCTCTTATGCAAAAACTAATTCCAAGCATGTGGCAAAGTTTCCCCTTAGCAACATCATCTGCAGGTATGGGGTTCAACAGGAACTAATAAGTGATCAAGGGAGCCACTTCAAAAAGGAAGTCGCAACTCTACTTTAAAAGTATAAAATTCAGCATCATAAGTTATCACCATACCGCCCTTAGGCAAATGGAGCTATCCACACTGCCATCAAAAACATCCGAAGGATAATTGAAAAAATGGCCGAGAATTATGATGATTGGGCTGATAAACACCCATTTGCCCTTTGGAGGTATAGGATGTCAATCCGAACCTCCGCAGCAGCAACACCGTCCTCTCTTATGGATGTAATGGACGCAGTGCTACCAATAGAAATAGTAATACCCTCATAAGCTAGAATCGCAAGAGCTTTCAATAAGAAAGTTAAACGGAGAGATTTATAGGAGGATGACTTGATGTTAAAGCAAATAAGGGCACCAATGCAAGACCGAAGGGAAAACTTTAGGCCTAACTAGTTGGGACTATTTGTCATAAAGACCATACTACCAAGGGGAGCTATGAAACTTATAGATATGAATGGAGAGGAATATACTTAGTATAATAATCTTGATCAATTAAAGCACTATTATTCTCGAAAGTCCGCATCAGACTACTAGCTGAACTCATAACAATTTCACAAGGCGCATCTAAGGCTTAATGAAAAAAAGGAAAAAATAAAGAAGTGTAATGAACTACGAAGGCCTAGTTCCATATTTT
This sequence comes from Carnegiea gigantea, assembly GCA_029747015.1. Taxonomy (NCBI): domain Eukaryota; kingdom Viridiplantae; phylum Streptophyta; class Magnoliopsida; order Caryophyllales; family Cactaceae; genus Carnegiea; species Carnegiea gigantea. The sequence continues at coordinate 157,891 of JAKOGI010000135.1, read as the reverse complement.
GGATACATAGGATGCCTTAACTGCCCTAGCCTAACCAAATCCGAAAAATTATCTAGACACAGAAAAACAGGTCCAGGCAGAGGAGGTATGAAGTAAGGGCTTTATGGTAATTAGAGCAAAAACCAACACTGTTATTACCATCCAAAATTGTCAGAGCATGCAACTCGAAATAAGAATTCCTAATAGCATTCTACTATGGAAAATCACTAAACTATATTAGCCAAACATATAAAAGGCAAAGCTTAAACTCCTAATCCTTCTTTAACTTCTTCGTAACAGGGGGGGATGTCTTCTAGGGGGTGGGATCCTTGACTCTTTTCTTTCCTTCTTGAGATGAGTCATCTTCTCTCCTACTCTTCATAGAGATTAATTTAGCACAAATTGCCTTCCTCGGCTCAGCATCACATCCACTTTAGATACTGCCAAGAGACATGTGGAGAGTGTGGGATAGATGGTACTGTAATGATGGGAAGACCAAGGTAATAGTTCTTCCACAACTTGACACGAGAATATTCATTCTTGCAAACTTTAGGGACACGACAGTCCATTGCAGGGATGCATTGTCTACGACTGCATTGCCTCATTAGTCAAGTCAAAAAGCAATAGGTTCCCTCAAACAAGCTAAGAAGCCGGATTTAGGCAAATGTCTTCCTATCACAAACAAAGTGTCGTATGCCCCACCAAAAACCACCCAATGGAAGGAAAGATCTTTCTTCAGGAAGCTGATCCAGCTAGCCTTAGACTGATCCTTGTATAATCTCATTCTTTGGCAAAACTGCGAGGCATGATATGTATCCACATTCCTAGGGATCTCTATAAGCCTCAGATGCTCCAACAGCTAAATCTACATGCCAGCCAAAAAAAAAAATCATTAGGGTCTAAATACTAGCCGGTATCACACAAAACGAGAGAGAAAGAGAGAAGAAGAAGAAGAAGAAGAAGAAGAAGAAGAAGAAGAAGAAGAAGAGGAAGAAAAGCAGCAGGAGAGACTAAAAAACCGGCTACTTCCTGGCTGTGGAGGCTACCTGCAGTAGCATTGCGCTGCCCAAGAAAACTAATCTGGATGATGATGGAGTCATTCTAGACATAAGATAGTCTCAGCAACAATGAGGGGGTATAGGAGTCCGATCACGATGCATCTCCTCGACCACATTCAGTAAAGATGCAGGACCCCTGTTTGAAAATATCACCTGCCAATAAAAAAGCACCAAGAAGACATAAGACAGTAACCTTACGCTCAAAAGCATTATTGATAGCTCGACCATTTCTTTTGTAGGTAAGAAATTAGGACAACAATGTCTACTTCATCCTCAAACAATATGGTGGTCACACTCTCATCATCTAAACCCAGGGAACGATGATAGAGAGCAAAAAGGTTACTAGAGGTGGTCGGTAAGATAGGAGGACAATTAAGAAGAAAGTCAAGGATAGCACTAAATTCATCCACTAATGGGCAAAGTTCATGATTTCCAAAGCAAAAGACGTGGAATTCGAGATTCCAAAAGGTGGTGAAATCTCTAAGAAGGTCCCAGAAATTTTAACTTGAAGCAAGCTAAGAAGACTACCTAGATGAGAGCTCTTAAGGTCATGTTTGTCTGCAGAATTAAGGAAGAGGTGCCAAGAATTCCAAATAAGAGGCCTTAATTTACAGTAACAACAACATTAGCCAATTCTAAATAGGCCTCAATACCAGCTGGCTTGTTGACTGCGCTAGGGATACCGAACTTAATTTGAGCTCAGCAGAACACATTAAGCAAATTTGGCAGCAGGGCCCATCCAGTAAAGGGTACTGGTTGGCACCCTAGGTTGTTACTGGGCCATTACTATTCCATATTGTTTTGCTTAATTTACTCTAAGCATGGCTTGTAAATTTCATCTGGTTGTAAAATTGGTATTATTCAATAACATCTTGGATTATTACTCAGGACCACAATGCCTTTAATTACTTATCGTTTCCTTTCTTTTTTAACATATTTTTATTTGGGGGGAATGGGGGTTAACGTGCACTAGAGTTAGTACCAACATGCATTAAATTTTCTTACATGATCATTGTATGAAAAGTGAGATAAAATTACAGGGTCAGAGTCACAAGCATCATACGTAGCCACAACAAACTTCTGCTACTGATTATCTAGAACCCCACTACTTCCTCCACCAAAGAGGTAGTCTACATAGCTTGAAGCAGTCCAGAATCAACTGAAGCACGAGGGGTACCCACATCAGTACAAAGGTTGCCCCTAGGAGCCCAAGAATGGCAAGGGGGATCACCATGCATCACTCTGGAGGAGGAATCACCATATAAAATACGAGGCACATAAGGTTCCCTTAGTGAAGTAGATAAGGCATAAGGATCCACAAGATTGTAAATCTGAAGCAACTTTACCTCCAACGGTGACTCCGGACGAGGGCTCCCACCACCCGCACCGGAAGACTCAGGAATATCTTGATCCCTAGTAGAAGAACGTGTTCTAGATAGAAAAGCACGGGACCTTCATGGTCGAACATATTCTTGATGGCCTTGTGGCATGGATGAAGAAGAATTAATGAAGAAGAATTAATTACGGAAGATGAAATATAACCATAGTTTAAGGAGAAACTCTCACGTTATCTGCCTAGGGATGGTAAGCCCTACACAAGGACTAGAAGTGGCATACTATTAGCCACGATTGCTGGTGGTTGTACTAAAGAGAGAAGGAAGAGTTAGAAGGGTCGCCGACCAATTAAAATAAGGTAAGCAACATACTTACTCCAGTGAAGGTAGAAGGAAATGGGAATTCTGGGCATTTCGATTCAGAGACTAATGGAATCTCCACATAAGTAGCTTCTCCCCCTTCTCTAGACACCTCGATGTTTAGGCTCGGGATAGGAGCCCCAACATTCGTTACCTGCAACTTAGGGATTTTAGATGTCAATAATAAGATGAATGCATAAGGAGAAAAGCATAAAGTATGCATACCAAATGGGTCATAAGGCGACTGAGATAAGCCCCATAGTCGCCTTGATGGTTTACATAGTCGATGAAGTGAATGCCCTCCTCCATCTCAGCTATGTCCTCAAGGAAAAGTTCCCTCATATAAAACATAGACCGAGGAGGGTCTTAAGGAACAAGCTGGGGACGCTAACTAACAAATCGGGGTGCAACCTGTTAATCCAAATACCAGACAAAGCCGAAAGGTCCTTCCGTAAGAATCCTGCACTAGGTATAAAACTGAGCAGCTTCAACTTCAGCAGGAAGAACACGGTTCCTCTATGAGTGAAAGTTAGCATACAAAAAGGGGAAAATCTAGTAGAAGGAAAATGCCTTTACTAAATCATTTTGTAAAATAAAAAGGACTTCACCATTCTTAGAACATCAATAGCTGCACGAAAACGCTAAGATCTCCCGAATGGAACTTCTTCCTAATTTGGCTTCTCTTAGTCCACGAAACCATGGGCTAGAAAATTCATAGGCACTCGAGATCCTGGAGAAAGAGCTAGGAAATATTCGTGAAACCAGAGTTGCACAAAAACACCAGAAGTTAGGTGTTGCCAATAAAGAAGTTAAAAAAAAAAAAAAGAAACAAGAGAAGGAAGAGGAATCCCACCTCAATAACTCTCCATATGCCCCCAAAGGGTATACTTATACGTTGCTCCCCATGAATACGCTTAACCTTTCGGATTCCTTAGCGCATTCTGCGAATTAAGGTGGAATATGCGGGAACTCCCTAGTTCAAACACCTTACCCTGCCTAAGTAAACTAAGTTAACTAAGTAGTGGCGATGGCAGTGGTTGCCGAGGTTGGCAAAGATAGTCGTGCTGAGAAGGAAAGCAAGAATTAAACGGGATTGTTGATCTGAGGAGTGTGGGGCCCACCCCTCATCATCATTCATTAAATCCTCTAAGATACTGTAGGAGAAGTAATCTCTAGCAAGAATAGATCCCATGGTTGACCCAAAGAGATGAAGGAGTTGATCACGATGAACATGAAAATCCTCCTGATAAACTAATTGCTCTCCTGTGAAACCAAGACTCGTTAGCACAGTGAAATCAAAAGGAGTGATAGTCTTCTCACCGAAAGGGAGGCAAAACATGTTAGTGATATCCCAAAATCGCTTAACCACACCGTAAGTGATAAAGCAAGTCCACCACCCTATGTAATGCAGAGTAGAAAGCACCAAATCCTGCATTTTAGACAACAATTCGAATTTGAGCACTCTATGTACTGAGTTCAAGTATGAACTTTCTAGGGGCACTAGCACCCCTAATTCTATCATCCGACAAAAGAAAGAAAAGAACATATTTTAGGCCCTCGCCAGATGGAAATTAAAAAGGTTAGTAAGAAAACAAGTAGTAAAAAGAATAAACTCCTACTGTGTTTATAGCTGCATGGCTAAATGCATGGCGTCCAACATCTAGCAAAAGATAATGCCCATCCCATATATCAACAGGCCTCCATTCTCTTTCGGAGAAAGAATTTTGAGGAAGCCTTACTTCTCTATGAGAAGGATCAGCTCTTTTTACCCTTATGATTTTCTTTCAGAACACAACTAAGAAAGGAATGAGAGAGTGGAAACTAAGAATACACACTTGAGAGCAAGAGAAAAGGCTGGTGTAAATTATGCAAAGGAGAGGAGGCTATTTATTGAAAAAGAAGGCAAAGCAAGTAAGGTGTATATGGGTCGGATTCTACCTATAGGTACCTTACCAAACAACAAGCATCCAATGGACCAAAAAGCAAGAGAACAAGCATCCAAGGGACCAAAAAGCAAGACAAAACAAACAAAAAATGGGGGGGAGGGGGGAACCACGCCTAGGGAATCAACTAACATCTCTATCAAGGGGAACAATACGAAGTTCAAAGCATCAAAGGAGCTAGAAGCAAAGGAAAAAAAAAACCAAAAGCAATTATACTAGGGGCCGGCCGGTACCTATCATCATGCATGCCATCTTTAGACAAGAACCTTACAAAAAAAAAAGAACAAAAAACGTAGCCTAGAAAGCCGGGGAGTTCCCTAAAGAGGGAGATACATATACAAAGACTAGTCAAAAGAGCAAAGAAACAATGAAAAAGAAGAAGTGATGGCTAAGTGTGGGTGCTGGCCGGTTGCCTATGCAATTTGGGGCCATAAGCATGCATCAAAACCAGTGGTAATCAGATCATCAAACTAAAAAATCCTCAGTATGTAAATCACACGATGATCAAAGGATTATCAATATGTAAATTGTACAATGATCAAAAAGTTATTAGTGCATAAATTAGACAATGATTGAAGGATTTTGAAGGATTATCTATACGTAAATCGTACGATGTTCAAAGAATTATCAGTGCGCAAATTGGACCATAACTGAAGAATCGTCAGCACGTAAATTGTATGATCATCAAAGAATTATCAATGCATAAATTTGATGATGATTGAAGAGGTACTTAAAGGACTATCAATACGTAAATTGCACGATGATCAAAGAAATATCTGTGCGTAAACCGCATGACGATCAATGAAGTAGCCGAAAGATTATCAGCATGTAAATCGCTTGATGATCAAAGAATAATTAATGTGTAATTGGACGATGATTGAAGGATTATCAGTGCATAAATCGCACAATAATCAAAGAATTATCAATGCATAAATCGGACAATAGATGAAGAATTATCAGTACGTAAATCACATGATGATCAGAGGATTATTAGTGGGTAAATTGACGATAGTCGAAGGATTTTGAAGGATTATAAGTACATAAATTGAATGATGATAAAAGGATTATCAGTTCGTAATTGAACGATGATCGAAGAATAATCGATCGGACGATGGATTGCCAGACCAGCAACAAAGGTCCGCCACGCCGATAATAAGGGGAAGGAATCAATCAGTCTTAGTAGACCAGCAACAAGGGTCCATTAATCCGGTGAAAGGATGAAGTTATTTACTTCAAATGGATGGAAGCAAGGTGTCAGACCTTCAGATCCAACAATCGTCAAGCTTTAGACACTTCAACGAGGATGGATAGGTGCCGAGACTTCAAGATGTGCAGGTCAAGGTGAAATTTTAAGCACTTGCTTTGCCCTTGCCTTACTCAGGCTCAATCAAACTGGGAGCTAATTGTAGACGCCTAAAAATGACAATCAAATTTCTAATTGCTTGATGATGAGAAAATTAACCCAATCGTGAACCCGGAGGCCCAGTGAGGTGATTAATAAAAATAAAATGGTAAAAAAATAAAGTCCAATTAGAGGAAAGGTGGCTCGAGTCAGCAAAGCCCGTTGGGCTTGGGAGTCGACCGGTTTCTTTATCCCGTATTCAGTCCAACTAGGTTGTTAATACTAATTTTGCAGGCCATCTAGTTAAAGGCAAACTCTTAATAACATTAGAAAAGCCATTAAGCCTAGTATGATTAGGAGTCAATATTCCTTCCCTAGGTGGAGTCCGTCTAATTATCACCTATAAAAAAGGGAGGATGAGTCAATCAAAGAAAAAAAGGCGGGAAGGAAGTCAATTGGTTAGGATGAGCTATTGAGAGATTGCTTTAGAGCTCAAGAGGAAATTATTTCTAGTCAACTACAATCTCGAGTCCTTCATCCAAGATTAGCACCATAATCATTTCATTGGGTTCCCCAGGTAATCAGGTGGATAGTCCTGAGGGAAAAAATTTCATCATTCTCCTCCTTTTTACTCGTTTCATACTCATTGTGTTCGTATAAGTCAATAAAGATGTAATCTTTAAGGTAGTTCTCGACCCTGTAAATTATTTATTTTACCTATTTTTGCATTAGACTAAAGATTACACCTTTTTGCACGATTTTATATGAAATATTACTAATGTTTGCATGATTGCATGCTAGCGTAATTAAAACTTTAGATTCTTCATGTTGAATAGTAAAGGCTGTCAGTGATGATGGGTGATGATGTGACGCACACCATCGCATCGTTGTACCTTCTCCCCTGAATCTGGATCCTCGGTTCGAGACTAAGGAGTCAAGATGAGCCCCTACACCAGGGATCGTATAGGGGCTTTTCAAGAACCATTTTAGTCGAATCAAATAATCCCTTTGTATCTCTTCACTTGTTCCTACGGTACGATTTACTTCAAAAAGAGCCTTGGTTTATAAGCTTTCTTAAAAACTCACTGACAGCTCTATTAAATTGTAGAATCATAATTATTCTTATTCTTTCTTATTTTCTACCCCTTTTCTAATTTCTATTACTTTGTAGAGTGGTACTGATCTTAAACAATAAGACTATCTGGACTAAGAAAAGGTCCTAATCTGACCTAGGAGCCAGCTGGTTCTTGGATAAGGTAGGAAACTTAGTTCCTAAATGAGGCATTCATCACTGCCTAGGATTAAGGCCAGAAAAAACTGGACCTGATTTTAGTTTAGGAACCTATCGTTTCCTGCTTTAAAATCAGGAACGAGGAAGCAGCTTCCTCGTTCAATTCATTATTCCTGCCATTTTTTTGGGAGAAAAAGAATAACAGTAAGCTCTCTTTTCCAACAAAAAAATAAAAACCAAAATAAAACACCCTAACAAAAAATGGTAGTCAAGCCCTTCGTAGGGGATCGCATCCGTCTGGAGGTAGATCCTTGCACTATCCAACTATAAGAATTTTAAATTGTGGGGCATACTTTGTTGTCACATAGTATATTGTTCATTCAAAAGGATTATTTCCAAATCCTACTATCTTATTTGGCTTCTCATTGTTGTTCATATTTATCAAAAAGTAATGGTAAAGTACAAGAATTGTTAGGAAAGAAAGTTTCAAAAGAAGAGGTTATTTAGAAATTAAAAACAAAAGGACATCCAAGAAAGGTATACTTGAGAAGTAGAAAGGAATTAGCCAAAAAGACCACCAAAAGTTATTCAATTTGCATACAATCTAGTCACATTAAACTAAATGTGGCCAAACAAAGAAAATCTACAACCTTTTAGTGACTTTCAGAGAGACAGAAAGTTTCAACAAGTTATTCAAGCACGACCCTCTGCCGTTCGTTGCACCTCTAGCTCCCAGGGGGTTAGTGGTCCTAAGCACGACCCATGGTTATTCACAACACCTTTAGCTCCATAAGGCTATTGGTCCTAAACACGACCCTCAGCTGCCCACTGCACCTTTAGCCCATAGTGGGGTAATAGTCCAAGGCACGCCCCTCGGTCGTTCACTACACCTTTAGCCCCAAGGGACTAAGTGTTCTCAAGCACGACCCTTGGACGATTGTCTCGTCTTTAGCCCAAAGGGCAAGGGGTCGAAAGAAACGCATAAGCACCAAACATTGTCACAACATGACTGCGGGCGCGCTAATAGAATTCTTTTCATTAAGGAGGGAGAGTTTACACAAGGAGAACACGACAAAGTTCGGAAAAAAAAAAAAAAAACAAGAAAAGCTATCTGATTGATAAAAGGAGACATTTATAGTCGCAAGTGTACAACTTTTATTATAATACTTGAGGGTCGTTTCCTCGGGGATGTTAGATGGAATAAGGGAACTAACTATGAAATAAACCAATCTACAATCATTCTGAATTAATTAAAACAATAAACACTACAAGTAATGATTATAAATATATCTACTTCTACATAATCCCTAGCTATTCACATAATTTGACAAGATCTAATAATCTTTAAATTAGATAAAATAACAAGGTGACTTCTGGTAAAAAATCAAGGTTAATATAATCAAAACCCAAATTAAACCTCATAAAACTAGAAGTAAAATTGAAAATCAAAATCTATGGTACTAGGAATAAGAAGAACCAATACAAACATAGTTATAATCTAAAAGAACCATAAAGATAAACAAACAAGGGGGATTATTCAGAGACAACCATGAACAACCAACAAATTGCTCAGCGCAAAATTACCAACTCCATTGACGGAGATTCAACACAAAAGCTTGAGAACTCATCACCAAAATGATAAAGCAAACCAACACTTCTAAAACAATAAGCAAAGAAGTTGAGCAGGGAGGGGGAATTTGAAATCTCAACCAACAAGCAACCTAGAACCAGGTCAAATTAAACAGAGCAACAAAGAAAATAAACAGGGAAGGCGGACTTCAATTTCAACGAAAAGCCGAGTACAAATGGCCTTCAACCTCGCCAAAAATGGTGGAATCACCATCATAATCACGATAAACACATAATCTAAACGAATGAGAAACAGGGGATGGGGATCGAGAAACTCAGGTACAAGAAGCAAAAGTCTTACCAAGATTGAGCAAGTTCAAGCAGAAAAACCATAAAATTAGTTTCAAAAATTACAAAATTACAACTCGTACCATGAAATTGGAAGTTTAACAATGGATCTGGAACTGAAATTAAAATAAATGAATCGAAACTAAACCCCGTAATTGAAATCCTCAAATTGCTAAAACTGAAAATGAAAACTAAAGTTAAGAATACCAAAACCCTAAAATCGAAAGCTCAATACCTCAATTGCACGACAGCCCCTTGCTTCTATAGACGCTACATCTCAATTGATGTTGTTCAATTCATAAATGGCGTGGACGGTGGAGATGATGGCGCTATGTTAGAGTCTGACGTGGTCTTCGTGCTGATGGTGGATGTTGATGATGATGGTGGTGGCGAGCGAAAATGGTGGAAATGGTTATGCTGGAACGAGGACAGAGAGGGAGAACTGAGATGAGAAGTGGAGGGAATAGGGATATATCGGGGTACTTAGGGGGAGAAAAGAGAGAATTAGTGAAGGGGGTTTCGGTAGGTCACATGCGGGGCACATGACCGGGATTTTTGAGTTTTATTTTGTCTTTTGTTTTTTGTTTTTGTTGATGGATAAAAGGGATTAGGGTAAGATTTTAGGCTATTAGTTCAATCCTCAATTCATGGCCCATTTTTAATTTTCTAACAATTTCTTTATTTTGTTTTAATTTGTCTGCAAAATAAACAAAATCCAAATGAAAATTCTAATATAATAATTATTTTACATACAAAATTAGGTATAAAAGTATGGTAAAAATAGAATATTTTTGGTACAAATAAATACGCGAACACCTAGATTTTGGTCGTCCTCCAGTAAAACAAACTAAACTAGCTAAAAAGAAATGGAAATTAAGGAAAAAAAAATTCTAACTCAGTTTCGTAGGAATCATAGTTGCATTTACCATATGCAACAATCCTTTTAAGTTTGCGGTTTCTCGAGTGGAGAAGTGATGTTTTGTGAGGGTTTTCAAGTGAAATATCCACAAAGATCTTTCAAAGACAAAGGAAAATCTTTTTCCTTTTGTAAAACATGAACTTATATACAAGGAATTGGGGAAATTATATACAAAACTTACGCAATTGCATCACTCTAGTAACCAATTCCCTGAAATATATACAAATAGAATATCCAATCGAAAGATATCCTAGTTAAAGAAGCATCCCAACTCTTAATTTTTCACCCCACTCATAATATGCAATGATATGTACACCTTGGTGCATGTGCAAATATGTATCAATCCTTCTGAATCGAGTTACTAACATTGACATGATCCTTATGTCCTTGCCTAATTGTATTCTTTGCTCCATTTTTTTCCCATAATAAGAATGCACGCACCCTAAACCTACTTGACTTACAAAGATTCGGGTCTTCCCTAAAAAGGAATTGTATTAGAATATCCAAAGCACTTGTTTCATTGCCTAAATAGATGTGTACTTAAGTAAAATAGCACATATGAAAGTCAATTGAAGATAAGAAATAGAAATAGTGGCTTCGAACATTGTGCTCGGGTTTTTTATTCACATTTTTAAGCTTACTTTTTCATTTTATTTTTTTTTTTGCATTCAAACAAAACATTCACATGCTAAATTAACAACAGGACACGAAGAATTGATGGCAAAGTGCCCAGGGTGAGCACAAAATCATACATATGAGACAGGATTATTGTGAAAAATCGAATCTACATCCTTAACTAGAGATCTCATTATACAAGCTCTATCTACATATATTCCAATAACCTAGCAACATGGGATCCCAATCGTCAAAGAAAGCCCAAACTCCCCAGAGAAAAATAAAAATCCTTTTGAATTTCAAAATTTTCAAAAAATATATACAAATGGCCACCTTAACCCCCACACCAAAACTCCACAATGTCCTTATTGTGGAAACTATTGTGCCGAAAAGCAATCACATAAGTTATACAACTGTGAAACCAACATAAACTCACAGGTATACACAAACGCAGGCACCACCAAAACACAAAATAAAACCAAAACAAAAACGAACTATAAAAGAGAGACAAAATTAAAATCACCAAAATACAAACAAAACCAAAACCAAGGAACTACTAAATACAACACAAAAGAAAGAAAACCTTAAACAAAACAAGACATAAAACAAAAGAAAACCTAAATATAAGACCAAGAAAATGAACAAGAAAGCACTAACACATTTACAAAAATACGCCACCAACAAACAGAAACACACAAAACCAAAACTAAACAAGGTTCAACTAAATAAAAACTAAACAAAACCAAAACTAGATTTGTAACGTCCTGCCTGAAAGGGGCAGGTGCGCCACTGCCGTGGATGTTTACTAGGAATACCCACAAGGCTTTGTAAACTTACAACCTTAAATAACCTGCCAATAGGCGAACGCAGTGGAGGCTCATAACAAAACCTATATAAGGTTAGGAAGGGTAATTCTAAAACATGTATTTACATACATACTTAAAACATATCCATAATATTCTTACACATGTGTCATCCCAAAAATATACATCCATACTTGTACTTATGAAATCTATTCCACCACATAACATAAACGAGGTATGCATTTTCAACTTCACTCTCCAAAAAGTGCATCTAACCCAAGCCACGTGGACGCTCCTGTGGCTTCCTTTAGCTTACTAAACCTGAAAAATGGTGAGATAATGAGCTCCCCGAGTCTAGTCAATAACCCTTACTTTTTCCACTGTTATACTTTGCACATTATTAGGTTCGCACATAATCACATAATACATTTATCATTGAGAATCAAAACATAGCATCAAAACATAGCACCTTTCATATAATGTGACATAAAAACATGCTCCTGCTTCTAAAATAGGAAACAAACTCACCATAAGACGGGTAATTAGTTAACCTAGTTATACCTGTCCTATACTAGGTATGATTTAAGGACCATGGTTTTCACTAAATCCTTAAAGAAGCTCCGCTATTAGTTTATTCACTAAACTAACCATGATTGTCCCTTACCAGCCATGTCCTTTGGGCTTTTAATCCTCACTAGAGTCTAAAGGAAAGCAAAACTTGCTACTTTAAGCTATTGACTCATCTATAACCATAACTAACACATTTGTAAAAGCAAAGTGTTCACAAACTTCGCAAAATATTCCAAATTCAAGCTAAAATCAAGTTCCATAACATATGATATATTCTTAGGTTAACAGAGTTCTTTAACTTGGGAAATCCACCTATGACCTACACAAAGAACTGTCACATAACACAAGGGTCACAAACACATCCTGGCGAACTGGGCAATACCCACTCAAGGTACCAACTAGAGACCCAACGCTCTAGATTACGTAGATGCCCTCAAATCATAAATTGTGGAGTCACATTCACATCCTAAAAAACTAGGGGTCCACATAGCTCCCAAATAACACAAACTGAGGAGTCAATTGGCAAACCACACATTGCCTACTCAAAGTACTAACCAACGACCCACACATCTCCAAACATAAAGACAACTACTTCAACAGCCATAACTCTAGAACGTGGCTGTAATAGCCCTAAGTAAGTCATGATTTCTTTCCCCAAGAAAATGCAATTTAGTTATGTCATACGCATATTATCATAACTTATTAACTTCGAAGAAACTTTTATTCATATCATATACCAAAATATACCCAAGACATAATCCAACTTCAAATAGTTTTCACAAACTTCCTATGCTTCATCACACAATTGAAATATTTAGGAAGCACAGAAATGGCCCTTCCGCATCTAATTTACGGATTAAACATACAAATAATCTATAATTACACTAAACAACACAATTTAGTTCAAAAATTCATAAATCAAAGAATTCACATCCAATTTTCATGACATTTTGCAGGAAATTAAAAAATAATATATAGATTCTAACATAAAAATTCTAAGATTTTTCTCTAGGTCAGTAACTCCCAGAAATTCAAATAGTAAACCAAAATTATCAAAAATCTGGGAATTAAGCTAAAAAAATTCGCAACTTATAGCATACACAACTAAAATTCACAAAAATTTACAAGAAATCAGCCAAAATCATGAGGAATCCACAGTAATATTTTCATAATGTTTCTCCAAACATATCTTTAAAACAAACTAAAACAATAACCGAAACTATACACCGAAACAGGATAGTTTCAATCAACAATTCATAAATCCTAAAATACACATCCAAAATTCATAAAATTTTACAAAACTCTCCAAATAACATGTATAGCCTATAGTAAAAGTTTCACAATTTTTTTCAACCCAATGGTTCACAGTAATTCAAACGCCATTTGAATTTTCACACCACAGAACATTACAGTTCCAATCAAAAATTCATAACACACAAACCACATACCAAAAATTCACAAAAATGTACAAGAAAATGCCCAATATCAAAGGCCACTTACAGTAAAAATTTTTGAAATTTTTGAGCATCCAATAATTCGTAAAGATTCAAACAATACATGAATTTTGTCAAAATTCGAAAGTAACCTTATTTTCTACCTTTTTGTTCTTCTAATACAAGCAATCAACCCAAAATCCATCGTATAGTATCTGTTTAGAAAAATTCAAAACATACCCATTAATTCACAACACCCAATTAATCCAAAAATCACAATTAAATGTACAACTCATAGAGGTAGGTTTCTAAGGGGTGGAATTAAGGCTCTAATCTACTAAACCCTAAAACATCAAATTCATAGCTTTAATTCTCAATTGATTGATCAAACTTAAGGATAAACTTTCAAATTCATTTTTCCCTAATCAATTTTAGATTAAAGGAAAAGCAAAGATTACTCACCTTAGTTTGAAATCAAAACCAAGACCCAATTTCCTCCTCCTCCTCCTCCTCCTCCTCCTTCTTCTTCTTCTTCTTCTTCTTCTTCTTCTTCTTCTTGTTCTTCTTCTACTTCTTCTTTCTTCTGCTCTTCCTCTCTCTCTGTGATGGGTGTGTTCTTTTGAAGGAGGAAAAAATAGAGCAAGCCCCCCTTGTCTTACGTGATAAAAAAATATCCCCACCCCCTTTTCATTTTTTTCCTTTTTTTTGGGTCCAAAATACCCCCTTTTTCTATCTCCCTTTTTATTTTCTTTTTCCTTTTTTTTGGGTACAAAAATTACTAAATGACTAATACTTTCTAATTTCTTCCAAGAACATAATAAAATACACTAATTCAAGCACACATATATGTCTAAAATAAATACGTAAAATACACATAAATCATACAAGGACATATAGACGGAAATTAATAACTAAAAATTTTGGGGTGTTGCAAGATTAACACATATTCACAAACCAAGTACACCACTAATAACAAAATACATAAAACAAATAAGGTGATCATAGCCAACTTGGCCTAACAAATCCCAAATTTTTCCTTAAAGTTGATCACCCACACAATCACAATCCTAAATATCCATTACTACGTATAAAAAGAAAGAAAGAAAGAAAAGAAAAGAAAAAGGAGCGTAGGGAAGGGGTGGAACAATCACACCAGGTTGGGTATAGAATGTACCCAAACAAATGCCTTACTCAGATTGTGTCGAGGATGTCCATAGAGCATCAACCACTCCAGCTCAGCTCACAAGCTGCTACCCATCAAAACCCACCAATGCTCGTAATAGCTTGTCAAATAGTCAAGAGCAATCCTCACAAAAATGGTAGTAGTAAGAAACAGAAGGAGTAGCCCAAATAAAGTGTATAAATGGAACTCAAGGCTCTCTTGAGCTAATCAAAGCTCTTAGGCTGATCAAAAGAGAGATGTTTATATGCAAAATCATGTGCACAAGTCAATGGTTTAACAATGATATGACTATATGAATGCATAAACCATCTAGAGTGGTTTGAATGGCCTAAATAAAGTCCAACATCTCTAAGATGGCATGAGAGAAGACCTCGGCAAAGCCAATCAAATAAGATATGGAAATCAAAGCCTGTAAGATGGCCTAAAGTCATGTCCTTCACCTCAAAGTGACCCTCGAGTCTCTCTATATCAATATCATCAAGATTCTAATCTAAACAAGGACTGTCAAGTACAAAAGTCTCAGACTGTACAAAAGTAGACTCAAGAAGGTGTAAATAAGGGACAAAAATGGCGAGCGAAGAAGACAGGTGTAATATCCCGATCCTAACCCATATTTATTTAAATCATCTTTATTTTCATGGCTGTCCAGTTAATTAAATCATGTTTATTAATTCAAATATACCCAATTTATTTATTTAGCACATTACAATTTTGGGTTCCATTTTGCACTTTGGGTTTCAGTTATCGCAAAATTTCAGGTGAATCGATAGTAGGCCTCGATAATTATAATTTAAGAATTCATTATTACTATTACTATTACTATTACTATTATTATTATTATTATTATTATTATTATTATTATTATTATTACTATTATTTTTATAACCTTGCAAAAATTTAATTTTGAGTTACGAAAATTTAATCGCATACGGTTTACTTCCCTTCCCGGGCCCCAAACTGTACAAGTCAATCATAATCCAACAAGCTTGCTTGACTAACTGCGCTAATTACCATGATTTAAATCTAACCATGTTAACAAAAAGCCACTTTATGCGTGAATAAAATTAGCCAAGTAAATTTTTCATTCATTTCTAACCAAGTAAACACACACACACACCCATCTTCCTCTTTTCTCCCCCAACCCCACTGCCAGGCCCCCCAGCTGGTTGCTACTACTCGGGCCATCCAAAGGCTGCTTCTGACTACCACAACCACCACCAACCATCTCCCACACCTCACACCACATACACCTCTTGCTTCCAAGCATCAAAGTTAGTAACCCTAAGCTTGATCTTGTTGGTTTTGATTTTTATCTTAGTTTTGATTCTTATTTTGTTATTTTGATTATTGACATGATGTTTTGATAAGAATAATAGCTACTTTCGATGTTACTTTGGATGTTTTAATATTGAGATATGTTGGAAAGTAAGTAAGGGCTGAAGTTGATAATGTTCATGCAAGCTTAAGTTAAAACCATATTTATGGATTAATTTGTATTTGATTTGGCAATGTTTAGCATTTTTAATGATTATGATGGAGTTGTTGTAGTTTTGGATGGTTTTGGAGGAGTTAAGGAATGATTTCACGTGAGGATTTATGGGAAAAAAGAGGAGAAAGTAAAAACAGTGAGGGCTGAAAATGGTAGAAAACAGGGGTGACTTTGAGATTAAATTGATAATGATCAGCCCATTGAACAATTACGAATTTTGGTGGGGGATAGATAAGTGTCTCAGATTTCCAATTCTTTTTGAATCGCCTTAATCCAAGTTTTGTGGACAAAGTTATGGTCAGTTTACGAGAACTGCACAGGTTAGACCAAAACTAGCATACTAATGTTCTAGCCCCATTTTGGGAACACTAAGGTGGGAATCATGTTTTGTATTATGAATGAAAGTTTTTCGGGACTTTTCAATATTTCCATATTAGGGTTTTAGGTATCCATTTGAGGTCAAGGGTAAAAGTTATGAATTTTTGAAGTAAACTGAGCTGCTTTGGTGCAAATTGGACTGTTAATGCAATTTCTGTGCAGTGTATACTTGGAGGCAAATTCTAAACAATTTACTGTAGATTGCCCATATTATTTTCAAATTTCCTATAAGATTTCATGAAGTTTGGTTGAGTACTTTGAGTTTGGTGATTTTTAGAAGTATTTTGAGTAATTGTGTACAGAGCAATAATAAAGATTGAGTGAGATTGATCATGCACTCATTTTGTGTATTTTGGGTCAAGTAAGGTTATTTAAGGGGGAAATGAATATTGATGGACTTTCATGGAGCTCTTAGCTTGATTTATGAGGAAGAAGGAGACAAGTACACAATTTGGGAGCTTGTTTATGAGCTTTAAATCAATTATTGATTTTACAAAGAAAATACTAAGTTTAGTGAGCTTAATAGCTTCTATTGAGTTTAATGACTCATTAGGGTGGAATTCTATATTTAATGGACTTGTTAACCAAATATGAGAAGTGGGGAGAATTTTTGACTCAGTAACCATATTTATCACACCAAGTTATTATAGTTTATGCTATTTTGAATCAATATATATCTCTCTTGGCCTCAAACCTTTATTACCTACTCAATTCAGAATGTATCAAATGTATTTATTAAGCTAATCTAGTGTACTCGCTCTTATCTTTAATCAAACTATACATCAGCGAGCCTTAAACCCGCATCAGTAACCTATTTCAGAAAAGGTGAAAACCACTCTCCCATTTGTCACCATCAAGGCTATTTCCTTTGTAATCTCATTTATCTCATTGTGGTGTATTTTATTCCATTTACTTTATGTTCGATTTAATTACTTTCATTAATTCAGTTTTGAACTTATATTGAAATACCCAAGTTATATATACCATTTAATTACTCAAATTTCTATTACCCATACTTCTACTTACTTAATTATGTGAATAAGGATCATTTACTGACTACACATTCCTACAATGACATTTATAAAACAGAGTCGAGGTCTAGTTATCGTTCCCCATTACGCATAAGTGTTATCAAGTCAGAATATATTTATTAAGTAGATGACATTTATGAAACAGATGACATTTATCAAGTCAGATGACATTTTTTTAAAGACTCAAGGTACTTCCAATGCATGTGTCTTCAGAAAGCAGAAAATGTTTATCAAATTACAACTCATAATGTGTTTATCAATGAATCCGTTTATACATCGATTTGCCATTTAACTTGTGACTTCGTCAGTTATCATCTATAGGGCGTCAACCTATCATTTACCCACACGGCTTTAGGTCAACTCTTGATCAGATTGGCATCTGTACACTTATGTATAGATCATATCATTGCAAGGGGTTCACATCCAAATAATAACAAGCAATTCAGTTCAATATTACTTTCATTTTCATTGTTATTGTAAACTAAATGAATTACAAAGGCGGCTACCCATCAACAGTGTTTCTATGCTCATTTTATAATACAGGAATGCATGTACTGAGTTTTAACTCACATTGTCGAATTGCTTTCATGTTTTCCATTTTAGGTGCTGAAGTATCATATGTTTCTCCATTTAGCAAGCCCTTTTGGAAGTCATCATATGCTCACAGTGGATTGAACATAGCATGAATATTACGATCAGCCTCAGGGTCAACTTGGGTCTCTGTTCAATATAATTGTATAGTGTGGAGTGCGAGTTAGTATATGGTATGATTAATTCGATTGTATTGAAGTTGAACTACTATGGATTTTGGTCTTAGAGTGTTTCAATTTAATAGATATTATGATTGTGAACATGAGTTACAAGATTAAATGGTTTCAGTGAGCCGTGTCCTTATTAGGACGGCAGTAGCGCCTTCTATCATTGAGTCTTCCACTGTAGTTTTCTGTAAATAATTTCATTAGCATTTTGGGGGCATTATAGATTTGGTATTAGAGCTAAGGTTTTAAGAGTCACTGTGAGCTATCAATTGTTTATGAGTTAGCTATCAAGTGTGTATGAGTCATGTTGGACCAGTTGAATGAGTTATTGACTATAAGTTCATATGTATGGGCATATATGGAGGAACAATTTTCATTTGGATGACTTAATCATTTGGTAATATCCTGAGATTCAAGCATTAGCAAAGTGGAGTGTCGAGCCATTTGGGTGGCTTGTTAGTGAGGCATGCTCTCATTTATCTGGGAGCTGTATTGTATGTTTTATTTCTCTCATTTGTTTAAATTTTTGCAATTTGCACTTCGGGTGTATGACCCATTAAGCTATGAACTTCGGCGTGTGGCCATTGAGCTATTGAAGTGTGATTTTTCATGATAAGTGCGTGTTGTAAGGCTTTAAGCCTGGGTTTTAGCTAGTTTTTAGGCGGAACTCTATCCGTTCCGCTCCAGAATTTGGGAGTTTCATTGAGGTGTATTAATATACATGATATTGAGTACAGTGATGTTTAAAACCTATGGTGGGAATGCCATTTGGAACTTAGTCTATCTATGGGTTGAATCAGTATGAGATGGAATTACTGCAGGGAATACTGTGACAGTAATTTAGTAGTTTGCAGTGTGCTACTTAGCACTATATAAATGGCATGAGTAAGATTTAGTTGCCATGCATAGAAAGAGGCTGCTCTTGTCACTAAGACCTTACACCAGCAATGCTCCCATTACTTCCAGTCATTAATTTACTTCCAGTCATTAATTTACTTCGGCCCTAGTCACCTTGGATTGTTCAGGGGCATTATTCCTTTGGTATTGAGACTCACTTGGCCTATAACATCTCTTTATCTAGGCCATTTGTTTAAATGGCTTCAATTGTTATCTAAACCATGCTAATGACAGCTTATCGTTTGCAAGAATGCTCTTTTATAGTAGTTCCTGTAATTGTCTGCTTGTTTCATCTTTCCAATTTGATTTTATGCCATATTGTTTAATCTCCCTATACTCGATATTTCATATGTTCATAATGATACGCTCGCATAACTTGCTCTGAATTCATAATATAATTATTCTCCTTGCTTTTAGATTCAATTCTCACACTTATATTTTACACCCTCATGAGTAAACTTCAGCATTCTCCATTCCATTTTATTATTGCACTCAAATTGACTTTATCTTAGGAAAGGCACATTCCGAATATAACTTGTCCAATCTATTTATATATCTATTGCATTTTACCTATCCAATCTATTTATCTACTTATCGCACATTGCTTTTCTCATCTATCTGGTGCATTTAACCTGACAATTGAGGCAAGAAAGTCACCATCTTGCCATCTTGCTTTTGCTAAACTCGAGTGTAATCGAGCCATCCTTCCCCTTGGTTGACTATCTATTGGATCCTTTATGATCTATATTTATAAATCATGATTTATTTGGCATTATATTTCAACATTCTGGTTATTTTATTTCAACCACCTCATGATAATTTTCCTTTTATCAATCTTTTCTAATCTCATTGTTTATTTCTTTTAGACTTAATGACTCGCTTGACTACCAATTCCCTCATTTTCATTCCTAGCGATATTCATTTTATTGCCCTATGTAGGATTGAAGAAGACCTTTGATTAGTCGAAGGAGGGGAGAACAGGTGATGCCTTGAGAACACTAAATGAGGACATTTTGATAAGAGTATAATCTTAAGCGATGTCGGGTTTTATTGGAGCGAGCTAGAAGAAATATTGGGTATAAGAATAGAGTTAATTTAAGCAAGTATTACGAAAGAAATTCAAGGACATGTTGAGGTGAGGCAAGGCCGACAAAAGAGTCATGTCAACAAAAGTAGGAGACAATCACTTTTTCGGATGCGGCAAAAAGTACATTGGGCAAATCATACCTCCTCAAAAGCCACTTGGGAAAACTTAGAAAGAGATGAAAGTCACATATCCACAATTATTTGTGATATCAGTACATATTTTCATAAAACTCATAAGTTTCGAGGATGAAACTCTTTAAGAGAGGAAGGCTGTAATATCCCGACCCTAACCCATATTTATTTAAATCATCTTTAATTTTATGGTTATTTAGTTAACCAAATTATGTTTATTAATTCAAATGCATTCAATTTATTTATTTAGCAAATTATAATTTTGGGTCCCACTTTACACTCCGGGTTACAATTATTGTAAAATTTCAGGTGCATCGATAGTTGGCCTCGATAATTATAATTTAAGAAGTCATTATTATTACTACTACTATTATTATTATTATTACTACTACTATTACTATTATTATTATTATTATTATTATTATTATTATTATTATTATTATTACCACTACAATTATTTTTATAATCTCGTAAAAATTTAATTTCGAGCTTCGAAAATTTAATCGCATAAGGTTTACTTCCCTTCCGGAGCCCCAAACCGTATAAGCCAATCATAATCCAACAAGCTTGCTTGACTAACCTACCTAATTACCATGATTTAAATCTGACCATGGTTAACAAAAAGCCACTTTATAGGTGAATAAAATCAGCCAAGTAAATTTTTCATTCATTTCTAACCAAGTAAACACACACACACACCCATCTTCCTCTTTTCTCTCTCAACCCCACTGCTAGTCCCCCTGCTGGTTACTACTGTTCGGGCCATCCAAAGGCCGCTTCCGACTACAACAACCACCACCAACCATCTCCCATACCTCACACCACATATACCTCTTACTTCCAAGCATCAAAGTAGATCTTGTTGGTTTTGATTTTTATCTTAATTTTGGTTCTTGTTTTGTTATTTTGATTATTGATCATGATATTTTGATAAGAATAATAACTACTTTTGATGTTAATTTGGATGTTTTAATTGTGAGATATGCTGGAAAGTAAGTAAGGGCTGAAGTTGATCATGTTCATGCAAGCATAAGTTAAAACTATAGTTATGGATTGATTTGTATTTGATTTGGCAATGTTTAGCATTTTTAATGATTATGATGGAGTTGTTGTAGATTCGGATGGTTTTCGAGGAGTTAAGGAATGATTTCAAGTGAGGATTTATGGGAAAAAAGAGGAGAAAGCAAAAACAGTGAGGCTGAAAATGGCCGAAAACAGGGGTGACTCTGAGATTAAATTAGTAATGATCGACCCATTGAAAAATTATGATTTTTGGTGGGTGGATAGGTCAATGTCTTATATTTTCCATTTCTTTTCAATCGCCTTAATCCAAGTTCTGTGGACAAAGTTATGGTCATTTTACAAGAACTACACAGGTTGGACCAAAACTAGCATACTTATGTTCTAGTCCTATTTCGGGAACACTATGGTGGGAATCTTGTTTTGTATTGGGAATGAACGTTTTTTAGGACTTCTCAATATTTCCATATCAGGGTTTTAGGTATCCATTTGAGGTTAAGGGCGAAAGTTATGAATTTTTGAAGTACACTAAGCTGCTTCGGTGCAAATTGGACTGTTATTGCAATTTCTGTGTAGTGTATACTTGGGGGCAAATTCTAAAAAATTTATTGTAGATTGCCCATATTATTTTCAAATTTCCCATAAGATTTCATGAATTTTGGTTGAGTATTTTGAGTTTGGTGATTTTTGGAAGTATTTTGAGTAATTATGCACAGAGTAATAATAAAGATTGAGTGAGATTAATCATGCACTCATTTTGTGTATTTTGGGCCAAGTAAGGTCATTTCGGGGGGGAGGAAATGAATATTTATGGACTCTCATAGAGCTCTTAGCTTGATTTATGAGGAAGAAGAAGATAAGTATATAATTTGGGAGCTTGTTTATGAGCTTTAAATTAATTATGGATTTTACAAAGAAAATACAAAGTTTAGTTAGCTTAATAGCTTCTATTGAGTTCAGTGACTCATTGGGGTGGAATTCTATATTTAATGGACTTGTTAATCAAATATAGGAAGTGGCGAGAATTTTTGACTCAGTAACCATATTTATCACACCAAGTTATTGTAGTTTATGCTATTTTAAACCAAGATATATCTCTCTTGGCCTCAAACCTTTATTAGCTACTCAATTCAGAATGTATGAAATGTATTTATTAAACCAATCTAGTGTACTCGCTCTTATCTTTAATCAAACTATACATCAGTGAGCCTTAAACCCGCATCAGTAACCTATTTCAGAAAAGGCGAAAACCACTCTCCCATTTGTCACCATCAAGGCCATTTCCTTTGTAATCTCATTTATCTCATTGCGGTCTATTTTATTTCATTTACTTTATGTTCGATTTAATTACTTTCATTAATTCACTTTTGAACTTATATTGAAATACCCAAGTTATATATACCATTTAATTACTCAAATTTCTATTACCCATACTTCTACTTAATTATGTGAATAAGGATCATTTACTGATTACACATTCCTACAATGACATTTATAAAACAGAGTCGAGGTCTAGTTATCGTTCCCCATTATGCATAAGTGTTATCAAGTCAGAATATATTTATTAAGTAGATGACATTTATGAAACAGATGACATTTATCAAGTCAGATGACATTTTTTTAAAGACTCAAGGTACTTCCAATGCATGTGTCTTCAGAAAGCAGAACATGTTTATCAAGTTACAACTCATAATGTGTTTATCAATGAATCCGTTTATACATCGATTTGCCATTTAACTTGTGACTTCGTCAGTTATCATCTATAGGGCGTCAACCTATCATTTACCCGCGCGGGTTTAGGTCAACTCTTGATCAGATTGGCATCTATACACTTATGTATAGATCATATCATTGCAAGGGGTTCACATCCAAATAATAACGAGCAATTCAGTTCCATATTACTTTCATTTTCATGGTTATTGTGAACTAAATGAATTACAAAGGCGGCTACCCATCAACAGTGTTTCTATGCTCATTTTATAATACAGGAATGCATGTACTGAGTTTTAGCTCACATTTTCAAATTGCTTTCATGTTTTCCATTTTAGGTGCTGAAGTATCATATATTTCTTCATTTAGCAAGCCCTTTTGGAAGTCATCATATGCTCACAGTGGATTGAACATAGCATGAATATTGGGATCAGCCTCAGGGTCAACTTGGGTCTCTATTCAATATACTTGTATAGTGTGGAGTGCTAGTTAGTGCATGGAATGATTAATTCGATTGTATTGAAGTTGAACTACTATGGACTTTGGTTTAGAGTGTTTCAATTTAATAGATATTATGATTGTGAACATGAGTTACAAGATTAAATGGTTTCAGTGGGCCGTGTCCTTATTAGGACGGCAGTAGCGCCTTCTATCATTGAGTCTTCCGCTGTAGTTTTCTGTAAATAATTTCATTAGCATTTTGGGGGCATTTTAGATTTGGTATTAGAGCTAAGGCTTTAAGAGTCACTGTGAGCTATCAATTGTTTATGAGTTAGCTATCAAGTGTGTATGAGTCATGTTGGACCAGTTGAATGGGTTATTGACTATAAGTTCATATGTATGGGCATATATGGAGGAACAATTTTCATTTGGATGACTTAATCATTTGGTAATATCTTGAGATTCGAGCATTAGCAAAGTGGAGTGTCGAGCCATTTGGGTGGCTTGTTAGTGAGGCATGCCCTCATTTATTTGGGAGCTGTATTGTATGTTTTATTTCTCTCATTTGTTTAAATTTTTGCAATTTGCACTTCGGGTGTATGACCCATTAAGCTATGAACTTTGGCGCGTGGCCATTGAGCTATTGAAGTGTGATTTTTCATGATAAGTGCGTGTTGTAAGGCTTTAAGCCTGGGTTTTAGTAGGCGGAACTCTATCCGTTCCGCTCCAGAATTTGGGAGTTTCATTGAGGTGTATTAATATACATGATATTGAGTACAGTGATGTTTAAAACCTATGGTGGGAATGCCATTTGGAACTTAGTCTATCTATGGGTTGAATCAGTATGAGATGGAATTACTGCAGGGAATACTGTGACGGTAATTTAGTAGTTTGCAGTGTGCTACTTAGCACTATATAGATGGCATGAGTAAGATTTAGTTGCCATGCATAGAAAGAGGCTGCTCTTGTCACTAAGATCTTACGCCAGCAATGCTCCCATTACTTCCAGTCATTAATTTACTTCGGCCCTAGTCACCTTGGATTGTTCAGGGGCATTATTCCTTTGGTATTGAGACTCACTTGGCCTATAACATCTCTTTATCTAGGCCATTTGTTTAAATGGCTTCAATTGTTATCTAAATCATGCTAATGACAGCTTATCGTTTGCAAGAATGCTCTTTTATAGTAGTTCCTGTAATTGTCTGCTTGTTTCATCTTTCCAATTTGATTTTATGCCATATTGTTTAATCTCCCTATACTCGATATTTCATATGTTCATAATGATACGCTCGCATAACTTGCTCTGAATTCATAATATAATTATTCTCCTTGCTTTTAGATTCAATTCTCACACTCATATTTTACACCCTCATCGATAAACTTTTATCTTAGCAAAGGCACATTCCGAATATAACTTGTCAAATCTATTTATATATCTATTGCATTTTACCTATCCAATCTATTTATCTACTTATCGCACATTGCTTTTCTCATCTATATGGTGCATTTAACTTGACAATTGAGGCAAGAAAGTCACCATCTTGCCATCTTACTTTTGCTAAACTCAAGTGTAATCGAGCCATCCTTCCCCTTGGTTGACTATCTATTGGATCCTTTATGATCCATATTTATAAACCATGATTCATTTGGAATTATATTTCAACATTCTGGTTATTTTATTTCAACCACCTCATGATAATCTTCCTTTTATCAATCTTTTCTAATCTCATTGTTTATTTCTTTTAGACTTAATAACTCGCTCGACTACCAATTCCCTCATTTTTCATTCCTAGCGATATTCATTTTATTGCCCTATGTAGGATTGAAGAAGACCTTTGATTAGTCGGAGGAGGGGAGAACAGGTGATGCCTTGAGAACACTAAATGAGGACATTTTGATAAGAGTATAATCTTAAGCGATGTCGGGTTTTATTGGAGCGAGCTAAAAGAAGCATTGGGTATAAGAATAGAGTTAATCTAAGCAAGTATTACGAAAGAAATTCAAGGACATGTTGAGGTGAGACAAGGCCGACAAAAGAGTCATGTCAACAAAAGTAGGAGACAATCACTTTTTCGGATGCGGCAAAAAGTACATTGGGCAAATCATACCTCCTCAAAAGCCACTTGGGAAAACTCAGAAAGAGATGAAAGTCATATATCCACAATTATTTGTGATATCAGTACATATTTTCACAAAACTCATAAGTTTCGAGGATGAAACTCTTTAAGAGAGGAAGGCTGTAATATCCTGACCCTAACCCATATTTATTTAAATCGTCTTTAATTTTATGGTTATTTAGTTAACCAAATTATGTTTATTAATTCAAATGCACCCAATTTATTTATTTAGCAAATTATAATTTTGGGTCCCACTTTACACTCCGGGTTACAATTATTGTAAAATTTCAGGAGAATCGATAGTAGGCCTCGATAATTATAATTTAAGAATTCATTATTATTACTATTATTATTATTATTATTATTATTATTATTATTATTATTATTATTATTATTATTATTATTATTACCACTACAATTATTTTTATAACCTCGTAAAAATTTAATTTCGAGCTTCGAAAATTTAATCGGATAAGGTTTGCTTCCCTTCCGGAGCCACAAACCGTATAAGCCAATCATAATCCAACAAGCTTGCTTGACTAACCTAGCTAATTACCATGATTTAAATCTGACCATGGTTAACAAAAAGCCACTTTATAAGTGAATAAAATCAGCCAAGCAAATTTTTCATTCATTTCTAACCAAGTAAACACACACACACCCATCTTCCTCTTTTCTCTCTCAGCCCCACTGCTAGCCCCCCTGCTGGTTACTACTGTTCGGGCCATCCAAAGGCCGCTTCCGACTACAACAACCACCACCAACCATCTCCCATACCTCACACCACATATACCTCTTACTTTCAAGCATCAAAGTTAGTAACCCTAATCTTGATCTTATTGGTTTTGATTTTCATCTTAATTTTGGTTCTTGTTTTGTTATTTTGATTATTGATCATGATATTTTGATAAGAATAATAGCTACTTTTGATGTTAATTTGGATGTTTTAATTGTGAGATATGCTGGAAAGTAAGTAAGGGCTGAAGTTGATCATGTTCATGCAAGCTTAAGTTAAAACTATTGTTGTAGATTGATTTGTATTTGATTTGGCAATGTTTAGCATTTTTAATGATTATGATGGAGTTGTTGTAGATTTGGATGGTTTTGGAGGAGTTAAGGAATGATTTCAAGTGAGGATTTATGGGAAAAAAGAGGAGAAAGCAAAAACAGTGAGGCTGAAAATGGCCGAAAATAGGGGTGACTCTCAGATTAAATTAGTAATGATCGGCCCATTGAAAAATTATGATTTTTGGTGGGTGGATAGGTCAATGTCTTAGATTTTTCATTTCTTTTCAATCGCCTTAATCCAAGTTCTGTGGACAAAGTTATGGTCATTTTACAAGAACTGTACAGGTTGGACCAAAACTAGCATACTTATGTTCTAGTCCTATTTTGGAAACACTATGGTGGGAATCTTGTTTTGTATTATGAATGAACGTTTTTTGAGACTTCTCAATATTTCCATATCGGGGTTTTAGGTATCCATTTGAGGTCAAGGGCGAAAGTTATGAATTTTTGAAGTAAACTAAGCTGCTTCGGTGCAAATTGGACTGTTATTATAATTTTTGTGTAGTGTATACTTGGAGGCAAATTCTAAAAAATTTACTGTAGATTGCCCATATTATTTTCAAATTTCCCATAAGATTTCATGAATTTTGGTTGAGTATTTTGAGTTTGGTGATTTTTGAAAGCATTTTGGGTAATTGTGTACAAAGTAATAATAAAGATTGAGTGAGATTGATCATGCACTCATTTTGTGTATTTTGGGCCAAGTAAGGTCATTTAGGGGGGGAAATGAATATTTATGGACTTTCATAGAGCTCTTAGCTTGATTTATGAGGAAGAAAAAGATAAGTACATAATTTGGGAGCTTGTTTATGAGCTTTAAATTAATTATGGATTTTACAAAGAAAATACAAAGTTCAGTTAGCTTAATAGCTTCTATTGAGTTCAGTGACTCATTGGGGTGGAATTCTATATTTAATGGACTTGTTAATCAAATATGGGAAGTGGCGAGAATTTCTGACTCAGTAACCATATTTATCACACCAAGTTATTGTAGTTTATGCTATTTTAAACCAAGATATATCTCTTTTGGCCTCAAACCTTTATTACCTACTCAATTCAGAATGTATCAAATGTATTTATTAAGCTAATCTAGTGTACTCGCTCTTATCTTTGACCAAACTATACATCAGCGAGCCTTAAACCCGCATCAGTAACCTATTTCAGAAAAGGCCAAAACCACTCTTCCATTTGTCACCACCAAAGCCATTTCCTTTGTATTCTCATTCATCTCATTGTGGTCTATTTTGTTTCATTTACTTTATGTTCGATTTAATTACTTTCATTAATTCAGTTTTGAACTTATATTGAAATACCCAAGTTATATATACCATTTAATTACTCAAATTTCTATTGCCTATACTTCTACTTAATTATGTGAATAAGGATCGTTCACTGACTACACATTCCTACAACGACATTTATAAACCAGAGTCGAGGTTTAGTTATCTTTCCCTATTATGCATAAGTGTTATCAAGTCAGAATATAGTTATCAAGTAAATGACATTTATGAAACAAATGATATTTATCAAGTCAGATGATATTTTTGTAAAGACTCAAGGTAATTCTATTGCATGTATCTTCAGAAAGCATAACATATTTATCAAGTTACAACTTATAATGTGTTTATCAATGAATCCCTTTATACAGCGATTTGCCATTTAACTTGTGACCTCATCAGTTATTATCTATAGGGCGTCAGCCCATCATTTACTCGCGCGGCTTTAGACCAACTCATGATCGTAATGGCAGGTGTACACCTATGTATAGATCATATCATTACAAGGGGTTCACATCTAAATAATAACGAGCAATTCAGTTTCGTATTACTTTCATTTTCATGGTTAGTGCGAACTAAATGAATTACAAAGGCGGCTACCCATCAACAGTGTTTCTATGCTCATTTTACAATACAAAAATGCATGTACTGAGTTTTAGCTCACATTTTCGAATTGCTTTCATGTTTTCTATTTTAGGTGCTGAAGTATCATATGCTTTTCTAATTAGCAAGCCCTTTTGGAAGTCATCAGATGCTCACAGTAGATTCAACATAGCATGAATATTGGGATCAACCTCAGGGTCAACTTGGGTCTATATTCAATATATTTGTGTAGTGTAGAGTGCGAGTTAGCACATGGTATGGTTAATTCGATTGTATTGAAGTTGAACTATTATGGACTTTGGTCTTGGAGTGTTTCAATTTAATAGATATTGTGATTGTGAACATGAGTTGCAAGATTAAATGGTTTCAGTGAGACTTGTCCTTATTAGGACAGCAGTAGCCCCTTCTATTATTGACTCTTCCGCTGCAGTTTTCTGTAAATCATTTCATTAGCATTTTGGGGGCATTATAGATTTGGTATTAGAGCTAAGGTTTTAAGGGTCACTGTCAGCTATCAATTGTTTATAAGTTAGCTATCAAGTGTGTATAAGTTATGTTGGGCTAGTTAAATAAGTTATTGACTATAAGTTCATATGCATGGGCATACATGGAGGAACAATTTTCATTTGGATGACTTAATCATTTGGTACTATCCTGAGATTCGAGCATTAGCGAAGTGAAGTGTGGAACCATTTGGGTGACTTGTTAGTGAGGCATGCTCTCATTTATCTGGGAGCTGTATTGTATGTTTCATTTCTCTCATTTGTTTAAATTTTTACAATTTGCACTTCGGGTGTATGACCCATTGAGCTATGAACTCCGGCGTGTGGTCGTTGAGCTATTGAAGTGTGATCTTTCATGATAAGTGCGTGTTGTAAGGCTTTAAGCCTGAGTTTTAGCCAGTTTTTAGGCGAAACTCTGTCCGTTTCGCTCCAGAATTTGAGAGTTTCATTGAGGTGTATTAATATACATGATATTGAGTACAGTGATGTTTAAAACCTGTAGTAAGAATGCCATTTGCAACTTTGTCTATCTTTGGGTTGAATCAGTATGAGATGGAATTACTATAGGGAATCCTATTACGGTAATTCAGTAACTTGTAGTGTGCTACTTGGCACTATATAGGTGGCATGAGTAAGATTTAGTTGCCATGCATAGAAAGAGGCTGTTTTTGTCACTAAGACCTTACACCAGCAATGCTCCCATTACTTCCAGTCATTAATTTACTTTGACCCTAGTCACCTTGGATTGTTCAGGGATATTATTTCTTTGCTATTGAGACTCACTTGGCCTATAACATCTGTTTATCTAGGCCATTTGTTTAAATGGCTTCAATTGTTATCTAAACCATGCTAATGACAGCTTATCGTTTGCAAGAATGCTCTTTATAGTAGTTCCTGTAATTGTCTGCTCATTTCATCTTTCCAATTCGATTTTATGCAATATTGTTTAATCTCCCTATACTTTCATTTGTTCATAATGATACGCTCGCATAACTTTTATGGAGCTCTTAGCTTGATTTGTGAGGAAGAAGAAGATAAGTACACAATTTGGGTGCTTGTTTATGAGCTTTGAATCAAATGTGGATTTTACAAAGAAAATACAAAGTTTAGTGAGCGTAATGGCTTCTATTGAGTTCGATGACTCATTGGGGTGGAATTCTATATTTAATAGACTTGTGAATCAAACATGGGAAGTTGGGAGAATGTTTGACTCAGAAACCATATTTATCCGACCAACTTATTGTAGTTTATGCTATTCTGAACCAAGATATATCTCTCTTGGCCTCAAACCATTATTACTTACTTAATTTAGAATGTATCATATGTATTTATTAAGATAATCTAGTGCATTCGCTGTTATCTTTAACCAACCTATACATCAGCAACCCTTAAACCCGCATCAGTGGCCTACTTCAGAAAAGGCCAAAACCACTCTCCTATTTGTTACCATCAAGGCCTTTTCCTTTGTAATCTCATTTATCTCATTGTGGTCTATTTTACTTTCGTTTACTTTATATCAAATTTAATTACTTTCATTAATTCAGTTTTGGAGTTATATTGAAATACCCAAGTTATATATACCATTTAATTAGTCAATTTCTATTACACATACTTTTACTTACTCAATTATGTGAGTAAGGATCATTTACTGACTACACATGCCTACAATGACATTTATAAAATAGAGTCGAAGATTAGTTATCGTTGCCCATTATACATAAATGTTATCAAGTCAGAACATATTTATCAAGTCAGATGATATTTATGAAACATATGACATTTATCAAGTCAGATGATATTTTTTTAAAGATTCAAGGTACTTCCATTGCCTGTATCTTCATAAAGCAGAACATGTTTATCAAGTTAAAACTCTTAATGAGTTTATCAATGAATCATTTTATATGGCGATTTGCTATTTAACTTGTGACTCTATCAGTTGTCAGCTATAGGGCGTCAGCCATCATTTACCCACGCAGTTTCAGGCCAACTCTTGATCGAATTGGCAGGTGTCCACATCCAGATAATAATGAGTAGTTCAGTTTCGTGTTACTTTCATTTTCATTGCTATTGCGAACTAAATGAATTGCAAAGACGGGTACCCATCAACAGTATTTCTAGCTCATTTTACAATATAGGAATGCATGTACTGAGTTTTAGCTCACATTTTCGAATTATTTTCATGTTTTCCATTTTAGGTGATGAAGTATCATATGTTTCTCCATTTAGCATGCCCTTTTGGAAGTCATCAGATGCTCACAGTGGATTTAGCACAGCATGAATGTTGGGATCGACCTCAGGGTCAAGTGGGGTCTATATTCAATATGCTTATGTAGTGTGGAGTGCGAGTTAGCACATGGTATGATTAAGCCGATTGTACTGATGTTGAACTATTATGGACTTTGGTCTTGGAGTATTTCAGTTTAGTAGATATTGCGATTGTGAACATGAGTTGTAAGATTAAATGGTTTCAATGAGCCTTGTCCTTATCAGGACGGTGGTAGCGCCTTCTATCATTAAGTATTCCGCTGCAATTTTTCGTAAATCATGTCATTAGCATTTTAGGGGCGTTACAGATTTAGTATCAGAGCTAAGGTTTTAAGGGCTATTGTGAGCTATCAAGTGTTTATGAGTTAGCTATCAAGATGTGTATGAGTTATGTTGGACCAGTTAAATGAGTTATTGACTATAAGTTCATTTTCATGTGCATATATGGAGGAACCATTTTCATTTAGATGACTCAATCATTTGGTAATATCTTGGGATTCGAGCATTAGCAAAGTGGAGTGTGGAACCATTTTGGTGACTTGTTAGTGAGACATACTCTCATTTATCAGGGAGTTGTATTGTATGTTTCATTTCTCTCATTTGTTTAAAGTTTTGCAATTGTGCACTCCGGGTGTGTGACCCGTTGAGCTATGAACTCCGCCGTGTGGCCGTTAAGTTATTGAAATGTTATTTTTCATGACAAGTGTGTGTTGCAAGGCTTTAAGCCTAGGTTTTAGCTAGTTTTTAGACAGAACTCTGTTCGTTTCGCTCCAGAATTTGAGAGTTTCATTGAGGTAACATGCATGATATTGAGTACAATGATGTCTAAAACCTATAACGGGAATGTCATTTGTAACTTGGTCTATCTTTAGGTTGAATTAGTATGAGATGGAATTACTATAGGGAATTCTGTGACGGTAATTCAGTAGCTTGCAGTGTGCTACTTGGCACTATATGGGTGGTATGAGTAAAATTTAGTTTCCATGCATAGAAAGAAGCCGCTCTTGTCACTAAGACCTTAAACCAGCAATGTTCCCATTACTTCCAATCATTGATTTACTTCGGCCCTAGTCACCTTCTATTGTTCAGGGGCATTATTCCTTTGCTATTGACACTCACTTGGTCTATAACATCTCTTTATCTAGGTCATTTGTTTAAATGGCTTCAATTGTTATCTAAACCATGCCAATGACAGCTTATCGTTTGCAAGAATGCTCTTTTATAGTAATTTCTATAATTGCCTGCTTGTTTCATCTTTCCAACGTGATTTTATCCAATATTTTTTAATCTCCCTATACTCGATATTTCATTTGTTCATAATGATATGCTCGCATAACTTGCTCTGAATTCATAATATAATTATTCTCCTTGCTTTTAAATTCAATTCTCACACTTATATTTTATGTCCTCATCAATGAACTTTAGCATTCTCTATTCCATCTTATTGCTATGCTCAAATTGACTTTATCTGAGCAAAGGCACATTCCCAATGTAACTTGTCCAATCTATTTATATATCTATTGCATTTTACCTATCCAATCTATCTGTCTACTTATCGCATACTGCTTTTCTCATCTATCTAGTGCACCTAACCTGACAATTGAGGATAAAAAGTTACCATCTTGCCATCTTGCTTTTGCTAAACTCGAGTGTAATCAAGCCATCTTTCCTCTTGGTTGACTATCTATTGGATCCTTTATGATCCATATTTATAAACCATGATTCATTCGGTATTATATTTCAACAACCTCATGATTATCCCCCTTTTATCAATCTTTTCTAATTTCATTGTTTATTTCTCTTAGACTTAATGACTCACTCGACTACCAATTCCCTCATTTTCATTCATCGCGATATTCATTTTATTGTACAATGTGGAATTGGAGTAGACCTTCGAATAATTGGATGAGGGGAGAACAGGTGATGCCTTGAGAACACTAAAAGAGGACATTTTGATAAGAGCATAGTTTTAAGCAATGTCGGGTCTTATTGGAGCGAGCCAGAAGAAGAATTGGGTATAAGAATAGAGTTAGTCTAAGCAAGTATTACAAAAGAAATTCACGGACATGTTTAGTTGAGACAAGGCCGACAAAATAGTTATATCGATAAAAGTAGAAGACAATTACAATTTCAGATAGGGCAAAAAGTACTTTGGGCAAATCATACCTCTTCAAAAGCCACTTGGGAAAACCCAGAAAGAGGTGAAAGTCAAATATCCGCATTTATTTATGATATTAGTACATATTTTCACAAAACTCATAAGTTTCGAGGACGAAACTCTTTAAGGGAGGAAGGTTGTAACATCCCGACCCTAACCCAAATTTATTTGAATCATCTTTATTTTCATGGTTATTTAGTTAACCAAATCATGTTTATTATTTCAAATACACCTAATTTATTTATTTAGCAAATTATAATTTTAGGTCCCACTTTGCACTTCAGGTTTCAATTATAGTAAAATTTCAGGTGAATCGATAATACGCCTCGATAATTATAATTTAAGATAATTCATTATTACTACTACTACTACTACTACTACTACTACTACTACTACTACTACTACTACTACTACTACTACTACTGCTGCTGCTGCTGCTGCTGCTACCACTACTATTATTTTATCGCCTCGCAAAAATTTAATTTCGAGGTACGAAAATTTAATCGCATACGGTTTACTTCCCTTCCCGGACCCCAAACCGTACAAGCCAATCATAATCCAACAAACTTACTTGGCTAACCTAGCTAATTACCATGACTTACATCTAACCATAGTTAACAAAAAGCCACTTTATGGGTGAATAAAATCAGCCAAGTAAAATTTTCATTCATTTCTAACCAAGTAACCACACACACACCCCCCCATATTCCTCTTTTCTCTCTCAACCCCACTACTAGCCCCCCTACTGGTTGCTACTATTTGCTACTATTTGGGCCAGCTAGAGGCTGCCTCCGACCACCACAAGCACCACCAACCATCTCCCACACCTCACACCACATACACTTCTTGCTTCCAAACATCAAAGTGAGTAACCCTAATCTTAATCTTGTTGGTTTTGATTTTTATCTTAGTTTTGATTCCTGTTTTATTATTTTGATTATTGATCATGATGTTTTAATAAGAATAAGAGCTATTGTAGATGTTACTTTGGATGTTTTAATTGTAAGATATGTTGGAAAGTAAGTAAAGGTTGAAGTTAACCATGTTCATGCAAGCTTAAGTTAAAACCGTATTTATGGATTGATTTGTATTTGATTTGGTGATCTTTAGCATTATAATGATTATGATGGAGTTTTTGTAGGTTTGGATGGTTTTGGAGGAGTTAAGGAATGATTTGAAGTGAGGATTTATGGGAAAAAAAGAGGAGAAAGCAAAAACAGTGAGGGCTGAAAACGGCAGAAAACATTGGTGACTTTGAGATTAAACTGGTAATGATCTGGCCTCTTGAAAGATTATGATTTTTGGTGGGTGGATAGGTCAGTGTGTTAGCTTTCCAATTCCTTTTGAATGACCTTAATCCGAGTTTTGTGGACAAAGTTATGGTCATCTCACGAGAACTACGTAGATTAGACCAAAACTGGCATACATTTGTTCTAGCCCCATTTCGGGAGCCTTATGATGGGAATCATATTTTGTGTTGTGAATAAAAGTTTTTTAGGACTTCTTGATCTTTCCATATTGGGGTTTTTAAGTCTCCACTTGAGATTAAGGGTAAAAGTTATAGATTTTTGAAGTAAATTGACCTACTTTGGTGTAAATTGGGCTGTTATTGCAATTTCTATGCAGCATATACTTCGAGGAAAATTCTAAAACATTTACTGTAGATGTGGCAAAAACTACTTTGGGCAAATCATACCTCCTCAAAAGCCACTTGGGGAAACCCAGAAAGAGATGAAAGTCAAATATCCACGTTTATTTGTGATATCAGTGCATATTTTCACAAAACTCATAAGTTTCGAGGACAAAAATCATAAGTTTCGAGGACGAAACTCTTTAAAGGAGGAAGACTATAATATCCCGACCCTAACCCATATTTATTTAAATGATCATTATTTTCATGGTTATTTAGTTAACCAAATCATGTTTATTGATTCAAATACACCCAATGTATTTATTTAGCAAGTTACAATTTTAGGTCCCACTTTGCACTTCCGATTGCAATTTTAGGCCTTGATAATTATAATTTAAGAATTCATTGTTATTATTATTGTTCATGTTGTTGTTGTTGTTGTTGTTGTTGTTATTATTATTATTATTACTACTACTACTACTACAACAATTATTTTT
Organism: Carnegiea gigantea; assembly: GCA_029747015.1. Taxonomy (NCBI): domain Eukaryota; kingdom Viridiplantae; phylum Streptophyta; class Magnoliopsida; order Caryophyllales; family Cactaceae; genus Carnegiea; species Carnegiea gigantea. The sequence continues at coordinate 122,144 of JAKOGI010000135.1, read as the reverse complement.
ATAACCTGCAAAAATATAATTTCGAGTTATGAAAATTTAATCGCATACAGTGTACTTCCCTTCTCGGGCCCCAAACCGTACAAGTCAATCATAATCTAACAAGCTTGCTTGACTAACCTAGCTAATTACCATGATTTAAATCTAACCCTGGTTAACAAAAAGCCACTTTATGGGTGAATAGAATTAGCCAAGTAAATTTTTCATTTATTTCTAGCCAAGTAAACACAGCCATCTTCCTCTTTTCTCTCTCAACCACACTGCCAGCCTCCCTACTGGTTGCTGCTATTTGCTACTGTTCGGGCCATCCAGAGGCAACCTCTGACCACCACAACCACCACCAACTATCTCCCACACTTCATACCACATACACCTCTTGCTTCCAAGCATCAAAGTGAGTAATCCTAATCTTGATCTTATTTGTTTTAATTTTTATCTTAGTTTTGATTCTTGTTTTGTTGTTTTGATTATTGATCATGATGTTTTGATAAGAACAAGAGCCATTTTAGATGTTACTTTTGATGTTTTAATTGTGGGATAAGTTGAAAAGTAAGTAAAGGTTGAAGTTAAGCATGTTCATGCAAGCTTAAGTTAAAACCATGTTTATGGATTGGTTTTTATTTCATTTGGTGATATTAAGCATTATTAATGATTATGATGGAGTTGTTGTTGTTTTGGATGGTTTTGGAGGAGTTAAGGAGTGATTTCAAGTGAGGATTTATATGGAAAAAGAGGAGAAAGCAAAAGCAGTGGGGGCTGAAAATGGCAGAAAATAAGGGTGAATTTGAGATTAAAATGGTAATGATCCGCCTATTGAAATATTATGATTTTTGTTGGTAGATAGGTTCCTATGTAAGGTTTCTAATTCCTTTTGAATCGCCTTAATACGAGTTTTGTGGACAAAGTTACGGTCATTTTATGAGAACTACGCAGGTAATTAGACCAAAACTAGCATACTTATGTTCTAGTACCATTTTGGGAACCCTATAGTGGGAATCATATTTTGTATTGCAAATGAAAGTTTTTTTAGAACTTTGTAATCTTTCCATATTAGGGCTTTAGGTCTCCATTTGAGATCAAGGGTGAAAGTTATGAATTTTTGAAGTGAACAGACCTACTTTGGTGCAAATTGGGCTATTACTGTAATTTATGTGCAGTGTATACTTGGAGAAAAATTCTGAAAAATTTACTATAGATTAGACATATTATTTTCGAATTTCCTATAAGATTTCATGAATTTTGGTTGTCTATTTCGAGTTTGGTGATTTTTGAAAATATTTTGAGTAATTGTGTATAGAGTAATAATAAAGATTGAGTGAGATTGATCATGCACTCATTTTGTGTATTTTGAGCCAAGTAAGGTCATTTAAGGGAAAAATGAATATTCATGGACTTTCGTGGAGCTTTTAGCTTGATTAATGAGAAAGAAGAAGATAAGTATACAATTTGGGAGCTTGTTTATGAGTTTTGAATCAATTATGGATTTTACAACAAAAATACCAAATTTAGTGAGCTTACTAGCTTCTATTGAGTTCAATCACTCATTAGGATGGAATTCTATATTTAACGGACTTGTGAATGAAGCATGGGAAGTGGTGAGAATTTTTGACTCAGAAACCATATTTATTAGAGCTGCAAAACGGGCCGGGTCGGGTCGACCCATTTAATAAACGTTTTAATTTCGTGTCGACCTTAAAAATAGCTTAGATTTATTCAAAACTGAAAAATAACAAGTTTTCATACTAAACGGTCAAATCGTATTGACTTCGGATCGAAATCGGTTCGGTTCAGGTCAGGTTCGTGTTTCTCTCAGTAAGTTCGGGTCGGGTTATCATATCGGGTCAGACTTTTACAACCCTAATATTTATTAGACCAAGTTATTATAGTTTATGCTATTTTGAACCAAGATATATCTCTCTAGGCCTCAATATTTATTGCTTACTCAATTCAGAATGTATCAACTGTATTTATTAAGCTAATCTAGTGTACTTGTTGTTATCTTGAACAAACTTATACATCAGCAAGCCTTAAATCCGTATCAGCAACCTATTTTAGAAAAGGCTAAAACCACTCTCCCATTTGTCACCATCAAGGCCTTTTTCTTTGTAATCTCATTTATCTCATTGTGACGTATTTTACTTTCATTTACTTCATATCGGAGTTAATTACTTTCATTAATTTAGTTTTGAAGCTATATTGAAATGCCTAAGTTATGTATACCATTTAATTGCTCAATTTCAATTGCACATACTTTTACTTACTCAATTATGTGAATGAGGATCATTTACTGAGTACATATACCCACAATGAAATTTGTGAAACAGAGTCGAGGCCTAGTTATGTTCCTCGTTATGCATAAGTGTTATCAAGTCAGAACATATTTATCAAGTCAGATGACATTTATGAAACAGATGACATTTATCAAGCCGGATGACATTTTTTTAAAGACTCAAGGTACGTCCATTGCCTGTATCTTTAGAAAGTAGAACATGTTTATCAAGTTACAACTCTCAATGAGTTTATCAATGAACCCGTTTATACAGCGATTTTCCATTTAACTCATGACCTCATCAGTTATCATTTATAAGGCGTCAGCCCACATTTACCCACATGGCTTCAGGCCAACTCTTGATCGAATTAGCAGGTGTATACCTATGCATAGATCATATCATTGCAAGGGGTTCACATCCAAATAATAATAAGCAATTCAGTTTCATATTACTTTTACTTTCATTGTTATTGCAAACCAAATGAATTGCAAAGGCTGGTACCCATTAACAGTATTTCTATACCTATTTTACAATACTGGAATTTATGTACTGAGTTTTAGCTCACATTTTCAAATTGTTTTCATGTTTTCCATTTTAGGTGATGAAGTATCACATGTTTCTCCATTTGGCAAGTCCTTTTGGAAGTCACCAGATGCTCACAGTGGATTCAGCATAGCACGAATGTTGGGATCGACCGCAGGATCAAGTTGGGTCTATATTCAATGTACTTGTGTAGTGTGGAGTGCGAGTTAGCACATGGTATGCTTAAGTCGATTGTATTGAAGTTGAACTATTATGGACTTTGGTCTTGGAGTATTTTAGTTTAACAGACGTTATGATTGTGAACATGAGTTGCAAGATTAAATGGTTTCAGTGAGCCTTGTCCTTATCAGCACGGCGGTAGCGCGTTCTATCATTATTTCTTCCACTGCAGTTTTCTGTAAATCATGTCATTAGCATTTTGGGGGCTTCATAACACGGATGAAATGAAAGGGTGGGAGCTAAGTTATGGGAAACTCCATAGAAGTAGGATTAATAAGCTCCTCAGGAGGTGTAACCCAACTAGACTCCACAATAGAAAGCTCATCAACTGAATGCTCCTCGGTAAACCTATCATCTCACTCAATAAATATGCCACATTGATCATTAGAACTAGCATCAGTCTTGAATCCATCTCCTTCTGTAAGCTCTCCTAAGGGAGCCAAACGAAGAGGTGAGTCATAAACGATTAAACTACAATCAGGGTGGTCACTGATTGTGCTAAACTCTAGGTAGGGTGCAACTACTAAAGGCTATGAGGGATCACTCGCTTCCTCGAGGCCATCATAATGTGTATCATCATGAAAATCATGCCCTAAAGATATCAAACACGACCAATTCCTCTAATCTATGAGGTCTACCAAGTAGTAGACAAAAATCAACATCACGATCAAAGGAATCACAATAATCACATGAAATAAGAACACATGGAGTATGAGTGTGCTCATAAGATATACCCCAAACTTACCTGCATCTAAAGATGTAGCATGCATACCTGTGTTCTGGCCCCATTTTGGAAACCGTATGGTGAGAATCATATTTTGTGTTGCAAATGAAAGTTTTTTAGACTTCTTAATCTTACCATATTAGGGTTTTAGGTCTCCATTTGAGGTCAAGGGTGAAAGTTATGGATTTTTGAAGTGAACTGACATGCTTTGGTGCAAATTGGGCTGTTACTGTAATTTCTGTACAGTGTCTACTCGGAGAAAAATTCTGAAAAATTTACTATAGATTGGACATATTATTTTCGAATTTCCTATAAGATTTCATGAATTTTGGTTGACTATTTTGAGTTTAGTGATTTTTGAAAATATTTTGAGTAATTGTGTATAGAGCAATAATAAAGATTGAGTGAGATTGATCATGCACTCATTTTATGTATTTTTGGCCAAGTAAGGTCATTTAAGGGGGAAATGAATATTTATAGACTTTCGTGGAACTTTTAGCTTGATTAATGCGAAAGAAGAAGACAAGTATACAATTTGAGAGCTTGTTTATGAGCTTTGAATCAATTATAGATTTTACAAAGAAAATACTGAGTTTAATGAGCTTAATAGCTTCTATTGAGTTCAATGACTCATTGGGGTGGAATTCTATATTTAATGGACTTATGAATGAAATATAGGAAGTGGGGAGAATTTTTGACTCAGAAATCATATTTGTCAGACTAAGTTATTACACTTTATGCTATTTTGAACCACGATATATCTCTCTTGGCCTCAAACCTTTGTTACTTACTCAATTCTGAATGTATCTAATATATTTATCAAGCCAATCTAGTGTACTCGTTTTTATCTTGAACCAAGCTATACGTCAGCAAGTCTTAAACCTGTATCAGCAACGTATTTCAGAAAATGCCAAAACCACTCTCCGATTTGTCACCATAAAAGCCTTTTCCTTTGTAATCTAATTTATCTCATTGTGGTCTATTTTACTTTTATTTACTTTATATCAAATTTAATTACTTTCATTAATTTAGCTTTGAAGTTATATTGCAATACCCCAGTTATGTATACCATTTAATTACTCAATTTCTATTACACATACTTTTACTTACTCAATTATGTGAGTAAGGATTATTTACTGGCTACACATACCTACAATGACATTTATGAAACAGAGTCAAAGCCTAGTTATCGTTCCCGGTTATCCATAAGTGTTATCAGCTCAAAGTCTATTTATCAAGTCAGATAACATTTATAAAACAGATGACATTTATCAAGTCAGATGATATTTTTTTAAAGACTCAAGGTACGTCTATTGCCTGTATCTTCAGAAAGCATAACATGTTTATTAAGTCACAAATCTTAATGAGTTTATCAATGAATTCGTTTATACAGCGATTTGCCATTTAACTTATGACCCCGCTAGTTATCATCTATAAGGCATCAGCCCATCATTTGTCCGTGCGTCTTTAGGCCAACTCTTGATCGGATTGGCAAGTGTGCACTTATATATAGATCATATCATTGTAAGGAGTTCACATCCAGATAATAATGAGTAGTTTAGTTTCATATTACTTTCATTTTCATTGTTATTGCGACCTAAATGAATTACAAAGGCGACTACCTATCAACAGTGTTTCTATGCTCATTTTACAATACAGGAATGCATGTACTGAGTTTTACCACACATTTTCGAATTGTTTTTATGTTTTCCATTTTAAGTTATGAAGTACCACATGTTTCTCCATTTAAAAAGTCCTTTTGAAAGTCATCAGATGCTCACTGTGGATTCAACATTGCATGAATGTTAGGATCGACCTCAGAGTCAAGTTGGGTTTATATTCAATATACTTGTATAGTGTGGGGCGCGAGTCAGCACAAGGTATGATTAATTCGATTGTATTGAAGTTGAACTATTATGGACTTTGGTCTTGGAGTGTTTCAATTTAATAAATATTATGATTGTGAACATGAGTTGTAAGATTAAATGGTTTCAGTGAGCCTTGTCCTTATCAGGACGGCGGTAGCGCCTTTTATCATTAAGTTTTTCGCTGAAGTTTCCGGTAAATCATATCATTAGTATTTTGGGGGCATTATAGATTTGGTATCAGAGCTAAGGTTTTAATAGTCACTGTGAGCTATCAAGTATTTATGAGTTAGCTATCAAGTGTGTATGAGTTATACTGCACCAGTTAAATGAGTTATTAACGATAAGTTCATATGTATGGGCATATATGGAGTAACAATTTTCATTTGGATAACTCAATCATTTGGTAATATCCTGAGATTCGAGCATTAGCAAAGTGGAGTGTGGAACCATTTGGGTGACTTGTTAGTGAGGCATGCTCTCATTTATCTGGGAGTTGTATTGTATGTTTCATTTCTCTCATTTGTTTAAATTTTTACAATTGTGCACTTCGGGTTTGTGACCTATTGAGCTATGAACTCCGGCGTGTGGCCGTTGAGCTATTGAAGTGTTATTTTTCATGATAAGTACATGGTGTAAGGCTTTAAGCCCGGGTTTTAGCCAATATTCAGGCGGAACTTTATCCGTTTTACTTCAAAATTTGCTTTGTCCGTTTTACTTCAGAATTTGAGAGTTTCATTGAGGTGTGTTAACATACATAATATTGAGTACAGTGATGTTTAAAACCTATTCCAGGAATGCCATTTACAACTTGGTCTATCTTTGGGTTGAATCAGTATGAGATGGAATTACTTCAGGGAATCCTATGACGGTAATTCAGTAGCTTACAGTGTGCTACTTGGCACTATATGGGTAGTATGAGTAAGATTTAGTTGCCATGCATAGAAAGAGGCTGCTCTTGTCACTAAGATCTTACACCAGCAATGCTCCCGTTACCTCCAACCATTAATTTACTTCGGCCCTAGTCACCTTGGATTGTTTAGGGGCATTATTCCTTTGCTATTGACACTCACTTAGTCTATAACATCTCTTTATCTAGGCCATTTGTTTAAATGGCTTCAATTGTTATCTAAACCATGCCAATGACAGCTTATCACTTGCATGAATGCTCTTTTATAGTAGTTCCTGCAATTGTCTGCTTGTTTTATCTTTCCAATTTGATTTTATGCAATATTGTTTAATCTCCCTATACTCGATATTTCATTTGTTTATAATGATAAGCTCGTATAACTTGCTCAGAATTCATAATATAATTATTCTCATTGCTTTTAGATTCAATTCTCACACTTATGTTTTACGTCCTCATCAATAAACTTCAGCATTCTCCATTCCATCTTATTGTTGCGCTCAAATTGACTTTATCTCAGCAAAGGCATGTTCTCAATGTAACTTGTCCAATCTATTTATATATCTATTGCATTTTACCTATCCAATCTATCTATCTACTTATCGCACATTGCTTTTCTCATCTATCAATTGAGGCAAGAAAGTCACCATCTTGCCATCTTGCTTTTGCTAAACTCGAGTGTAATCGAGCCATCTTTCCCCTTGATTGACTATTTATTGGGTCCTTTATGATCCATATTTATAAACCATGATTCATCTGGCATTATATTTCAACATTCTGGTTATTTTATTTCAACCACCTCATGATAATCCCTCTTTTATCAATCTTTTCTAATCTCATTGTTTATTTCTTTTAGACTTAATGACTCGCTTGACTACCAATTCCCTCATTTTCACTCATGGTAATATTCATTTTATTGTCCAATGTGGAATTGGAGTAGACCTTTGAATAAGCAGATGAGGGGAAAACAGGTGATCCCTTGAGAACACTAAAAGAGGACATTTTGATAAGAGACTAATTTTAAGCAATGTCGGGTCTTATTGGAGTGAGCCAGAAGAAGCATTGGGTATAAGAATAGAGTTAATCAAAGCAAGTACTACGAAAGAAATTCAAGGACATGTTAAGGTGAACAAGGCCGACGAAAGAGTTATGTCGACAAAAGTAGGAGACAATCACCGTTTCAGATGGGGCAAAAAGTACTTTGGGCAAATCATAGATCCTTAAAAGCCACTTGGGAAAACTCAGAAAGAAATGAAAGCCAAATATCCACATTTATTTGTGATATCAGTATATATTTTCACAAAACTCATAAGTTTTGAGGACGAAACTCTTTAAGGGAGGAAGGTTGTAACATCCTGACCCTAACCCATATTTATTTAAATCATCTTTATTTTCATGGTTATTTAATTAACCAAATCATGTTTATTATTTCAAATACACCCAATTTATTTATTTAGCAAATTACAATTTTAGGTCCCACTTTGCACTTCGGATTTCAATTATAGTAAAATTTCAGGTGAATCGATAGTAAGCCTCGGTAATTATAATTTAAGATAATTCATTATTATTATTATTACTACTACTGCTACTACTACAACTACTACTACCACCACTACTACTATTTTTATAACCTCGCAAAAATTTAATTTCAAGTTATCAAAATTTAATCGCATACGGTTTACTTCCCTTCCTGGGCCCCAAACAGTACAAGCCAATCATAATCCAACAAACTTGCTTGACTAACCTAGCTAATTGTCAGGGTTTAAATCTAACAATGGTTAACAAAAAGCCACTTATATGGGTGAAGAAAATCAGCCAAGTAAATTTTTCATTCATTTATAACCAAGCAAACACACACACACACACCCATCTTCCTCTTTTCTCTCTCAACCCCACTGTCAGCCCCCCTGCTGGTTGCTGCTATTTGCTGCTATTTAGGCCAGCTAGAGGCTGCCTTCGACCACCACAACCACCACCAACCATCTCCCACACCTCACACCACATACACCTCTTGCTTCCAAGCATCAAAGTGAGTAACACTAATCTTGATCTTGTTGGTTTTGATTTTTATCTTAGTTTTGATTTTTGTTTTGTGATTTTGATTATTGATCATGATGTTTTAATCAGAATAATAGCTATTTTAGATGTTACTTTGGATGTTTTAATTGTGAGATGTGTTGGAAAGTAAGTAAGGGGTAAAGTTGATCATGTTCATGCAAGTTTAAGTTAAAACCAAATTTATGAATTGATTTGTATTTGATTTGGCGATCTTTAGTGTTGTTAATGATTATGATGGAGTTGTTGTAGTTTTGGACGAGTTAAGGAATGATTTCAAGTGAGGATTTATAGGAAAAAAAGAGGAGAAAGCAAAAACAGTGAGTGCTGAAAATGGCAGAAAACAGGGGTGACTTTGAGATTAAACTCATAATGACCGGCCCATTGAAAAATTATGATTTTTGGTGGGTGGATAGGTCCGTGTCTTAGATTTCCAATTCCTTTCGAAAATCGCCTTAATCCAAGTTCTGTGGACAAAGTTATGGTCATTTTACCATAACTGCATAGGTTACACCGAAACTAGCATACTTATGTTCTAGCGCCATTTTGGGAACGCTCGTATAACTTGCTCTGAATTCATAATATAATTATTCTCCGTGCTTTTAAATTCAATTCTCACACTTATATTTTACGTCCTCATGAATAAACTTCAGCATTCTCCATTCCATCTTATCGCTGTGCTCAAATTGACTTTATCTGAGCAAAGACACATTCCTAATGTAACTTGTCCAATCTATTTATATATCTATTGCATTTTACCTATCCAATCTATCTATGTACTTATCACACATTGCTTTTCTCATCTATCTAGTGCACTTAACTTGACAATTGAGGCTAAAAAGTTACCGTCTTTCCATCTTGCTTTCGCTAAACTTGAGCGTAATCGAGCCATCTTTCCCCTTGGTTGACTATCTATCGGATCCTTTACGATCCATATTTATAAACTATGATTTATTTGGCATTATATTTCAACATTCTGGTCATTTTATTTCAACCACCTCATGATAATCCGCCTTTTATCAATCTTTTCTATTCTCATTGTTTATTTCTTTTAGACTTAATGACTTGGTTGACTACCAATTCCCTCATTTTCATTCATCGCGATATTCATTTTATTGTCCAATGTGGAATTGGAGTAGACCTTCGAATAATCGGATGAGGGGAGAACAAGCGATGCCATGAGAACACTAAAAAAGAACATTTTGATCCGAGCATAATCTTAAGCAATGTCGAGTCTTATTGGAGCGAGCTAGAAGAAGCATTGCGTATAAGAATAGAGTTAGTCTAAACAAGTATTACGAAAGAAATACAAGGACGTGTTAAGGTGAGACAAGGCCGACAAAAGAGTTGTGTCGACGAAAGTAGGAGACAATCACAGTTTCAGATGGCAAAAAGTACTTTGGGTAAATCATACCTCTTCAAAAGCCACTTCGGAAAACCTAGAAAGAGGTAAAAGCCAAATATTCACATTTATTTGTGATATCAGTACATATTTTCACAAAACTCATAAGTTTCGAGGATGAAACTCTTTAAGGGAGGAAGGTTGTAACATCCCGACCCTAACCCATATTTATTTAAATCATCTTTATTTTCATGGTTATTTAGTTAACGAAATCATGTTTATTATTTCAAATACACCCAATTTATTAATTTAGCAAATTATAATTTTAGGTCTCACTTTGCATTTCTGGTTTCAATTACAGTAAAATTTCAAGTGAATCGATAGTGGGTCTCGATAATTATAATTTAAGATAATTCATTATTATTATTATTATTACTACTACTACTACTACTACTACTACTACTACTACTACTACTACTATTGTTTTTGTAACATCACAAAAATTTAATTTCGAGCTACGAAAATTTAATCGCATACCGTTTACTTCCCTTCTCGGGCCCGAAACCGTGCAAGCCAATCATAATCCAACAAACTTGCTTAACTAACCTAGTCAATTATCATGATGTAAATCTAACTATGGTTAACAAAAAGCCACTTTATGGGTGAATAAAATCAGCCAAGTAAATTTTTTATTCATTTCTAACCAAATAAACATACACACACACCCATCTTCCTCTTTTCTCTCTCAACCCCACTACCAGCCCCCCTACTGGTTGCTACTGTTTGCTACTATTCGGGCCAGCCAGAGGCTGCCTCCGACCACCACAATCACCACCAATCATCTCCCACACCTCACACCACATACACCTTTTGCTTCCAAGCATCAAAGTGAGTAATCCTAATCTTAATCTTGTTGGTTTTGATTTTTTATCTTAGTTTTGATTCATGTTTTGTTGTTTTGATTATTGATCATGATATTTTGAAAAGAATAAGAGCTATTTTAGATGTTACTTTGGACGTTTTAATTATAAGATATGTTGGAAAGTAAGTAAACGTTGGAGTTGACCATGTTCATACAAGCTTAAGTTAAAACCGTGTTTATGGATTAATTTGTATTTGATTTGGTGATCTTTAGCATTATAATGATTACGATGGAGTTATTGTAGTTTTGCATGGTTTTGAATGAGTTAAGGAATGATTTGAAGTGAGGATTTATGGGAAAAAAGAGGAGAAAGTAAAAAACAGTGAGGGCTAGAAATGACAGAAAATAAGGATGACTTTGAGATTAAACTGGCAATGATCAGCCCCTTGAAACATTATGATTTTTGGTGGGTGGATAGATCGGTGTGTTAGATTTTGAATTCCTTCCAAATCGCCTTAATCCGAATTTTGTGGACAAAGTTATGGTCGTTTTACGAGAACTATGCAGGTTAGACCAAAACTGACATACTTTTGTTCTAATCCCATTTTGGAAATCCTATAGTGGGAATCATATTTTGTGTTGTGAATAAAAGTTTTTTGGAACTTCTTAATCTTCCCATATTGGGGTTTTAGGTCTCCATTTGAGGTCAAGAGTGAAAGTTATAGATTTTTGAAGTAAACTGACCTGCTTTGGTGCAAATTGGACTGTTATTGCAATTTCTGTGCAGCATATACTTGGAGGGAAATTCTAAAAAATTTACCGTGGATGCGGCAAAAACTACTTTGGGCAAATCATACCTCCTCAAAAGCCACTTAGGGAAACCCAGAAAGAGATGATAGCCAAATATCCATGCTTATTTGTAATATCCTGACCCTAACCCATATTTATTTAAATCATCTTTATTTTTATAGTTATTTAGTTAACCAGATCATATTTATTAATTCAAATGCACCCAATTTATTTATTTAGCAAATTACAATTTTGGGTCCCACTTTGCACTTCGGGTTTCAATTATCGTAAAATTTCAGGTGAATTGATAGTAGGCTTCGATAATTATAATTTAAGAATTCATTATTATTATTATTATTATTATTGTTATTATTATTATTATTATTACAATTATTTTTATAACCTGTAAAAATATAATTTAAAGCTACGAAAATTTAATCGTATATGGTTTAGTTCCCTTCCCAGGCCCCAAACTGTACAAGTCAATCGTAATCTAACAAGCTTGCTTGACAAAGCTAGCTAATTACCATAATTTGAATCTAACCATGGTTAACAAAAAGCCACTTTATGCGTGAATAAAATCAACCAAGTAAATTTTTTCATTTCTAACCAAGTAAACACACAGACACACCCATCTTCTTCTTTTCTCTCTCAACCCACTTTCTGCCCCCTGTTGGTTGCTACTATTTGCTATTGTTCGGGCCATCCAAAGGCTGCCTCCAACCAACTCCAACCATCTCCCACACCTCACACCATATACACCTCTTGCTTCCAAGCACCAAAGTGAGTAACCCTAATCTTGATCATATTGGTTTTGATTTTTATCTTAGTTTTGATTCTTGTTTTGTTGTTTTAATCGTTGATCATGATGTTTTGATAAGAATAAGAGTTATTTTAGATGTTACTTTTGATGTTTTAATTATGGGATAAGTTGGAAAGGAAGTAAAGGTTGAAGTTGATCATGTTCATGCTAGTTTAAGTTAAAACCATATTTATGGATTGATTTGTATTCGATTTGGTGATATTAAGCATAATTAATGATTAAGATGAAGTTGTTGTAGTTTTGGATGGGTTTGGAGGAGTTAAGGAATGATCTCAAGTGAGGATTTATGAGAAAAAAGCAGAGAAAGCAAAAACAGTGAGGTCTGAAAATGACAGAAAATAGGGGTGAATTTGAGATTAAAATGGTTATGATCCGCCTATTGAAATATTATGATTTTGGCGGGTAGATAGGTTGATGTGTTAGGTTTCTAATTATGTTTGAATCACCTTAATTCGAGTTCTGTAGACAAACTTATGGTCGTTTTACCAGAACTATGTAGGTTAGACTAAAACTAGCATACTTATGTTCTAGCCCCCATTTTGAGAACCCTGTGGTGGGAATCATATTTTGTATTGCAAATGAAAGTTTTTAGAACTTCTTAATCTTTCCATATTGGGGTTTTAGGTCTCCATTTAAGGTCAAGGGGGAAAGGTATGAATTCTAGAAGTGAACAGACCTACTTTGGTGCAAATTTGGCTATTATTACAATTTCTGTGCAATATATACTTGGAGAAAAATTCTGAAAAATCTACAATAGATTGGACATATTATTTTCGAATTTCCTATAATATTTCATGAATTTTTGTTGAGTATTTTGAGTTTGGTGATTTTTGAAAGTATTTTGAGTAATTGTGTACAGAGTAATAATAAAGATTGAGTGAGATTAATCTTGCACTCATTTTGTATATTTTGGGACAAGTAATGTCATTTAAGGGGGAAATGAATATTCATGTACTTTCATGGAACTTTTAGCTTGATTAATGAGAAAGAAGAAGACAAGTATATAATTTGGGAGCTTATTTATGAGTTTTGAATCAATTATGAATTTTACAAAGAAAATACCAAGTTTAGTGAGCTTAATAGCTTCTATTGGGTTCAATGACTCATTGGGGTGGAATTCTATATTTAATGAACTTGTGAATGAAATATGGGATGTGGGGAGAATTTTTGACTCAAAAACCATATTTATCATACCAAGTTATTGCAGTTTATACTATTTTGAACCAAGATATATCTCTCTAGGCCCCAAACCTTTATTACTTACTCAATTCAGAATGTATCAATTGTATTTATTAGGCCAATCTAGTGTACTTGCTGTTATCTTGAACTAGACTATACATCAGCAAGACTTAAATCCGTATTAGCAACCCATTTTAGAAAAGGCCAAAACCACTCTCCCATTTGTCACCGTCAAGGCCTTTTCCTTTGTAATCTCATTTATCTCATTGTGACCTATTTTAATTTCATTTACTTTATATCGGAGTTAATCACTTTCATTAATTCAGCTTTGAAGTTATACTGAAATACCAAAGTTATATATACCATTTAATTACTCAATTTTGATTGCACACACTTTTACTTACTCAATTATGTGAGTAAGGATCATTTACTGACTACATATACCTACAATGACATTTGTGAAATAGAGTCGTGGCCTAGTTATGCTCCCCGTTATGCATAAGTGTTATCAAGTCAGAACATATTTATCAAGTCATATGATATTTATTAAGTCAGATGATATTTTTTAAAGCCTCAAGGTACGTCCATTGACTGTATCTTTAGAAAGCAGAACATGTTTGTCAAGTTACAACTCTTAATGAGTTTATTAATGAATTCGTTTATACAGCAATTTGCCATTAAACGTGTGACTCCGTCAGTTATCATTTATAGGGCGTCAGCCCATCATTTACCTGCATGGCTTCAAGCTAACTCTTAATCGGATTGGCAGGTGTGCACCTATGTATAGATCATATCATTGCAAGGAGTTCACATCCAAATAATAATGAGCAATTCAATTTCATATTACTTTCATTTTCATTGTTATTGCAAAGTAAATGAATTGCAAATGCGGGTACCCATCAACAGTATTTCTACGCTTATTTTGCAACACTGGAATACATGTACTGAGTTTTACCACACATTTTCGAATTATTTTCATGTTTTCCATTTTAGATGATGAAGGGTCACATGTTTCTCCATTTAACAAGCCCTTTTGGAAGTCATAAGATGCTCACAGCGGATTCAGCATAGCATGAATGTTGGGATCAACAGCAGGGTCATGTTGGGTCTGTATTCAATGTACTTGTGTAGTGTGGAGTGCAAGTTAGCACATGGTATGATTAAGTCAACTGTATTGAAGTTGAACTATTATGGACTTTAGTCTTAGAGTGTTTCATTTTAATAGACACTGTGATAGTGAACATGAATTGCAAGATTAAATGGTTTAAATGAGCCTTATCCTTATCAAGACGGTGGTAGCGCCTTCTATCATTAAGTCTTCCACTGCAGCTTTCTGTAAATCATGTCATTAGCATTTTGGGGGCGTTACAACAGGGATGAAATGAAAGGGTGGGAGCTAAGTTATGGGGAAACTCCATAGAAGTGGGATTAATAAGCTCCTCAGGAGGTGTAACCTAACTAGACTCCACAATAGAAGGCTCATCAGCTGAATGCTCCTCGGTAAACGTATCATCTCACTCAACAAATATGCCACATTGATCATTAGAATTAGCATCAGTCTTAGATCCATCTCCTTCTGTAAGCTCTCCTAAGGGAGACAAAGAAAGAGAAAAGTCATGAACGATTAAACTACAATCAGGGTGGTTACTGATTGTGCTAAACTCTAGGTAGGGTGCAACTACTAAAGGCTATGAGGGATCACTCGCTTCCTCGATGCCATCACAATGTGCATCATCATGAAAATCATGTCCTAAAGAAATCAAACATGACCAATTCCTCTAATCTATGAGGTCAACCAAGCGGTGGACAATAATCAATATCATGATCAAAGGAATCATAATAATCACATGAAATAAGAATACATGGTGTACGAGTGTGCTCATAAGATATACCCCCAAACTGACCCTCATCTAAAGATGTAGCATGCATCACATAAGGGTAAAGAGTGGGGTGACTAAAGGTTTCTCTATCATTATCATACTCCTAAGTGTCATGAGCCAAATAATCAAAGAAATCCCAGATTTCATCCGAAGTCTTAATAAACAAATATCCTGAACTCTCTGCGTACATAATCTCACCATGACCCTGATTTTCATCATTAAAATCCTCAAAACTCACTTGGCGAATTTCCTATTTCTCAAAATAATGATCAACACATTGAGTATAAAATTCATTCAATCTACTCAAGTATTAGCAAAATACCTCATGCTCATATTGAGAAAAATAGAAAATTGTCATTTGTTTTCTAAAATTTTTTCAATTTTTAGGGAATTTTAATATTTTTCAAAAAATTTCAAATTTCAAATTTTCTAATTAGCTTTATTTTTTGGATTTTTTTTATCAACAAATAGACCAAATTAAGTCACTACTAATAACAAATTAAAGAAAGCAAAATAAAACATGTACAACTGATAAGAAAGTAACAAAGAAAAAGAAACTGTAACCTAATCTCATGTCATCGTCCCTGGTAATAGCGTTAAAAACTTGCATGAAAATTTCTAAACTGAAGGCTGTAAGTGTATAACTTTCATTGTAGAACTTGAAGGTCGTCTCTGCAGGAACGTTGGATGGAATTAGGCCACTAACTATGGAAATAAACTAACCTATCATCATTCTGAACTAATTAAAATAGTAAACACTGCAACTACTGATTATTAATAGATCTACTTCTAAATAATCCCTAGCTATTCACGTAATTTTATAGGATCTAAATAATCTTTAAAGTAGATAAAATCGCAAAGGCACTTCTAATCAAAAATCAAATTAACATAATGAAAACTCTGGCTAAACCTCATAAAACAAAAAATAAAATTGAAGATCATAATCTATGATACTAGGAATAAGAAGAAACCAACGCAAACATTGTTATTATCTAAAAAACTATAAAGATGAACAGAGGAGCAGGATTATTTTCAGACAGACATGAACAATCAACAAATTGCTTAGCCCAAAATTACCAAGCCCATTGATGGAGATTCAACACCCAAAGCTTGAGAACTCATCACCAAAACCATGAGACCAACCAACATTTTGAAAACAGTAAACAAAGAAACCGAAAGGGGAGGGGGAATTCGAATCACATCCAACAGGCAACCCAGAATCGGTTCAAATTAAACAGAGCAGCAAAGAAAATAAACAGGGAAGGGGGATTTTGATTTCAGCCAAAAATCGAGTATAAATTGCCTTCAACCTCTCCAAAAATGGCGGAATCACCATCATAATCATGACAAATACATAATTTAAATGAACGAGAAACAGGGGATGGGGATCGAGAAACGCAGGTACAAGAAGCGAAAATCTTGCAAGATTAAGCAAGTCCAAGGATAAAAACCATAAAAATTAGTTCCAAAAATTATGACATTACAACTCATACCAAGAAATTGGAAGTTTAAAAATAGATCAGGAATTGAGATTAAAACAGAGGAATTGAAACTATACCCTAGAATTGAAATCCTCAAATTCCTAAAGTTGAAAATGAAAACTAAAATTAACAATCTGAAAACCATAATAGAAAAACCTCAATACCTCAATTGCGTCGTAGCCCCTTGCTTTTATAGATGCTCCACCTCGATTGACGTCATTTGATTCGTAGATGGCGTGGATGGTGGAGATGACGGTACTGTTCTGGAGTCTAGCATGGTGTTGGTGCTGATGGTGGATGCTGATGATGATGGTGGTGATGGTGGTGAGCGAAATTGGTGGAGACGGTTCTGCTAGATCAAGGAGAGAGAGGAAGAACTGGGATGAGAAATAGAGGGGAGGGGGACGTATTGGGATACCCATGAGGAGAGGAGAGAAAATTAGAGAGGGGGTTTGGGTAAATCACGCACGGGGCACACAACCAGGGCTTTGAGTTATATTTTCTTTTTTTTTGTTTTTGTTGATGGATAAAATGGATTTGGGTAAGGTTTTGGGCTGCCAGTTCAATCCTCAATTCATGGCCCAATTTTTATATTCGAACAAGTTCTTTATTTTTCCTTACTTTTTTACAAAATAAGCAAAACCTAAACGAAAATTCTAATACGATAATTATTTTGAGCACAAATTAGGTATAAAGGTATTGTAAAAACTAAAAATAGCATATTTTTGGTGCAAATATACAACTGAGATATCATTCAACCATGCGCTTTCGTCTAAATCAAAGGAGGGGGTTGGAGTTGCTGATGGGCTTTTTGTAGCAAGGGCTACGGTAAGTGGTTGTCGACCTAATAGAAGATGCCACCTATAAATCCTCAGCTACGCCTCAAAAGAGTACCAACTAAGGTTCGTCAGTGCATCCTTCAACACAAGAGCCATATTACCCATCCCCAAGCCTAACTCAAGGGCATCATTGACCACCATGGCACAGAAAGTGGCATACACAAGCTTAGGAATTCGAAAGTCTTAAGTAGCCTCCTTGGCATCTCCATTAACGAAATTAGGGCAGAGGCTCTGATAATCTTCAACAAGCAGGGAAGGAGGTGGTGGGCGATTTGCGCAGTTCCTCCTCCCCCACTTAAAGGTTTCTCACACATGTGTGGTCATCTTGTTTGCATTGAGATAGCAAGGAAAAACCATGATTTTAACTTGCTTAATTGGGTGAGTAAAGTTAGGTAGACGTAGAAGGAGAACTTCACCCCACCTCCTCATATCATTTTATACCAAGGAGTAAGGGGCATTCACGGCAACAACAGCAAACCCTTGGAAGATACACCAACACACATTGGGAAGGAGCTTTTACTTAGAGGCAGAAGCACTGAGGGGCAATCTAAAAATTCATCCCAATTCCATTTACTTACCCCCCAAAAAAGGAGGAAACAAGGCCACCTGATGAAAGCCAACCCTCATTCCCTCTAGGAACTGAAACAATATCATTCGACCCTACACTTTTAATAGGAACACCGATCAACTATTGGCGAGTAGCTGTAGCTTCAATCTCGAGAGCCCTCTGGCTTGCAGATAGCAACCCGTCCCTATGGAGACTCATCCAAACTTCAAAAGAGAACCACTGAAGGTTCTCTAGTGCCTGCTCTAAGGCATCGCCCACTATCTCGGGGAATACGTCAAATTCCTCATAATAGGTCGCGGTCATGGCATAGAATCACAACTGCACCAGGTCTGGTATATCCACCTTCTAGACGATATCCTTTGCATCCTCCTTATGAAATTAGGACACAATGCTTGAAAGTCCAGTAGAAGTGGGTTCGGAGAAGGAGGTGGGATGGCCTCATCTAGCTTGCCCAAGTAAAAGGCCTCCCAGACGTGGAGAGTCATTTCATTGGTATTAGGCCAGGTGAGTAATCCCATTGTCAAGGCAAAGGGTGCTTATAAGGGGATGAACGATCAAGGGTGAAACCCCTCCTATCCTCTTCCCCCATTTTATACTGTGGTAACATGGGCATCACAGAGGGCTCTAACTATGACAAAGGGCAGAAAAATAACATTAATATAAGCACACTCAATAGACTTAAGAGTTTTGCAACCAAACCATTTGGGATAGTCTATCCACATTGCACCTGCTCACCCTTTCTTAAAGGATATGTAGGTGAAATATATGGGAGCTACTCCAGTGGGATGAGGCACTACATAGGATGAGTAGGATGAAGTAATACAAGCCGTTGGATTGGGATTAACGGATGCGATTTAATGAAAGTCATGTGACATTTCTTTCCTTGTTTGCAAAGTTCCCTTCTCCTCGAATACTCGCTGACTTTCTTTGTCTCTCTTTCGCATCTCTCAGCTTCCTGGACCTTTCGATCAGATTGTTTGCAAAGTTTCCTCTAATTGTTTGCTATGGGAGTTGAATTTCGTACGTTTTCGTGCAAAGGATTGGTATTCGCTGGTAGTTATTGAATTTCTTGCTCTTATATGGAATTACTTGCTTTGATTGTTTAAATTTGCTGTATCGTACATCTTGATTTTCGACATTGAGTGTAAAATTGTTATTTCAGCATTTTGCTCAAACTGGTTTAGTAATTAGTGATCAGTACATATGTAAATACTGATTAATGCTTGTAATATTAGTGATTATCTATCTAGCTAATATTTCTCTTCTCTAATTGTTTGCAAGTCGGGCCTGGTGTATTTGTTTAAGGGTAGGATGCTCTGAATTAGTTGTTATCTTTATCTGAAATTTATTTTCATTTGCGTTGTATGTGATTAATAAACATTTTATTAGTGATCAATAGCTTTGTTATTAGTGATCGCTAGAATAAGATTAGTGATCTGTAGATTATTTATTGGTGATCCATTATTGTTTGTGATCAATAGACATGTTTAGGTTTTTTTTTTTTTTTTTGGTGCATTTCCTTGTACAGTTCAACTTTTGTGTTATTGGTGATCAACGAATGTGTTATTAGTGATCAGTGGAGATGGACATGTGTTGAATAAATATTTAATGATTGCAATTGTTGTTGAAATTTGTTGCTTCTGCTGTTGGGTGATCAATAGTTTTCTGATTAGTGATCGTTTGTTATGTGATTGGTGATCTCTTAAATAAATGTTTAGCTTTTCTGTAACTGCTTCTCCATCTTAGTTCTTGTGTTCCTGGTGTTGTACAGACATGTTGTTAGTGACCCGTTGAATAAGTGTTTGCTTAATTCCTGCTTCTCTTATTGGTGATCAGTAAAGCTGTTATCAGTGATTTGTAGGTTATTTATTAGTGATCCATTATTATAGAGTAGTGATTTCTTTATTTTTTTTTTCTTCATTTCATTTTCTTTTCTTTTGTTTTTTAAGAAATGGTTAATACACAGAGCGGTCAAATTTCAATGAGGGTTGGTGATTTTCAAGAGAATCTTGCAGCTGGAACACAAGCTAAGGGAAGGTAGTGCAAAATGATTTATATTGCTTTTTCCTGGTTCATTTGGTTGTATTGATGGTTAAAAATACTGAGCTTACTTCTTTTAAATGTCTTCTGCAGTTGGCAGATTAGACCGCGGTAGTCTGAAGCAGTGAAAAGGAATACAAGGAAAAGGATAAGTCGAACTCGGGTGCAAAGATTGGAAGTGACAGCAAATGTTGAGCCCCCTATTTGTTTATGTAAGTCTGAGATTTGTGATATTGAGATCGTCTCTGGTGATGTGTGCATTGATGAGTACATTCCTTTGGGGACACCTAGTCTTGCCGCTGCATCTTCACGTGCAACTACCAGGACACAGCACAGCGATATTCAATATCCAGACCACAAGACTGAGGCAGATTTGGAATGTATAAGACAGACTGTAGCCTCACAAGGTCAGCGTAGTGTATAAGGGGCGGTAAAAATACCAGTGCATACGGTTGATGAGCAAACGATCGACAAGGATCAACATGGGGCCGACATCCAAATGATGAACAAGGCCCAAGAAGGGCACGTCAAGCCCGAAAATGGTAAGCGTGAGATGTCGGAGAAACCGAAAATTAAACGAAAGAAGGTCAAGGAGTTTATCAACCAGATATCACCTAAGGGTCTGCAGCAATTGGTCCAAAATTTGAACGATAAGTAAAAGGAAGGCATCTGAGAAATCGGTTTTGGGGCCTTCTCACATCGACAAGCTGGCGTAATCCCGGAGAAGATGGCAGTGTGGTTGGTCCGGAACTTTGACACATACTCCTGCTCCCTGCCAGTTGCTAATGGTAGGATGAGGGTGACTGAGCATGATGTGCACGTGACGTTAGGTCTCCCTACGAGCCCCTTTGAGGTAGTTGAGTCGGAAAATGAAATCGATGCGACTGTTGAGTTCAGAAGCCTCCTAAATCGTTGGAAACAGCAGTGGCCTGAATGTCATGGCATTCCTGAATGTGGGGAGCTGATTAACATGATTCAGAGTCAAGTAGATCGAGGTGAGGACTTCAGAAGAAATTTGTAATCTTCGTGGTGTCTACATGTCTTCGTGGGAAAAAAAAGTGGAGAAGTTGACTACATGATACTGAACACGTTGGTAGATTTGAGACAAATGACGCGATTGAATTGGGCATAATACACAATGAGATCACTTGCGTCGTTAGTTGATCAGTGGAAAACCAAGACATCACGGGTCTTCAGAGGTGCAATCCTTTTCCTAATGGTACATTCAATCATTTACCTAATTAAATATGTTTAATTTTACAATTTTACAGCATGAAGGTGTGAATTAGTCATCATTTTCAGAAGGGCCAGTGACTGTCATTAGAAGATATATATATATATATATATATATATATATATATATATATATATATATATATATATATATATACATACATACATACATATATACATATATATAATTAACAAGTGAGCATCATAAGATTGTCAAAAACTTTTTAGATCACCATATGGTTAATTACTGATCACTAATTTCTGGGGTGATTATCACTAATTTGTTACATTTAATATGATGCAATATTTGCTGATCAGGAATTGTTGCAATAACGATCACCAAATTGTGCACTGCAGATCACCAATTTCTTCTACTGATAACCACCAATTTTTTTGGCTGAGGGCATATGTAATCACTAAGATCAGCATCTGTCTGTTTAGTGATCATCAATTTCATCACTGCATGCATTTTTTACTGAATGATCACCATATGTCTGTTTGACATATTAGTGATCATTAGCAGAGAAGTTAGTGATAATCATTGTCACAATGAGTGATTAAAACAATGGGTTTATTGTTTTCGTTTTGTTTTGGGCTGAGCTTTCATTTTATAATATATCTTTAATTTGTGTCCCTACAAATCTATTTGTGATTCTTGCAGCTCTGTTACTATGATCGTGTGGTGTTCAAGCTAAGATCGGTGCCCCGTCAATTACTGACGTTAATAGGGTGGACAAACGATGAAATAAAAGATAGGGGGTGACAAGAATTTGTAACCGGATTTGGAAGAGGTTATCTCAAGGATACGTTGGATAAGACAAGCATGACTAACGAGGAGGAAGAAGGTAATGAAAAGGAATATCACAGCAAAGGCGTTGAAGATGAAGGTAAACCTGAAGATCAAACAGGAATTTCAGTGGTTAAGGTGAGTTAAGTATGTTAAATTTATTTTGTTATTTCTTAAAAACAAAAAACAAAGAAATTGTACTTCTTCTATTTTCGTCTATCGTTTCCAGGTAATGTGGTATATCCTTTTGACTATAAGCATTGGTTGTTTCCATCAGGCTTTTTTTGGGGACGGTCAGGCGGTAATTAATTTGATAATAACTAGCAGTCGAGGGCTAGCAGAAGTCATAACAGAGTTGGAGGAGTTGATTCCTGGAGCACGCAACCCACTCAAGAGAGTAAGAAAGGTAGCTGCGGAATCAGTGAGTGATGCCCTCGTCGGGGATACGCCTAAGAGGTCGAAGAGCAAAATGTCGTACTCTAGCAAGACTCGTGTGAATCGGAAGGATTCATGATGCAAATTGACACAATTGAGAAACATTTCGTGGGCTCCCGAGATAAGGTGCATGACTTCCCACAGTTCATTATACCCAGTTTCAGCCTTGGAGTGTCTCAAGAGGAGAAAGAATCGCTGCCCGAAGGAGTTGTCATTGTTGATTCGCAGCCTGATAGTCTAGCAGTAGTAGTGTAAGTGATAAAGTCTTATGTGGAGGACGTCGCTACGAGATGTATGAAGACCTCCGCGCAGTGCATCAGCACACTGTTGCTACCGGGTACTTCTTCTTGTAGTCTTGTAGCCAAATTTTTCGTAGCTCCTTGATGTTACTAAATGGCATTATTATTGTGCATTTTTCCTGTTCGTCATTATACAAATTAGGGATCTTAAACATAAAACTTGGTGTTCATGCTAGCAATGATCCTTTTTGCATATAGTTTTTGTCCTTTAAGGTAGAAAGCAGTGATCATAAATAGACAAATTATTGATCTTTTGTAATTAAATACTCCTAATGAACTACAAATATAGTGATCATTGCTGATAAAATTAGTGATCTTTAAGAGAAAAATCAGTGACCACAAAAGATTACACCAAAATGTGTTAAATTGGTGATCATTACCACAAAACTTATTGATCATTACTTGATTAATTAGTGATCATAAGTTGATGGATTAGTGTTCACTTCATGTAGACATGCTTTCCCCCACTTTCCCCCATCCATTCCTAAAAGTTTTAAATTATTTTGCAACTGTATAAATGATCTCGTATAACAGTGCATATCATTTTTCCTTAGCACTGTTTTTTTTATCTAAAGCTACATTCATACAATTTTTTCAGATTAGTTGTTGTGTTTTTACAGGTCCAATAATGCTATGCTCCCAGGAAGACAACAACGCATTTGTTGATCGATCTTTGATGAGAATTGCGGAGCCTGATCTTTAGATATTAGATGTGCAAACAATAACTGGTATTGACAAAGGCAAAGCTGTACTGGTTGAAGCACTGAAAAGGCGCAGAATGAAGTAAGCTCAATGCAGTATCACTGAATTGCCAGCAGGTAAAAAAAAACATACTAGTTTTCTTCGTGATAAACTTAATGTCTATGTTCTTATATTTTTGCTTCTAGGTTACATTCCCTAGTATGAATTTTATTTCATTGGCTGTGTGTACTAACCATTCTTGCTATGCACCATCCTTGTCAATAGAGTCTGCGCCTTCTTTGTTCTCCGCTTACATGCAGCAGAATGCGACGATCTTTCGTGCAATTTCATAGAACTGAAGTTGTATGCTGACTTTGTCTTCAACTCAGAAGAAGAATAAAGGTAAGAACAAATATGTGTCCCAAAAAAGTGATTCGTAGATAGGTCTTTTGTAAATAGTATTTCAATGACATATTTGTTTGTTTATTCGCTAGCCAAGTGCTGTATGATGACTTATACTACGTGGCCAACAGAGGCATGCTCTCAACTGTTGTTGGCGATGACCGTGTTGACAAAATCATAGTGGATATTTAGGCGAATATATTGAATGCAAGTAAACTAAACACAGATGGTTCCCATATTCAAAGACGTTTCTTCACAAACGAAGCATTTGTAAGCTGATTGAAAAAAAGTACTTTCAATGATGTATACTTTTTTTATAAAATATGTTGATTGTCACCACAAAAAGGTTTTTTTTTTTTTTTTTTTTTTGCAAGCATTCGTACATGAACACATAATAGGAAAAGCAAGTTGAAGCTATGTTCTTCTGCCAGCTGAACGAGGAGCTGTCATTGAGTCCACATATCAACTTCAAGCAAGTTGACATGGTGAGAATTAAGCCAGACGGAGACCGGAGACACTTTTTTTTAGAAAAAAAGGTTTTGTTTTAATGCCTGTTATTTAGGCACTAGTTTATAATAAATCTGGTGTTTTCAGGTATTCTTCCATTGTTATGATGACGAAAAATAATTTCTTATTTGTTTCAATTTCAAGCACAAACGTATGGACATAATTTACCACATCAAGAGAACGCATGGAGAATAATATGTATATGAATATTTTTTAGATATCTTGGTAAAGCTTCATACAATTTTACTTTGCCTTAAAAAAAAGCTCAAGCTGATGCTTTCTGCTAATCTTATGTTCTTTGGTTTTATATGAGCATTACAGAGCACGCTCTTTTAAAAGCATCTCACAGAGGAACAGAGTGATAAGAAAAGAGCAAACTTCATTGAAGAATTTGAACTAAGATACATAGATATGCCTTGGAAGCAAGAGGCTTCAAAGACAGATGATAATGAAACCATTTATGTTATAAAGCACATGCAGAAATACAAAGGACTGCCTTGCCCTTGGGATGTAGGATTCGCAAATGATAAGGTGAACATGCTACTCAACCCTCTTTCAAGAAGAAAATTTCCAAATGCAAACTTATTTTTCTGAATCAAGACATTTAAGCTTGAGATATGATGACAATTGTTGTGTGCCTCCTTATTTGATTTGTATCTCAAGTTGCTATAGTCCATAAGTTTAGGGTGGAGTGCCGCCATAAGATCCTCACTTCACCTACCAATGCAATTCAGCACATGTGAAGAGGATGGTGAATGTTTATGAAACCATAAGGCTGAAAAAGTCAAGAAAGTAGTGGTCAGCTCAGGTAAGCGAGATGTTTATAGTCAAGAGAGTAATGGATTTCCGTTTTGATGATCATTACATATCTGATTAGTGAACAGTCATTGTATATAATTCATCTCTTGAATATGAAGCATAGTTATAATGATGACTAAAACTACTTGCATTGATATAACTACACATGTATTGTGATCTTGTAGACATTGCCTAGGACAACATAAAAAAATCCATTGATCACCAAAAGTGATGCTAATGATCACTGAATGAACACCTATTGATTACTACCTAACTGGCTGATATTAGTAGCTGTAATTGATAATATGTTGATAACCATAAATAGACAAGGGATAAGGAGACACAGTTTTAATTATCACCAAAACTAGAACTGTTGATCACCAGCTACAGTTGAGGATGTGTTGATCACCGTGAATACATCTGGTGATCATTAAACATAGTTCTTATGATCAACAAAGCAACCCTACCAATCACCAAAGCAACACCTATCAATCACCAACTACAATTCCAAACTTCATTGCATTGTGCAAAATTGAAATATGCATTATATCTCTAAATATTTGATCCTTTAATTTGTACCCAAAAATAAAAAATTAAAAAAACTAAAAAAACATAAAAACACACAAACCACAATTCAGTTTTATAAAAAAGGTGTTGACTAATTAATGTTCTTATACTAAGCTAAAATATACGCTCAATTATGATAGCCAATCAACTCAATCTCTTATTCATAGTCTCTCTTTCATTCTGTCTCTATTGCTCGACTGTCTGTTCATTTTCTCGCATGCATCTTGCTTTGGTATTCGCAGTCTCTTTAATTCTCTCTAGTACTCTCTGTCTCTCTCTCTCTCTCTCTCTCTTTCTCATAGTTCTAATCTGTAATCTCGTCAATATTTATCAACCCCTTCAACTTCTCTTTAGCTTCTCTGCACTTTGAAGGTGAGATTCTTTGACCTTTGTGATCACATTGTTCTTCTTGTTCTGTTTTAGTGGACTTATTTTGGATTTTTTTTGGCAATTTCTCTTCGATTTCTTTTTATCTTTCGTAAGTTCAAATATTTTCTTGGAAATCTAGTTTCAATTCTACTTTAAAAAGCTTCTAGCCTGTTTTTGCACTAAAAAGCATGTCTTTTGGTTCTTAGAAATATACCATGCTCTGATCTTTCACTTTCAAACCGCCTTTTTCGATTGTAAATTTATTTTTTTGCTAATATTGTACAATGTGGTAAAGTTTAATGATATATAGTGGTTTGAAGGATTTATTTTCCTCAATCTTATAATTTTCACATGGATTTGCTTTTTGTCTAGGGTTTACTGCTGAGAAATCATGGCCTGATAAAAAGTTCAAGAAACTACCAAGGGCAATGGAGAAGAATCACCTTCAACGAGGTTAAAAAATTGCATTTTAAACCTTTAAGTGAATATTTTTCATATTACACATGTGTTGTATACTTAGTGATCATTAGTTATATATTTAGTGATCATTAGGTATAGTTTCAGTGATCGTTCTGCATATCTATTTGTCTGTTTGATGAGTTTTAGTAGGTTCTTTTAAAAAAAAAAAAATTCAAATTCTCACACACCTTAAATGTCTTTCTTCAAAACAGTTAAAAAAATGTTTAAAACTCTGGAGCAACAGTTTTTCACACTACACGTCTAGCTTAGTGATTCTTAGAAAGGTAATTAGTGATCTTTAAGTATCATATAAGTGATCGTTAGGTATAATACTAGTGATCATTTTGCAAATGTGTGTTATCTGTTTGTGATTGTTAGATAACTAATTAGTGAAAGTTAGATATTGTATTAATAATCATTTTTTTTAATTTATAAAATGCTTGCTTATTCTATCCTCATCTCCACAAATGTTTGCTTTCAACTCATCAATAACTGCCC
Source organism: Carnegiea gigantea (assembly GCA_029747015.1). NCBI lineage: Eukaryota > Viridiplantae > Streptophyta > Magnoliopsida > Caryophyllales > Cactaceae > Carnegiea > Carnegiea gigantea. The sequence continues at coordinate 94,726 of JAKOGI010000135.1, read as the reverse complement.
TTTCCAACCAGCAATGTAAACATACTCACATGATAAATGAATGCATTATGGTTCCAATTTGTATAATATGTTGAGTATTTATGATCAATGTAGTTTTGATTGGTGATCATTTGAGTTATGATTAGTGATACATTATATTCTATGAGTTCATAGAAGAATACACTTTCTTTACTCACGTGCCTTTTGTATTCTACAGTCCTAAAGTAGCTTCAAATCCAGACAAAATTGGTCAAGGCACTGATCAAAGAAGCTGATATGACTAGCAGTAGTTCTGTCCAAGGGAAGAAGCATCGATTCAAAGTATTTGCCCGCAAGACACACAACGATGACGATGCTGCGAATGATTCTAATAATGAAGACAAGTTGGATAAGAACACAACCTCTAAAGATAATCCCCAGTTGAAATAGCACCACATGAAGAGGAAGACTGACAAATCAACTGAAAAGACCATAAAGAAGAAGACTGAGAAGAAGGGGATGACTGAGAAGAAAAGCAGTGAAGAAGTGCCCCCTGAAAAAAAAGTTGATGACAAGGAAAAGACCAATAAGTCAACTGAAAGAGCAACAGAAAAAGAAGTTGTTCCTGAGAAACCCATTGAGAAACGTTTAAAGAAGACGAATGCTACGAAAGAGAAATGTGAGGAGACTGTAAGTAAGAAGGAAAAGAGGGGAAATTCTTCTGAGCAAGCAAGAGAGGGTGATGAATCTCTACAAAAAAGTGATGCGAAAGAGATGGAAGAAGACAGTTCGCTGGGGAAGGCGGAGGAGAAGAAGGAGGGTAAGAAGCAGAATGCTGCTGCAAAGGCTCCAAGTACACATCTAGACACTGAGACATCTTCTAACAAACCACAACAAGAAGAGAAAACTTTAGAAAAAAACCCTAACAAATTTCGAGAAAAAGCAAAGAGGGGAGAAGTCGGGAGAAACAAAAAAGGAGAAGGCAATGAAGAAGGGATTCCCTGTAAGATGATCATAGAGGGTGCAAAGCTTATCAAAGCCTCTAGTACAAAAAGGGCCATTTCAGAGGTGGAGATTTCTAATGGTTTAGACGATAAAGAAAGCAATGCTAGGGAGGCTGAAAGTAAGGATGAAAGCTCTAATAGATCCCTTGAGAAGCCACAAGAGGAAAAGGAACCTTCTAACAAATCCCCTCCCAAACTCCAGCACAAAGAAAGACAGGAAAATGGAGAAGAAACAAAGGAGTAGGAGTTGAAGAAAAACGTAGTCGCCGTCAGGCGATCGCAAAGGCTACGAGGCTTACTAAAGCCTGCAGTACAACAAGGCCACATATCTGACGCCCGAATTTCAGAGAGTTCAGATGTGGTAGAAAACATTCCAACCCGTGAACATGAAGAGGTCCATCATAATGCGAACGAGAAAGAGAGGGAAGAAGAGATGCCCATTCATGAAGCTCTAAAGGATGTTCAAAGATAAAAAAAACTTGCATTAAAATCTGAAGGCAACACAAGCCATCGAACTAAAAGATGCTTAATTGAGTGCTGGTGTTGCTTTGCTAGAGGAGAAAACAAGCAACTCGAGGTAGGACATTCAGATGGCTCCACAAGAGCAGCATTTAAAATATGAGAAGGGTGGCTCCATAAGAGCAAGACATTTATATGACTATACGTTCATTCTCATCAATGGTGGCACAGCTGAATAAAGCCCAAACTGAAGCAGTCAGATCAATGGGATTTGCTTCCTTCTTAAAGGCTAATCTGAAACAAATCCTAGGGAAGTTTTCAAAATGGCTGGTAGAGAGCTTTGAGCCTTACTCTGCCTCTTTCGTGCTTCCGGATGCGCAAAGGTTTACGGTCACAACATTTGATGTTTATATGACCCTGGGTGTGCCTGTTTGGGGAAGGGAAATCATTGGAAATCACTAGGTCTTCCACGGACGAAGAATATGATGAGGTCCACGCTGCAGGGGTCAAGGAATGGAAAATTCAGCACAATGCCCTGGAACTGATGTGTATGTCGGAGTTCATTCCAGCAACAAAAGACGGGGCGAGAGCTTCAAGAGGAACTTCAACATATACTTGGTGAATTGCTTTTTCAGCGGGCCAAAGAGATGCTACCGCAGCAAGTCCATCCTTAAATACGTCAAGGATGTGAATCAGATTACATCCTTAGACTGGTGCAAGTTTGTACTGCAGAAGCTCATCACCAGTGTGAGGCAGTACAAGGAGAGTAAGTCTAGGAAAGGGGTGCATTTCGACGGTCCTCTGCTCTTCTTGATGGTGAGTTCTACCATACAACATCCTAGCCCTTTCATAGAATTGGTGAAAAATATAATGAAACACAGTGATCATTTAAAAGCAATGCCATAATGTGTTACTGATCGGCAATTAATCTAATAGTGATCAATAACTTGTTGATTAGTAATCAACTACTCATACGTGTGTAAATTACCAAAATGCATGTACTAATTGAATATTTTTTATTTTAATTTTTTTATCTTTTTATATTTGCAGATGCTGTATTTGGACAAGGTTGTTTTCATTAAGAGAACAATGCAGAGACAATTTCCAATGATGTCCACTTGGACTAATGTGGACATCAAGAGAAGGAGAGAAGCTGACTACAGGAGCAAAGGCTTTGGGAGGGGTGTTGTTGAACCTCCCCTGGATGTTGCTCAGTGAACAAAGGTTGAGCAGCAAGATCCTGAAGACAACAGGGCGAGTGAAATTGAGATTAAAAAACAAAGCATTCTCGTCTTTTTATGGTGATCATTACATATGTCATTAGTCATGTTTTGATTTAATTTAGTGATGGTTTGCATTGCTTGTTTCAATCTTAGTCCTAACACGTCGAATACAATCCTTTTGTACATGGTGATCATTAGAAGTAACACTAGTGATCAAAAGTTGTGGGGTTAGTGATCCAAAGTTAGTGGAATTTGTGTGGATTATCTGAAAAGTGTTGACCACTTTTGTTTTTGGTGATGATTATAGATAATATTAGTGATTTCTTCAATTGGTGTTTACTTATTTGAGATTTTGATTCACACTCATGTTAGTGAAAATCTCAAATAAGTAAACACCAATTTCACAGATCACTAATATTACTTATATCAGCTTTCTCTTCATCAGGTTTCAATTTAATGATTGTTTAGTACGTGATCGATAGTCATGTTATTAGTGATCAACTAACATATACATACATATACATATATATATATATATATATATATATATAGATATATAGATATATATATATATATCTATATATCTATATATATATATACATATATATATATATATATATATATATATATATATATATATATATGTATGTATATATCTATATGTATGTGTGTGTGTGTGTGTGTGTGTATATATATATATTTCTTTTTATTGTTTTCTTTTCCCTTTGAAAAATGTAGAATGATTTAGGCAAGATAGTTTCCGCTACCAAGCAGTTAGCTTCTACTTATAAAAATTTTATCAGTATCATGAATTCTATGTCAAACAAGTACGTGCACAATGAAGGGCTTGACAACATACGAGATGAAGTAAGGGCAATGTTCACCTCGTTCTCTGATGCTACTGCTGCACATGAACAATCCCAATAAGAGGCCAGTGCGGACAGACTATCTGCCATAAGCAAACGTGAGAATGCTGCAATGAAAGAGGCTATTGCGAAGCTTCGCAACGCTTGTATTGTAACTGGTAATCATTAATAACAATAGTGATCAAAACGTATGAGCTAAAAATGAGCAGAACATGTGCTGTTAGTGATCAGTATATATGTTATTTCTGATCAGTACTTATGTGATGAATAATATTCCTGTTGATAGATGGATTTTCTAGTGCTCTTTACAAGCAATATTAGTGATCAAAAGTTATGGAATTAGTCATTAGTACAACTCATATTAGTATGCAGTTGAACGTAATATCTCCTTTTTTCCTCCGTTGCTTAGGATTTAGTTTTTGTCCGGAGCAGACATATATAAGTATAATAATAAATTTTTAGTTTTTGTGTGGAACTCAATCTCTCCTTTTTTCCTTCAACAAGTTTAAATTTTCTAAGCAACAGACATATTGCTAGTTATCTATAGGCATAAAATTAGTCATAAAATTTTATAATATTGTTTACTGGTTTAGTTAGTGCTTATAATTCTATGCATGTAAATTCGGTGATCAACAAGAATGTTGTTAGTGATCAATAAGTATAAAATTAGTGATCACTAATAATAGTATCTAGTGATCAACAAATATGAGAAAAGTGATCAGTATGAACGATATTAGTAACCGCACACACATTACTCGCTGATCATTCTTAGAAGCTCACTCGGTGATCACTACATGTATCTGTGGTGATCAAATAGAATAACGTCAGTGATTAATTCATGGAGGGAGTCATGAGATACTGGTACAACTTCGCAAAAATGAGTTCCTTCCAATAGGGTGATCAACTGTACACAGAGTAGTGATCAGATAGCATAATAATGGTGATCAAAGCATACCTCATTAATGATCAAATTTCCAATCAACTATATCTATGATTCAAGCTATATACAAAACTAACTAATTGCCAATATGTAAAAACGACCATTAGAGATGTTATTTGTGATCGATCAATTGGCATAAGATTGTTCATGAGCTTACTTAATGTCCGGTAGCCATCCCACTCTATTTATATAACCACAATTGAATTTTTTGAAAACCCCTTGTGTTAATTTATATCCTTATCCCCGAATTGTAGTAGCAAACCAACTCTATTTATATAACCGCCCAAATAATGTGAAAAATAAAAAGAAAATAAAACACGGGATTCTAAAAAAGAGCACATAATGATTGTTTAAAACTTTTTCAAGAGATTCTTCAGTTTCTTAGTGCCTATCTTGCTCTGCTACTCTCTCTCTCTCTCTCTCACTCTCACTATCTCTATCTGTCTCTTAGCATCTCTCTCTCTCTCTCTCTCTCTCTCTCTCTCTCTCTCTCTCTCTCTCTCTCTCAGACTTCAAATTTACAATCAAACCAGCATTCTTGAAATCCTCCAATTTCTTAGTATCATTTCTGCATTTCGAAGGTGAAAGTCTTGACTTTTTCTATGTGCCATTCCTCTGTCTGTTGCATTTAAATACATTCTGTTTGTTTTTTTATGCATTTATCTTCAAATTTTAGACGATCTTTAGTTAATTTGTGCATTTTCATTCGAAATATGCTTTCATATTCACTTGTGAAACTTGTACTGTGCTTTTGAACTAAAAAGGTGTCGTTCGGTTCATAGAAATGTACTTAGCATGGCGTTGATCTTTTACTTATGAACCTCCTTTTTTCAACGTTTAGTTTATTATTCTGATAATATTGTACAATTTCATAAAGTTTATTGGTATATTGTGTTTTCGAAGGAGTTATTTTGTCAATTGTTTCGATTTGGCATACATTTGCCTTTTGTCTAGGGTTTGATACTGAGCAACCACGGCCACAGAGAAAGTTCAAGAAACAAGCAATGGAAATGGAGAGCAATCACCTTCAAAGAGGTAAAAAAATATAATTCAAATGTTAAGTGTGTATTTATAGATTACATGCATACTTTCTTATTAATCGTTGCATATTTAGTGATCATTAGCTATAATATTTGTGATCGGTTTGCATACGTGCTTCACTATTGATGAATCTCACCACGTTGTTTGACAAAACTTTGAATTTTGCGACACTTTAAATGTTTCCTGCAAAAATTGTGGAAAAACTGTCCAGCAACTATTTTTCATACAGTCTGTGTAGTTTGTGATAGTTAGGAATGTAATTAGTGATCGTTAGATATGATATTAGTGATCCTTTTGGATATGTGTTTATCTCGTGAGGAATTTCAGGAGAATTTTTATACCAAATGACTTTTTAAAACTAATTAACTATTTGCTTCAAAAATGTATTTGCAAACCTTGGGTGAATTTTTTAATATTACATGTTCAGTTTGCGAGCAATACCTTTTTGGTGATCAATAGAGATATGATTGGTGATTATTAATGCTGCCATTGGTCATTAATAGAGGGATGATTGGTGATAATCCCTAATCCCACCACCGAGTGAATCACACACATGCACACACGGGTGCACGCGCACACATACACACACACACACACACACACACATATTACATATGTGACTTGTTAATTTACAAGCAATAGGAATTACTTTACTGATTAACATAATTTTTTTACTTACTATGATCTGCTAACAAAGTAGCCATCCATCGTTTATGATTACTAGGTGCATCATTGATGATCAGTAGTGTTCTTGTTGGTGATCAGTACAGTTATGATTGGTGATCAGGTCGTTTGCCATAACAATAGATGTATGCCTTGTTTGACATATTTATGATTGGTGATCAGTAGTGTTATGATTGGTGATCAATAGTGTTCTTGTTAGTGATCAGTAGTGTTCTTATTGGTGATCTGCTAACAAAGTGTTGCTTGGTGATCAGTACTGTTGTTGTTGGTGATTAGTAGAGTTATGATTACTGATGAGTAGTGTTTGTGATCAATAAATGTATACCTTGTTTGCCACAAATACACACAACTATAGTACATATAATAAACAACCCCCTTTATCATGTGGTCAGTATTTTCGATGAATGCAGATGTGATTAGTGATTTGAACTATGATTAATGATGCATTATATTAGATGAGTTCATTAAAGTATACTATATTGTTTTATCTTTTTTTTTTGGTATGTATGTTGTATACATAAATTTGTGGCTTCATTGCAGGCCTCAAAATGATCTTACCGAGGAATAAATTTCTGAAACAATAAAAGTTATCATTCAAGACGTCAACACTTTAAGTCTATCCAACAAAGAAGTGGAAATGTATTGCTCATACTAACTTACCTTTTTGTATAGTAACAATTTTCTGTTCAGCAAAGAAGTGAAAAGGAACACATTCTAATTATAGTACAACTTCAAAATGTGTTCACTAACTTGCCTTTTATAATCTGGAGTCTGAAAGTGGCTTTGGACGCAAAAGAATTGAGAAAGGGAATGATGAAAGAAGAGGACATGCTAAAAAAGTAGCAGCAGTGCTGGTGAAGGAAAAAAGCGTCGTTACAAAGTGTTTGCCCGGAAAATCAAGACTGGTGATGATGCTCCGATTGACTTTGATAAAGAAGACAATTTGGATGGCAACAAGGAATTCAAACATCAATCCCCGCCTAACGAACGACTATAAACGAAGGCAAGAGTGACATAAATGTTGAAAAGCAGTGCAATGCAGCTACCGGCAGTTGATAACTCACCTGAGAAAGCTGCAAAGCAAAAAGAGCGATGAACAACAACCCACTGAATTAGATAAAGAAAAGAGGGCTGATGAAAAGACGGAGATGAAGAATAAGGATAATGATGATAAGTCACTGGAGAAACTCCAACAAAAAGAACATCTTTTTTAAGAACCCCATCAAAAGCCGAAAAAGAAGAAGAAGACTGATAAGAAAGCGAAGATTGAGAGTAAGAACAACGAAGAGCTCACTCTAAAAAGCATGCACATGACAAGCAAATGGAGAAAGTAAAGGAAAAAGAGGGACTTCCCAACAAACCCGTGCACAAAGTTGCTGAGGAGAGGAAGCCTGGCAAAGACCACGCGGACAAGCCTATAAGAAAGAAGGCAAAGAGGGAGAAATTTTCACTGGATTACGAAAAGGGTGACGCGCCTGCACGAAAAAGTGTAGCAAAAGATGAGGAGAATAAGCAGAGCAACGAGCAAACAACAGCCAAAAACGCTCCAAGTAAGGATGAAGGTCATCAAAAATCTCCTAAGAAGCCCAAAGACAGAGAAAAACAAATTCAAAAAGCCCCCACCAAATTGGAGAAGAAGGAAAAGGGGGAGAAGAAAAAAGAAACAAAAAAGCACTAGCCTAAGGAAAAGCCACTAACTGATGGGCAATCAGAGAGGATGCGGCAGTTATCAAAGGCTGCAGTACAGAAACACCACGTATCTGACGTGGGACTTTCCAATAGTTTGGATTCAGAAGAAAATGATCCGACTTATGAATGCGGAGAGATCGATCATGACAACGACCAGATAGAAGCGAAGAAAGAGGTTGCCATTCATGAAACTGTAAAACCTGCCCGAAAGAAGAACAAGTGTTCATTATAATCTAAAGGCGATAGTGCTGCTTTGGTGCTAGTGAAACTAACCAGCTTAGTGAAGGACCTTTAATTTGTACATGAAGTGCGGGCTTTAAAATTTGAGGAGGATGCCAGTGAAAAGAGAACATACCATAAGGCATTCATTACTAGAATGACTACACCTTCATTCTCATCTGTAGTGGCACAGCTGAACGAAGCTCAGGCTGAGGTGGTTAGATCAATGGGTTTTGCTTCCTTGTTAAAAGTTAATCTGAAGCAAATCCCAGGAACGTTTTCGATGATCCATATGCTATCTGCTTCAGGCTTCCAGATGGGCAAAAGTTTTCGATCATAACATTCGATGTGTATGTGACCCTAGGTGTACCTTTCGGGGGAAGGGAAATCATCAAAATCACCAAGTCTTCCATAGATGAAGAATATGATGAGGTGCACGTGGCATGGCTCAAGGAATGGAAAATTGAGCGAAATGCCCCAGAACTCACTCGAATGCCGGAGTTCATTCTCGCCAAAAAGGACGAGGGCGAGAGCTTTAAGAGGAATTTCATCATATATTTGGTTAACTTCTTTTTCAGCGAACTGAAGAACCACTATTGCAACAAGTCCATCCTAAAATTTGTTAAGGATGTTAGCGACATTGCATCCCTGGACTGGTGCCAGTTCGTACTGGATAAGTTGATCACCAGTGTTAGGAACTACAAGAAGAGTACGACTGCGCATTTAGATGATCCGCTCTTCCTCTTTATGGTCAGTTCCCCTATTCAACAATGTAGCCCTTGGTAAAATTTGTGATCAACATAAGGAAACACAGTGATCATTAAAAAATCGAATGCATTAGTGATCAACGGTTAAATGACTAGGGATCAATAACATGTGCTTTAATGATCAATAAGTTATGCATCAGTGCTCAACTGTTGATACCTATGTAAGTAACCTAATTCCTTATACTAAGTATTTTTTTTTTTATGTTTCTATATTTGCGAATGCTGTATGTTGTGATTTTCCGCAAGCGCACCATTTATCGCCGTAATACTAACGGGTGTCGATTCTCAGGGATGGTTGCGAACTTTGGCTACCAAAAATTCGAAACTAAATTAAAACTAAATGCTAAAATTAACCAACACCAAGGTCAAGTTATTCCTCAGATTACTATATTAAAGAAACAAAATTGATTCTTGGAATTGCAAACTATACACTTGCAAAATAAGGATCACCAAACTGTATGAATTTGAATTGACCAACACTTGGATGTAATGGCTTCATGAACTTAAGAACTAGATGCAGAGGAACGCGAAACACAGAGGAAAATGAAGCAGAGCAAAGCAAAACCCAGAAAAATTCGATTTAAACCTAGCAAATTGAATGGCAATCTTAATCGACCTGGAAAGAAAACCAAGCACTATGGGAACAGGGTATCCAAAATCGAAACCGGGAAAGTGACCTAAACAATTAAAAGTTGCTTTGAACAATTTCGAATTAAAAATTGAATTAAAAACTGAAACCTTAATCTGAAATAAAAATTAAAAACTAAGAACTGAATCTAATTACTACCCTCTACTGCCCCCCTCCTCTGCTACTCGAACTCCATTAAAAGCCTACAAAAAATGAAGACCCCTCCCCCTCTTTGTTTGCCCTTCAATCAATTCTTATAACTAACCGTTTGATGATGGCAATGATGGTCGATAATTAAGGAGGAGAGGGAGGATAATGAAATGCCATGGCCATGACCCTCGGGTTCTCTGGGTTAGAAACCGAAGAAGAAGAAGAAAAGAAGGCAGAGGAAGATGGAAAGGCATGGTGCTCTGTTCCCCTATTTTGGTTATGGTATTGCACGCAGAAAACGAAGAAGAAGAACAATAGCAAGGGGAGGGCTGGCTGGATCATGTGCAAGGCATACGATCATTTAAGTGAAAGAGAGACATGCTGCTAGGCCCCAAAAAAAAACCTAGACAGGCCCACAAGAGAAAGCAAGGAGAAAGAAAAGAAAGAAAAGAGAGGGGAGACCGGGTTGGCCTCGTGCTGGGCCAGGCCCACACAGATATGGAGAGGAGAGGGAAGAGAGAGAATGGGAGGAGGAAGGGAGTGTGGATTGGATCGGGAAGGCCTGGACATGCACAAAATGGGCCATGGAGCTGGGCTTCAATCCATTGCCTGACGCAATTCCCCCTTCTTTCTTTTTGACAAGCCATTTTCTTCAAATTTTCAAATTCCTACAAAATATACAAAATATTTATTAAAATCCTAATCTAATAATGTATTTTGAGCAAATATTAAATAATAAAAGGGGATAAAATATCATAATTTATGCTTTAACAAATACCCCCACACCTAAGTTTTGCTCGTCCTCGAGTAAAACAAAACTAAAAATCCTAGAAAAAAAAATAAAGCAAAATCCTAACTCACTTTCGTAGGAATCACGGTTGCACTTAGCATGTGCAACAAGTCCTTTAAACCCCTAGGTTGTCCTTAGTGGACGAGTAAGGTCTCATGAGGGTTTGTAGAAGATATACCCACAAAATCTGTAAAAGAAAACATAAACAGAAACTCGAAAATCCTTTTTTTTTGGTTTTTTTTTTCAAAAATTAATATGTACAAAACTGAGGAAAGATATATACACATTCTAATCAATTAAATCACCCATGTAGCAAAAATATTGGCTTGAATATAAACAAAATGTACTCATTAAGGCTCTCTACCCCATGAATGATATCAAAATACTAACTTTTTGCCTCAGTGGACATTAAGGCTTGGAATCCATCCCAGTGCTTGTGTGCATGTGTATCATCATCCAAGGGCTTAGGCTTACCAAAATCAAACTTAATCCTACTTGACTGACACAAACTTCATTACTGACTTATTAACATAGGAAGCAAGTTTTCCCAATAGCAGTATAGCCTCAAAAGGCAACATCCAGTAGCGCATACCTCAAAGGGATACTTGTCATTCCAAGTTTTATTTCGTTTCCTTTTTCTATTCTTTCTTTTTTTTCCTCTTTTTTTTTCATTTTTTTCATTCTCATGTTTTTCTCTCTTTTCCCCCCTTTTTTTCCAATAAAAACGAAAGTAATTGTGTCAAAAACAAGTAGGAGAGCTGATCGTGGAAAACTAGGACCTTAAGACAATGAGGATGATATAAATAGGGATTAAATTACACAGCGATAATGAAGAAATAGGGTTAGAATTAGGACTAAGAATGACACACTGAGGATGGAGACCTAACATGCACATCATGCTTACATATAAGCTAATAGCCAAAGCACAGGGAATTTAAGCTAATCAGAATAGTATTAAGCTTCCCCAAAAACAAAATGAAAATCTTTTTGAATTTTTCAAATTTTCAATTTTTTTTTCAAATCAAATATTTTCAAAATTTTTTCAAAGTTTCAAACTTTCCCCACCCCCACACCTAAATCTCACAATATCCTCATTGGGGGTGAAAAGAAACATAAAATACAACCAAAAAGAAAAATAAATATATAAAAGGAAAAGGAGACTGAAAAAGAAAGGAAAAGGCAAGGCTCTAAAACTCAAAAAAGTAAACAAAAATAAAAGAGAGCCACAAATATATACAAAAGAAAACAAAATGGAAAAGAGGAGATAAAAAGAAACGTTTATACCAGGTCAGGTGTTGAATTACACCTAAGCTATAGCCTCCAGAAATCCACACAAATAGAGGCCTATGGAGCATCAGCCACTCCATATCAAATGGAACATCGCTACTTAAATCAAAACTCATTAAAGTACGAAGTAGCTTGTCAAATACAGAAGACCAACTCTCAATAAGATCAGCGCAGAAGAAATAAGAAAGTTGGCGCCAAGTAAAGTACATTCACCTTATCAATGCAGCATAAGTAAGGGCCCGTTTCAATTTGTCAAATAGTTGGGCCCAATAAGGAAATAGATGGACATACTTAAAATCAGCCAGTAGGTGGGTCATCAGCCTAGAAATCGGGTTATCATGAATGAGCACTCTAGGCAAAATAGTGGGTGCAAAGTTCATAAATCTGTTAAGTCCAATATGCGTATAAATATGGTCCAAAGCAAATTTCTTATTGGCAATGCTCTCAGACTCAACAAGTTCAAACTTGCGGTTTCCCAAAAGGAGGTCAGTTTAGATGGGTTCAAAAGAAAAAGATTCATATTCGGCACACAGGTCTACATCCAAACCCACTTTGACATCAAACCCACTTGAAAAAGATTCATACTCTATAGAAAGAATATCATCGTCGAATTTCAAAGTAGTGGGTTCAATTACCTGCACAATTGTCTCCTATAAAATTGTATCGTCTAACTCATCGAAATCACAAATGCTCAATTTCAGGTGTGACGCTCATATTTAATTCACTAACAGTCTCAAGGTCTTCACCCTCCTCAAACTCACGAGAATGATGAAAAGGGGCGCGTGGGTCGGCAGAAACTAGGACATCCTCAGTGACGTCCGTAGGTAAGCTAGTTTGAGGTGCAAGGTTTTGTGATAGAGATGTAAAGAAGTCCCTCTCTTGCTCTACACTAGGCAAAGGCATGTCATTATTCAAATCGGGTCGAGTGAGATAAGAGGGCTCAAAATCATCATAGAGACTAACTTCATGTTTAGGAAATCCTAAACTGGAGTCAAGCTCATTAGAATTCTTCCTACTTTGATTAAAACATTGAGAATATTCAGCAATTCTCACTTTCATGTTCTCTATCATTTTATCAGTCAATTCATTTATCTTCTTTTCCACACTTGCACAGGTAGCATCAACATAAGCACAGTATGGACAGTTACAAGTATCATGATCATAAGAGTCATAATATTCACACAAAATAGGGGACACACAAGAATAAGAAGGGTCATGTGAATCTATAAAATTATCCTGAGGGTAAGGACTAACAGGAATAACAGACTCACTATGAAGCGGGTAACCAAAATTCTTCTAAGCTTGTTTAAGCTTGTAAGTATCCCAAGCTAATTTTTCAAAGAAATCCCAAACTTCATCTTGAGTTTTAGATAACAATCCTAATACACCTCCAGGACAATTGGACTCAGTATAACACCAAGATTCAGAATTCAGACCCATAGCGATGACCTCATAAATTTTCTATTTTTGAAAATTTTGATTCAGTTGAGCACGACAATCATTAAGTCGCGATAAATAGCTCCAGAAAGGTTCATGCTCAAATTGTTGGAAATTAAAAACTGGCATTCTTAAATCTAGTGTTTTTTTTCAATTTTAAGAATTTTTCATTTTTTTTGGATTTTCAAGTTTTTATTTTTTTAACTTTTTTTTAGGAAAGAAAATGCATTTAGGACACTATCTAAAAACCAATGACTAAAACAAAAACAAGAGACTCAAATAATTAAGTGAACAAAACAAAATAAACTAACAAAAATAAAACTGTGCTACCAAAATAAAAGAAAGACCAAAATGACTCAAACATCACAAAAAATATAAAATGAACACAAACACAAAAGAAGAGCATTTTCTTAATTTTTTTTCTTATTGACACACAAAAATGGAAATAGAAATAAACTCAATCTAAAACAAAAACAAAAACAAAAACACAACTGAAACTAAAACAAAATAGAAAATAAACTAAAACCTAAACAAGCCAAATCTAAAGAATAAAACTAAAACTGAAAATAAAACTCCCAAAATTAGAACTAAATAGATAGAAAATTCCACACAATCACAAGGGACATAAGTATATTTTTTCTTGAATTTTTTCTGTCCCCAAACAGTGCAGAAGAATGCAAACAGATTATTAAGTCTAAAATTCACAGAAAAATCATGACAGTTCCAAAACTTCCACAAAAATTCACACAAACTCTAAACATTATGCTGAACCTAGGACAAATATCAAAATAGCAAAAATCACATCAGAATTGGCCCAGAAAATTCGAACAGAGTGCTAAAATTAGAGAAAAATCTGCACTGAGCTTTAATTTCTGGATCAGTTCAACCTTGGATCTTTGTGCTGCACATAAACCAAATGCATTAGTATTGTTTTTTTTTTTTCCTCAGCAACCAATAAATTCTAAACTAAAACTAATCTCGACAAATACCAAAAATTGAAATACTAACTAAATTCAAAATGAAAACTAAACTAAATTACGAAAACGAAATAATGACTTAATAGAAACTAAAAATCACAACCCTAAGATTAAAACGAAAATGACTCGAATGACTCTAATAATTAAACTATGACATGGGGCAACCTAATTTCACAAACTCATTCTTGGTAATTTCACCAAAAACTTGTTGTGATTTTCCACAAGTGCACGGTTTATGGCTGTAATACTAACGGGTGTCGATCCTCAGGAATGGTTGTGAACTTTGGTTACCAAAAATTCTAAACTAAATTAAAACTAAATGCTAAAATTAACCAACACCAAGGTCAAGTTATTCCTCAAATTAATAGATTAAATAAACAAAATTGATTCTTGAAATTGCAAACCATACACTTGCAAAATTAACCATCAGATACTGGTACAACTTTGCAGAAATGAGTTCCTTCCAACAGGGTGATCAACTGTACACAGAATAGTGATCAGATGGCATAATAATGGTGATCAAAGCATACCTCATTAATGATCAAATTTCCAATCAACTATATTTATGATTCAAGTTATATACAAAACTAACTAATTGCCAATATGTAAAAATGACCATTAGAGATGTTGTTTGTGATCGATTAATTGGCATAAAATTGTTCATGAGCTTACTTAATGTCCGATAGCCATCCCACTGTATCTATATAACCACAATTGAATTTTTTGAAAACCCCTTGTGTTAATTTATATCCTTATCCCCTAATTTTGGTAGCCAACCACCTCTATTTATATAACTGCCCAAATAATGTGAAAAATAAAAAGAAAATAAAACACGGGATTCTAAAAAAGAGCGCATAATGATTGTTTAAAACTTTTTCAAGAGACTCTTTAGTTTCTTAGTGCCTATCTTGCTCTGCTACTCTCTCTCTCTCTCTCACTCTCACTATCTCTATCTGTCTCTTAGCATCTCTATCTCTCTCTCGATCACTCTCTCCCTCTCTCAGACTTCAAATTTGCAATCAAACCAGCATTCTTGAAATCCTTCAATTTCTCAGTATCATTTCTGCATTTCGAAGGTGAAAGTCTTGGCTTTTTCTATGTACCATTCCTCTGTCTGTTGCGTTTAAATACATTCTGTTTGTTTTTTTATGCATTTATCTTCGATTTTTAGACGATCTTTGGTTAATTTGTGCATTTTCATTCGAAATATGCTTTCACATTCACTTGTGAAACTTGTACTCTGCTTTTGAACTAAAAAGGTGTCGTTCGGTTCATAGAAATGTACTTAGCATGGCGTTGACCTTTTACTTATGAACCTCCATTTTTCAACGTTTAGTTTATTATTCTGATAATATTGTACAATTTCATGAAGTTTATTGGTATAGTGTGTTTTCGAAGGAGTTATTTTGTCAATTCTTTCGGTTTGACATACATTTGCTTTTTATCTAGGGTTTGATACTGAGGAACCACGGCCACAGAGAAAGTTCAAGAAACAAGCAATGGAAATGGAGAGCAATCACCTTCAAAGAGGTAAAAAAATGTAATTCAAATGTTAGGTGTGTATTTGTCGATTACATGCATACTTTCTTATCAATCGTTGCATATTTAGTGATCATTAGCTATAATATTTGTGATCGGTTTGCATACGTGCTTCACTATTGATGAATCTCACCACGTTGTTCGACAAAACTTTCAATTTTGTGATACTTTAAATGTTTCCTGCAAATATTGTGGAAAAACTGTCCAGCAACTGTTTTTCATACAATCTGTGTAGTTTGTGATTGTTAGGAATATAATTAGCGATCGTTAGAAATGATATTAGTGATCCTTTTGGATATGTGTATATCTGGTGAGGAATTTCTAGGAGAATTGTTATACCAAATGACTTTTTTAAACTAATTAACTATTTGCTTCAAAAATGTATTTGCAAACCTTGGGTGAATTTTTTTAATATTACATGTTCAGTTTGTGAGCAATACTTTTTTGGTGATTAATAGAGATATGATTGGTGATTATTAATGCTGCCATTGGTCATTAATACAGGGATGAATGGTGATAATCCCTAATCCCACCACTGAGTGAATCACACACATGCACACACGCGCGTGCGTGCACACACACACACACATACACACACACACACACACACACACACACACACACACATATTCCATATGTGACTTGTTAATTTACAAGCAATAGGAAGCACTTTACTGATTAACATAATTTTTTTACTTACTATGATCTGCTAACAAAGTAGCCATCCCTCGTTTGTGATTACTAGGTGTATCATTGATGATCAGTAGTGTTCTTGTTGGTGATCAGTACAGTTATGATTGGTGATCAGGCCGTTTGCCATAACAATAGATGTATGCCTTGTTTGACATATTTATGATTGGTGATCAGTAGTGTTATGATTGGTGATCTGCTAACAAAGTGTTGATTGGTGATCAGTAGTGTTCTTGTTGGTGATCAGTATAGTTATAATTGGTGATCAATAGTGTTCTTGTTAGTGATCAGTAGTGTTCTTATTGGTGATCTGCTAACAAAGTGTTGATTGGTGATCAGTACTATTGTTGTTGGTGATCAGTAGAGTTATGATTACTGACAAGTAGTGTTTGTGATCAATAGATGTATACCTTGTTTGCCATAAATACACACAGCTATAGTACATATAATAAACAACCCCCTTTATCATGTGGTCAGTATTTTCGATGAATGCAGTTGTGATTAGTGATTTGAACTATGATTAATGATGCATTATATTGGATGAGTTCATTAAAGTATGCTATATTGTTTTATCTTTTTTTTTTGGTATGCGTGTTGCATACATAAATTTGTGGCTTCACTGCAGGCCTCAAAATGATCCTGCCAGGGAATAAATTTCTGAAACAATAAAAGTTATCATTCAAGACGTTAACACTTTAAGTCTGTCCAACAAAGAAGTGGAAATGTATTGCTCATACTAACTTACCTTTTTGTATAGTAACAATTTTCTGTTCAGCAAAGAAGTGAAAAGGAACACATTCTAATTATAGTACAACTTCAAAATTTGCTCACTAACTTGCCTTTTATAATCTGGAGTCTGAAAGTGGCTTTGGACGCAAAAGAATTGAGAAAGGGAATGATGAAAGAAGAGGACATGCTAAAAAAGTAGCAGCAGTGCTGGTGAAGGAAAAAAGCGTCGTTACAAAGTGTTTGCCCGAAAAATCAAGACTGGTGATGATGCTCCGATTGACTTTGATGAAGAAGACAATTTGGATGGCAACAAGGAATTCAAACATAAATCCCCGCCTAACGAACGACTATAAACGAAGGCAAGAGTGACATAAATGTTGAAAAGCAGTGCAATGCAGCTACCGACACCTAATAACTCACCTGAGAAAGCTGCAAAGCAAAAGAGCGATGAATAACAACCCACTGAATTAGATAAAGAAAAGAGGGCTGATGAAAAGACGGGGATGGAGAATAAGGATAATGATGATAAGTCACTGGAGAAACTCCAACAAAAAGAACATCTTTCTTAAGAACCCCCTCAAAAGCCGAAAAAGAAGAAGAAGACTGATAAGAAAGCGAAGATTGAGAGTAAGAACAACGAAGAGCTCACTCTAAAAAGCATAGACATGACAAGCAAATGGAGAAAGCAAAGGAAAAAGAGGGACTTCCCAACAAATCTGTGCACAAAGTTGCTGAGGAGAGGAGGCCTAGCAAAGACCACGCGGACAAGCCTATAAGAAAGAAGGCAAAGAGGGAGAAATTTTCACTAGATTACGGAAAGAGTGACGAGCCTGCACGGAAAAGTGTAGCGAAAGGTGAGGAGAATAAGTAGGGCAGCGAGCAAACAACTGCCAAAAACGCTCCAAGTAAGGATGAAGGTCATCAAAAATCTCCTAAGAAGCCCAAAGACAGAGAAAAACAAATTCAAAAAGCCCCCACCAAATTGGAGAAGAAGGAAAAGGGGGAGAAGAAAAAAGAAACAAAAAAGCACTAGCCTAAGGAAAAGCCACTAACTGATGGGCAATCAGAGAGGATGCGGCAGTTATCAAAGGCTGCAGTACAAAAACACCACGTATCTGACGTGGGACTTTCCAACAGTTTGGATTCAGAAGAAAATGATCCGACTTATGAATGCGAAGAGGTTGATCATGACAACAACCAGATAGGGGCGAAGAAAGAGGTTGCCATTCATGAAACTGTAAAACCTGCCCGAAAGAAGAATAAGTGTTCATTATACTCTAAAGGCAATAGTGCTACTTTGGTGCTGGTGAAACCGACCAGCTCAGTGAAGGACCTTTAATTTGTACATGAAGTGCGGGCTTTAAAATTTGAGGAGGATGCCAGTGAAAAGAGAACATACCATAAGGCATTCATTACTAGAATGACTACACCTTCATTCTCATCTGTAGTGGCACAGTTGAACGAAGCTCAGGTTGAGGTGGTCAGATCAATGGGTTTTACTTCCTTGTTAAAAGTTAATCTGAAGCAAATCCCAGGAACGTTTTCGATGATCCATATGCTGTCTGCTTCAGGCTTCCAGATGGTCAAAAGTTTTTAGTCATAACATTCGATGTGTATGTGACCCTAGGTGTACCTTTCGGGGGAAGGGAAATCATCAAAATCACCAAGTCTTCCACAGATGAAGAATATGATGAGGTGCACGTGGCATGGCTCAAGGAATGGAAAATTGAGCGAAATGCCCCAGAACTCACTCGAATGCCGGAGTTCATTCTCGCCAAAAAGGACG
Organism: Carnegiea gigantea; assembly: GCA_029747015.1. NCBI lineage: Eukaryota > Viridiplantae > Streptophyta > Magnoliopsida > Caryophyllales > Cactaceae > Carnegiea > Carnegiea gigantea. The sequence goes on along the minus strand of JAKOGI010000135.1, from coordinate 75,863 downwards.
AGGGCGAGAGCTTTAAGAGGAATTTCATCATGTATTTGGTTAACTTCTTTTTCAGCGAACTGAAGAACCACTATTACAACGAGTCCATCCTGAAATTTATCAAGGATGTTGGTGACATTGCATCCCTGGACTGGTGCCAGTTCGTACTGGATAAGCTGATCACCAGTGTAAGGAACTATAAGAAGAGTATGACTGCAAAAGGGGTGCATTTAGATGATCCGCTCTTCCTCTTTATGGTCAGTTCTCCTATTCAACAATGCAGCCCTTGGTAAAATTTGTGATCAACATAAGGAAACACAGTGATCATTATAAAACCGAATGCATTAGTGATCAACAATTAAATGACTAGGGATCAATAACATGTGCTTTAGTGATCAATAAGTTATGCATCAGTGCTCAACTGTTGATACCTATGTAAGTAACCTAATTCCTTGTACTAAGTATTTTTTTTGATGTTTCTATATTTGCGAATGCTGTATGTTGTGATTTTCCGCAAGTGCACCATTTATCGCCGTAATACTAAAGGGTGTCGATTCTCAGGGATGGTTGCGAACTTCAGTTACCAAAAATTCTAAACTAAATTAAAACTAAATGCTAAAATTAACCAACACCAAGGTCAAGTTATTCCTCAGATTAATAGATTAAAGAAATAAAATTGATTCTTGGAATTGCAAACCTTACACTTGCAAAATAAGGATCACCAAACTGTAATGAATTTGAATTGACCAACACTTGGATGTAATGGCTTCATGAACTTAAGAACTAGATGCAGAGGAACACGAAACATAGAGGAAAATGAAGCAGAGCAAAGCAAAACCCAGAAAAATTCGATTTAAACCTAGCAAATTGAATGGCAATCTTAATCAACCTGGAAAGAAAACCAAGCACTATGGGAATAGGGCATCCAAAACCAAAACCGGGAAAGTGACCTAAACAATTAAAAGTTGCTTTGAACAATTTCGAATTCAAAATTGAATTAAAAACTGAAACCTTAATCTGAAACAAAAATTGAAAACTAAGAACTGAATCTAATTATTGCCCTCTACTGCTCCCGTCCTCTACTACTCGAACTCCATTAAAAGCCTACAAAAAACGCAGACCCCTCCCCCTCTTTGTTTGCCCTTCAATCAATTCTTATAACTGACCGTTTGATGATGCTAATGATGGTGGATAATTAAGGAGCAGAGGGAGGATAATGAAATACCATGCCATGACCCTCGGGTTCTCTGGGTTAGAAATCGAAGAAGAAGAAGAAGAAAAGAAGGCAGAGGAAGATGGAAAGGCATGGTGCTTTGTTCCCTTGTTTTGGTTATGGTGCAGCACGAAGAAAACGAAGAAGAAGAACAATAGGAAGGGGAGGGTTGGCTGGATCATGTACAAGGCATACGATCATTTAAGTGAAAGAGAGACATGCTGTTGGGCCAGAAAAAAAAAACCCTAGACAGGCCCACAAGAGAAAGCAAGGAGAAAGAAAAGAAAGAAAAGAAAGAAAAGAGAGGGGAGACCGAGCTGGCCCTGTGCTGGGCCAGGCCCACACAGCTATGGAGAGGAGAGGGAAGAGAGAGAATGGGAGGAGGAAGGGAGTGCGGATTGGATCGGGAAGGCTTGGGCATGCACGAAATGGGCCATGGAGCTAGGCTTCAATCCATTGCCTGACGCAATCCCCCCTTCTTTCTTTTTGACAAGCCATTTTCTTCATATTTCCAAATTCCTACAAAATATACAAAATATTTATTAAAATCCTAATCTAATAATTTATTTTGAGCAAATATTAAATAATAAAAGGGGATAAAATATCATAATTTATGCTTTAACAAATACCCCCGCACCTAAGTTTTGCTCGTCCTCGAGTAAAACAAAACTAAAAATCCTTGGAAAAAAATAAAACAAAATCCTAACTCACTTTCGTAGGAATCACGGTTGCACTTAGCATATGCAACAAGTCCTTTAAACCCCTAGGTTATCCCTAGTGGACGAGTAAGGTCTCCTGAGGGTTTGCAGAAGATATACCCACAAAATCTGTAAAAGAAAACATAAACAGAAACCCAAAAATCCTTTTTTTTGGGTTTTTTTTCCTTCAAAAATTAATATGTACAAAACCGAGGAAAGATACATACACATTCTAATCAACTAAATCGCCCATGTAGCAAAAACATTGGCTTGAATATAAACAAAATGTACTCATCAAGGCTCTCTACCCCATGAATGATATCAAAGTACTAACTTTTCGCCTCACTGGACATTAAGGCTTGAAATCCATCCCAGTGCTTGTGTGCATGTGTATCATCATCCTAGGGCTTAGGTTTATCAGAATCAAACTTAATCCTACTTGACTGACACAAACTTCATTACTGACTTATTAACATAGGAAGCAAGTTTTTCCAGTAGCAGTATAGCCTCAAAAGGTAACATCCAGTAGCGCATACCTCAAAGGGATACTTGTCATTCCAAGTTTTATTTCATTTCCTTTTTCTATTCTTTCTTTTTTTCTCTCATTTTCTTTTTTTTTCTTTTTTTTTTCATTTTTCTCATTCTCATGTTTTTCTCTCTTTTTCTCCCTTTTTTTCTAATAAAAACGAAAGTAATTGTGTCAAAAACAAGTGGGAGAGCTGATCATGGAAAACTAAAACCTTAAGACAATGAGCATGATATAAATAGGGATTAAATTACACAGCGATAATGAAGAAATAGGGTTAGAATTAGGACTAAGAATGACACACTGAGGATGGAGACCTAACATGCACATCATGCGTACATACAGGCTAATAGTCAAAGCATAGGGAATTTAAGCTGATCAGAATAGTACTAAGCTTTCCCAAAAAACAAAACAAAAATCTTTTTGAATTTTTCAAATTTTCAATTTTTTTTTTCAAATCAAATTTTTTCAAAATTTTTTCAAAGTTTCAAACTTTCCTCACCCCCACACCTAAATCTCACAATATCCTCATTGGGGGTGAAAAGAAACATAAAATACAACCAAAAAGAAAAGTAAATATATAAAAGGAAAAAGAGACTCAAAAAGAAAGAAAAAGGCAAGGCTCTAAAACTCAAAAAAGAAAACAAAAATAAAAGAAAGCCACAAATATATACAAAAGAAAACAAAATGGAAAAGAGGAGATAAAAAGAAACGTTTATACCAGGTCAGGTGTTGAATTACACCTAAGCTATAACCTCCAGAAATCCATACAAATAGAGGCCTATGGAGCATCAGCCACTCCATATCAAATGGAACATCGCTACTTAAATCAAAACTCGTTAAAGTATGAAGTAGCTTGTCAAATATAGAAGACCAACTCTCAATAAGATCAACGCAGAAGAAATAAGAAAGTTGGCGCCAAGTAAAGTACATCCACCTTATCAATGCAGCATAAGTAAGGGCCCATTTCAATTTATCAAATAGTTGGGCCCAATAAGGAAATAGATGGACATACTTAAAACCAGCCAGCAGGTGGGTCATCGGCGTAGAAATCGGGTTATCATGAATGAGCACTCTAGGCAAAATAGTGGGTGCAAAGTTCATAAGCCTATTAAGTCCAATATGCATATAAGTCTGGTCTAAAGCAAATTTCTTATTGGCAATGCTCTCAGACTCAACAAATTCAGACTTGCAGTTTCCGAAAAGGAGGTCAGTTTGGATGGTTTCAAAAGAAAAAGATTCATATTCGGCACATAGGTCTACATCCAAACCCACTTCGGCATCAAACCCACTTGAAAAAGATTCATACTCTGTAGAAAGAATATCATCGTCGAATTTCAAAGTAGTGGGTTCAATTACCTGCACAATCGCCTCCTGTAAAATAGTATCGTCTGACTCATCGAAATCACAAATGCTCAATTTCAGGTGTGACGCTCATATTTAATTCACTCGCAGTCTCAAGGTCTCCACCCTCCTCAAACTCACTAGAATGATGAAAAGGGGCGAGTGGGTCGGCAGAAACTAGGACATCCTCAGTGACGTCCGTAGGTAAGCTAGTTTGAGGTGCAAGGTTTTATGATAGAGATGTAAGGAAGTCCCTTTCTTGCTCTACACTAGGCAAAGGCATGTCATTATTCAAATCGGGTCGAGTGAGATAAGAGGGCTCAAAATCATCATAGAGATTAACTTCATGTTTAGGAAATCCTAAACTAGAGTCAGGCTCATTAGAATTCTCCCTACTTTGATTAAAACATTGAGAATATTCAGCAATTCTCACTTTCATGTTCTTTATCATTTTATCAGTCAATTCATTTATCTTCTTTTCCACACTTGCACAGGTAGCATCAACATAAGCACGGTATAGACAGTTACAAGTATCATTATCATAAGAGTCATAATATTCACACAAAACAGGGGACACACAAGAATATAAAGGGTCATGTGAATCTATAAAATTATCCTGAGGGTAAGGACTAACAGGAATAACAGACTCACTATGAAGTTGGTAACCAAAATTCTTCTAAGCTTGTTTAAGCTTGTAAGTATCCCAAGCTAATTTTTCAAAGAAATTCCAAACTTCATCTAGAGTTTTAGATAACAATCTTAATATACCTCCAGGATAATTGGACTCAATATAACCCCAAGATTCAGAATTCAGACCCACAGTAATGACCTCATAAATTTTCCATTTTTAAAAATTTTGATTCAGTTGAGCACGACAATCATTAAGTCGCGATAAATAGCTCCAGAAAGGTTTATGCTCAAATTGTGGGAAATTAAAAACTGGCATTCCTTAATCTAGTGTTTTTTTCCATTTTAAGAATTTTTCATTTTTTTTGGATTTTCAAGTTTTATTTTTTTAACTTTTTTTAGGAAAGAAAATGCATTTAGGATACTATTTACAAACCAATGACTAAAACAAAAACGAGAGACTCAAATAATTAAGTGAACAAAACAAAATAAACTAACAAAAATGAAACTATGCTACCGAAATAAAAGAAAGACTAAAATGACTCAAACATCACACAAAATATAAAATGAACACAAACACAAAAGAAGAGCATTTTTTAATTTTTTTTCCTTGTTGACACACAAAAATGGAAATAGAAATAAACTCAATCTAAAACAAAAACAAAAATGGAAACACAACTGAAACTAAAACAAAATAGAAAATAAACTAAAACCTAAACAAGCCAAATCTAAAGAATAAAACTAAAGCTAAAAATAAAACTCCCAAAATTAGAACTAAATAGACAGAAAATTCCACACAATCACAAGGAACATAAATATATTTTTTCTTGAATTTTTTCTATCCCCAAATAGTGCAGAAAAATGCAAACAGATTATTAAGTCTAAAATTCACAGAAAAATCATGACAGTTCCAAAACATCCACAAAACGTCACACAAACTCTAAACATTACGCTGAATCTAGGACAAATATCAAAATAGCAAGAATCACATCAGAATTGGCACAGAAAATTCGAACAGAGTGCTGAAATTAGAGAAAAATCTGCACTGAGCTTTAATTTCTGGATCAGTTCAACATTGAATCTTTGTGCTGCACATAAACCAAATGCATTAGTATTGTTTTTTTTTTTTTTCCTCAGCAGCCAATAAATTCTAAAATAAAACTAATCTCGACAAATATCAAAAATTGAAATACTAACTAAATTCAAAATGAAAACTAAACTAAATTACGAAAACGAAATAATGACTTAATAGAAACTAAAAATCACAACTCTAAAATTAAAACGAAAATGACTCGAACGACTCTAATAATTAAACTATGACATGAGGCAACCTAATTTCACAAACTCATTCCTGACAATTTCACCAAAAACTTGTTGTGATTTTCCACAAGCGCACGGTTTATTATCGTAATACTAACAGGTGTCGATCCTCAGGGATGGTTGTGCACTTTGGTTACAAAAATTCTAAACTAAATTAAAACTAAATGCTAAAATTAACCAACACCAAGGTTAAGTTATTCCTCAAATTAATAGATTAAATAAACAAAATTGATTCTTGAAATTGCAAACCAAACACTTGCAAGATAAGGATCACCAAACTATAATGAATTTGAATTGACCAACACTTGGATGTAATGGCTTCATGAACCTAAGAACTAGATGCAGAGGAACACGAAACACAGAGGAAAACGAAATAGAGCAAAGCAAAACCCAGAAAAATTCAATTTTAACCTAGCAAACTGAATGGCAATCTTAATCAACCTGGAAAGAAAACCAAGCACTATGGGAATAGGGCATTCAAAATCGAAACTGGGAAAGTGAACTGAACAATTGAAAGTTGCTTTAAGCAATTTCGAATTCAAAATTGAACTAAAAACTGAAACCTTAATCTAAAACAAAAATTGAAAACTGAGAACTGAATCTAATTACTACCCTCTACTGCCTCCCTCCTCTGCTAAAACCCTGCGAAAAATACCGACCCCTCCCCCTCTTTGTTTGCCCTTCAATCAATTCTTGTAACTAACCGTTTGATGATGGCAATGATGGTGGATAATTAAGGAGGAGAGGGAGGATAATGAAATACCATGGCTGTGACCCTCAGGTTCTCTGGGTTAGAAGCAGAAGAAGAAGAAGAAGAAGAAGAAGAAGAAGAAGAAGGCAGAGGAAGATGGAAAGGCATGGTGCTCTGTTCCCCTGTTTTGGTTATGGTGCTGCACGAAGAAAACGAAGAAGAAGAACAATAGGAAGGGGACGGCTGGCTGGATCATGTGCAAGGCATATGATCATTTAAGTGAAAGAGAGACATGCTGCTGGGCCAAGAAAAAAAACCTAGATAGGCCCACAAGAGAAAGCAAGGAGAAAGAAAAGAAAGAAAAGAGAGGGGAGACCGAGCTGGCCTCGTGCTGGGCTAGGCCTACGTAGCTATGGAGAGGAGAGGGAAGAGAGAGAATGGGAGGAGGAAGGGAGTGCGGACTGGACCGGGAAGGCCTGGGCATGCACGAAATGGGCCATGGAGCAGGGCTTTAATCCATTGCCTGACGCAATCCACCCTTCTTTCCTTTTGACAAGCCGTTTTCTTCAAATTTCCAAATTCCTACAAAATATACAAAATATTTATTAAAATCCTAATCTAATAATTTATTTTGAGCAAATATTAGATAATAAAAGGGATAAAATATCATAATTTATGCCTTCACAAATACCCCCACACCTAAGTTTTGCTCGTCCTTGAGTAAAACAAAACTAAAAATCTTAGAAAAAGAAAATAAAGCAAAATCTTAACGCACTTTCGTAGGAATCACAGTTGCACTTAGCATGTGCAACAAGCCCTTTAAACCCTTAGGTCACCCCTAGTGGACGAGTAAAGTCTCGTGAGGTTTTGTAGAAGATATACCCACAAAATCTATAAAAAAAACATAAACAGAAACTCAAAAATCTTTTTTTTTCCTTCAAAAATTAATATGTACAAAACCTAGGAAAGATATATACACATTCTAATAAACTAAATCACCCATGTAGCAAAGATACCAGCTGCATATAAACAAATTATACTCATCAAGGCTCTCTACCCCATGAATGACATCAAAGTACTAACTTTTCACCTCACTGGACATCAATATTTGGAATCCATCCCAGTACTTGTGTGCATGTGTATCATAATCCTAGGGCTTAGGCTGACCAGAATCAAACTCAATCCCACTTGACCGACACAAACTTCATTACTGACTTATTAACATAGGAAGCAAGTTTTCCCAGTAGGAGTATTGCCTCAAAGGGTAACACCCAGTAGCACATATTTCAAAGGGATACTTGTCATTCCAAATTTTATTTCATTTCCTTTTTCTATTCTTTCTTTATTTTTTTTTCTCACTTTCTTTTTTTTTTCCATTTTTTTTCATTTTTCTCTTTCTCATGTTTTTCTCTCTTTTTTCCCCTTTTTTTCAATAAAAACCAAAGTAATTACATCAAGAACAAGTGGGAGTGCCGATCATGGAAAAGTAAGACCTTAAGACAATGAGGATGACATAAATAGGGATTAGATTACACTACGATAATGAACAAATGAGGTTAGAATTAGGGCTAAGAATGACATACCGAGGATGGAGACCTAACACGCACATCATGCTTACATACAGGCTAATAGTCAAAGCACAGGAAATTTAAGCTGATCAAAATAGTACTAAGCTTCCCCCAAAACAAAACAAAAATCTTTTTGAACTTTTTAAATTTTTAATTTTTTTTTTCAAATCAAATTTTTTCAAATTTTCAAAGTTTCCCCACCCCCACACCTAAATCTCACAATGTCCTCATTGGGAGTGAAAAGAAACATAAAATACAACCAAAAAGAAAAATAAATATATAAAAGGAAAAGGAGACTCAAAAAGAAAGAAAAAGGCAAGACTCTAAAACTCAAAAAAGAAAACAAAAATAAAAGAGAGCCACAAATATATACAAAAGAAAACAAAATAGAAAAGAGGAGATAAAAAGAAACGTTTATACCAGGTCAGGTGTTGAATTACACCTAAGCTATGGCATCCAGAAATCCATGCAAATAGAGGCCTATGGAGCATCAACCACTCCATATCAAATGGAACATTGCTACTTAAATCAAAACTCGTTACAGTACGAAGTAGCTTGTCAAATACAGAAGACCAACTCTTAATAAGACCATCGCAGAAGAAATAAGAAAGTTGGCGCCAAGTAAAGTACATCCACCTTATCAATGCGGCACAAGTAAGGGCCCGTTTCAATTTATCAAATAGCTGGGCCTAATCAAGAAATAGATGGACATACTTAAAATCAGCCAGTAAGTGGGTCATCGGCCTAGAAATCGAGTTATCATGAATGAGCACTCTAGGCAAAATAGTGGGTGCAAAGTTCACAAGTCTGTTAAGTCCAATATACGTATAAGTCTGGTCTAAAGCAAATTTCTTATTGGCAATGCTCTCAGATTCAACAAATTCAGACTTGCAGTTTCCAAAAAGGAGGTTAGTTTGGATGGGTTCAAAAGAAAAAGATTCATATTTGACACACAGGTCTACATCCAAACCCACATTGATATCAAACCCACATGAAAAAGATTCATACTATATCGAAAGAATATCAACGTCGAATTTCAAAGTAGTGGGTTCAATTACCTCCACAATTGTCTCCTATAAAATAGTATCGTCTGACTCATCGAAATTACAATGCTCAATTTTAGGGGTGACACTCATATTTAATTCACTAGCACTCTCAAGGTCTTCACGGTCCTCAAACTCACGAGAATGATGAAAAGGGGGCATGGGTCGGTAGAAACTAGGACATCCTCAGTGACGTCCGTAGGTGAGCTAGTGTGAGGTGCAAGGTCTTGTAATAGAGATGTAAGGAAGTTCCCCTCTTGCTCTACACTAGGCAAAGGCATGTCATTATTCAAATCGGGTCGAGCGAGATAAGAGGGCTCAAAAACATGATAGAGACTAACTTCAGGTTTAGGAGATCCTAAACTAGAGTCAGGCTCATTAGAATTCTGCCTACTTTGATTAAAACATTGAGAATATTCAGCAATTCCCACTTTCATATTCTCTATCATTTTATCAGTCAATTCAGTTATCTTCTTTTCCACACTTGCACAGGTAACATCAACATAAGTATGGTATAGACAGTTACAAGTATCATGATCATAAGAGTCATAATATTCACACAAAACAGGGGACACAGGAATAAGATGGGTCATGTGAATCTATAAAATGATCCTGAGGGTAAGGACTAACAGGAATAACAGACTCACTATGAAGTGGGTAACCAAAATTCTTCTGAGCTTGTTCAAGCTTGTAAGTATTCCAAGCTAATTTTTCAAAGAAATTCCAAACTTCATCTTGAGTTTTAGATAACAATCCTAATACACCTCCAAAATAAATGGACTCAATATGACCCCAAGATTCAGAATTGAAACCCACAGCAATGACCTCACAAATTTTTCATTTTTGAAAATTTTTATTTAATTGAGCACGATAATCATTAAGTCACGATAAATAGCTCCAGAAAGGTTCATACTCAAATTGTGAGAAATTAAAAACTGGCATTCTTGAATCTAGTGTTTTTTTCAATTTTAAGAATTTTTCATTTTTTTGGATTTTTAAGTTTTTATTTTTTTTTACCTTTTTTAAGGAAAGAAAATGCATCTAGGACACTATTTAAAAACCAATGACTAAAACAAAAAGAAGAGACTTAAATAATTAAATGAACAAAACAAAATAAACTAACAAAAATAAAACGATGCTACCAAAATAAAAGAAAGACCAAAATGACTCAAACATCATACAAAATATAAAATGAACACAAACACAAAAGAAGAGCATTTTTTAATATTTTTTTCTTGTTGACACACAAAGCGGAAATAGAAATAAACTCATTTCAAAACAAAAACAAAAACAGAAACATAACTGAAACTAAAACAAAATAGAAAATAAACTAAAACCTAAACAAGCTAAATCTAAAGAATAAAATTAAAACAAAAAATAAAACTCCCAAATCAGAACTAAATAGACAAAAAATTCCACACAATCACAAGGGATATAAATATATTTTTTCTTGAATTTTTTCTATTCCCAAACAGTGCAGAAAAACACAAATAGATTATTAAGTCTAAAATTCACAGAAAAATCGTGATAGTTCCAAAACTTCCACAAAAATTTAGACAAACTCGAAAAATTATGCTTAATCTAGGAAAAATATCAAAATAGCAAAACTCACACCAGAATTTGCCCAAAAAATCCGAATAGAATGCTAAAATTAGAGAAAAATCTGCACTGAGCGTTAATTTCTGGATCAGTTCAACCTTGGATCTTCGTGCTTCACATAAACCAAATGCATTAGTATTGTTTTTTTTTCAGCAACCAATATATTCTAAAATAAAACTAATCTCGACAAATATCACTGAAATACTAACTAAATATTACGAAAACGAAATAATGACTTAATAGAAACTAAAAATCACAACTCTAAAATTAAAATGAAAATGACTCAAACAACTCTAATAATTAAACTACGATTTGAGGCAACCGAATTTCACAAACTCATTCCCAGCAACGGTGCCAAAAACTTGTTGTGATTTTTCGCAAGCGCACGGTTTATCGCCGTAATACTAACGGGTGTCGATCCTCAAGAATGGTTGTGAACTTTGGTTACCAAAAATTCCAAACTAAATTAAAATTAAATGCTAAAATTAACCAACACCAAGGTCAAGGTATTCCTCAAATTAATAGATTAAACAAACAAAATTGATTCCTGAAATTGCAAACCATGCACTTGTAAAATAAGGATCGCCAAACTGTAATGAATTTGAATTGACCAACACTTGGACGTAATGCCTTCATGAACCTAAGAACTAGATGCAAAGGAACACAAAACACAGAGGAAAACGAAGCAGAGAAAAGCAAAACCCAGAAAAATTCAATTCAAACTTGGCAAACTGAATGGAAATCTTAATCAACCTGGAAAGAAAACCAAGCACTATGGGAACAAGGCATCCAAAATCGAAACTGGGAAAGTGAACTGAATAATTGAAAGTTGCTTTTAACAATTTCGAATTCAAAATTGAATTAAAACCTGAAACCTTAATCTGAAACAAATATTGAAAACTGATAACTGAATCTAATTACTACCCTATACTGCGTCCCTCCTCTGCTACTCGAACTCCATTAAAAGCCTGCGGTAAACGCCACCCCTCCCCTTCTTTGTTTGCCCTTCAATCAATTCTTGTAATTGGCTGTTTGATGATGGCAATGATGGTGGATAATTAAGGAGGAGAGCGAGGATAATGAAATGCCATGGCCATGACCCTCGGGTTCTCTGGGTTAGAAATCGAAGAAGAAGAAGAAAAGAAGGCAGAGGAAGATGGAAAGGCATGGTGCTCTGTTCCCCTATTTTGGTTATGGTGCTGCACGAAGAAAATGAAGAAGAAGAACAATAGAAAGGGGAGGGCTGGCTGGATCATGTGCAAGGCATATGATCATTTAAGTGAAAGAGAGACATGCTGCTGGGCCAGAAAAAAAACCTAGATAGGCCTACAAGAGAAAGCAAGGAGAAAGAAAAGAGAGGGGAGATCGGGCTGGCCCCGTGCTGAGCCAGGCCCACGCAGCTATGGAGAGGAGAGGGAAGAGAGAGAATGGGAGGAGGAAGGGAGTGCGGACTGGACCGGGAGGGCTTGGGCATGCACGAAATGGGCCATGGAGCTAGGCTTCAATCCATTGCCTGAAGCAATCCAACCTTCTTTCCTTTTGACAAGCCATTTTCTTCAAATTTCCAAATTCATACAAAATATACAAAATATTTATTAAAATCCTAATCTAATAATTCATTGTGAGCAAATATCAGATAATAAAAGGTGATAAAATATCATAATTTATGCTTTAACACTGTACTTAGATATAGTTGTCTTCATGAAGAGGACGGTGAAGAGAGAATTCCCTACAATGTCCACATGGACTAATGAGCACATCAACAAAAGGACAGAAGACGAGGATCAGAGCCATGCTTTTGGGTGAGGCACCGGTGAACCTCGCCTGAATGTCCCACACCCAACAATGCCTGAGCAGCATCCTGATGAAGACATCAAGAGCTCTAAAATTTAGGTAGTAAGTGAAAACATACTTATCTTTATTGTAAATTGTGTGAAAAACCCTCATTGGTGATCAATACAGATTCCATTAGTGAGCTCTTTACTTAAATTAGTGATCATTTTAGAATAGAGCCCTTCTGTACCTTGTGATTAATAGAAGTAGTATTAGTGATCAAAAGCTGCTTAATTAGTGATCAGTGGAAACAAGATCAGCAATGACTTTAGTCTATCTTTTCATTTTCCCCCGTTGCTTAATTTAGACTTTGTTTAGTAATTGAATAATAAGGCTGTGATTGGTTATCAAACGGGCATAATGCTAGTAATAAAGTAGATAAATCTTTTGTTCTTTCCACACGATGCTTAAAGTCTAATGTGGTAAGATATTTATTTTTCAAAAAATATAGAAAGCTATGGTGGAGAAGGTTGTTGGTAATGAGATAGTCGAGGAAGCATTGGATTGCCCACAACCACCGGAGGCTCAAGTTGAAGCTGCTGAAGAAACAAAGAAGACATGATTTCAGGTAATAAATAACCCCTTTTGTGCCCATTCCTTAGAGTTTCGTCGTTATATGTGAATGGATTAGTAGTGTATGGTGATCAATACTTGTGTGAACAGTGATTCAACATATATATAGATTACTGATTATCCCTAACTTGAATTTTCTGTGTTTGTATGGATTATGTACTGACTAATTAGTAATCATTATTTTAGTGATCATTATCAATAATATTAGTGATCACTGAAATCAGAGTTTACTTATTTTGTTTTTTGGTTGACATTAATTACTATTGTGTATAGTAATTACTATAGACTGATAATTGGCATAAGATTAGTGATCAGATTACTTATTGTTTGAAAACTGCTACTGTTTATTACTCTTTGGTTGGTGATCGCTACAGATGTTATCTGTGATCAGTTGGTACAAGATTGGTGACCATATTACTTAGTGTTGAATTTTTTATCAACATTCATTCTATTTCAGTTATTCTTTGGTTGGTGATCATTAAAGATGTTATTTATGATCCATTTGCATATGACTGGTGATCATGTTACTTACTATTCACTTTTTTATGATGACTGCTTCTATTTCAATTCTTCTTTGAGTTGTAATCAATGCTCATGTTATTATTATCAAAACTGATGCTTTTAGGGATACATTTTCTCTTCATCAGTTTTTACAGTCTGATGATTGTTCAGTGAGTGATCAACAAGCATGCTATAATTGATCAGCTAATATACGTTTCTATTTTTTAAAATTGCAGAAAGATGTTGACAAAACCATTTCTGCCATGAAACAACTGGCATTAGCTTACAAAAACTTCACAACTGTCATGGATTGCATGTGCAATAAGTACAGTAAGGGTGATTATCTTTGGAAGTTACAAGACGGAGCGAGGGCAATGTTCGTCTCATTCTGCGATGCTCCTACCACAGACGAAGAATTACAGAGAGAGCACAGTCTGGAAGGGCCACCTACCATTGGCGAATGTCAAGCTCTCAACACTGATGTTATAAAGGAGGCTATTATAGACCTTTAAAGTGCTCTCGTGGAGTTTCGAAATCTTTAACCAAAGGACAAAGCAAGCAACAACAGTGGTGCTCCTTCATTCAGCCCTACACTTTCACTTCACAAACCAAGTAGTCAAGATCAAATTCCGGGAACTGCATTGGTTGTAGATGCCAGCATTACTGTTGAAAAGGAACATCATGAGAATGTGGTGACAAATCAGCCAAACAACATTATTTAGAAGGATGATAGCATCCCTTCATACAGTCTAGCGCTAAGACTGAGTCAGCCGAACGCCAAAGTCTAGTCCCTCAAACCACTTCTGTGCCGGATCTAAGTGCTGCTGGGGTTAATGAAGATGATGGTAGTGAAGATGGTGATGACGGTGCTCCACCGAGATTCTCATTGAGGAACACTTCTTAGGTGAGCCGTGAGCTAAGTATAAAGAAACCAGCTGAGAACAAGTCCAAAGAAGGGGATGAGCCTTCTTCTAAAAAGGGTGAGGTTAGGAAGCACACTATCAAGATTAAAAAATCAACCCTGCAGCAGACCTCTGGCTCAAAAATACCATCTCCTCACAATGCCCAAGACCCAACATAACAGAGCAGACAAGCATTGTCATTAGACGCTCATGGTAAGCAACGCCACGGTGAGAAAACTGACAGTGGTCCACCAGTTAGACATGAACCTGCCAAAGAGACCAAGCTTGCTAAATGCATGGTGAATGTGGCAAGCAAACAGCTACATATGTTACTGCAAACCAACCAAGGTAGCAATAGCAGAAGCTGGCATCGAATGCATAGAGGCGTAAAAAACAAACTGGTGAGGAGAAAGCAAAGTTGTCTCACAAGGTGAAGTCGACTATGCAGAGCAGTATTGATAAAAAAATGACAATAGAGCAGTATTGATCAGTAGCTTTGTGATTGGTGATTAGTTTTATCATCACTTGTGTAAATATCTATTTATTTCTCACCCTCATGCCTTACAATTTAGTGTTTATCATGAGTGATCAACAGTGATGTGATTGGCGATCATCTGTTATCTTTGTTGCTAGTGGTTATTTGATTTATTTTATATAAGTGGTTACTTCTTCAATGTTTTTGTCTGGCTAGTGTTGATAAAATGTTATTTGCTTGTGATCAACATGAGTGTAATTGGTGATCAATGGTTATGTGTTTGGTGATTAATAGTTTTCTGTTTTGCGATAAGTGATTATTTGCTTGGTGATGAATAATTGTGATTAGTGATTAGTAGTTTCCTGACTGGTGATCAATTTGGGATCACTTGTGTAAATGATTACTTCTTCCATCATGCAGCGTAATTCCACTACTTATATGATAACTGATGCCCTTTAGCAAGTGAACGTGTTATCTGGTCATTGATCAACAATTTGATATTGGTGATCAGTGTCTTTATGCTGGGTGATCATTATTTATGTGATTTATGATCAATATGTGATTACCTGCACAAATCTTACATTTTTTATTTCCTGGTAAGTGTGTAACTATTCTTTTTCATTTTGATTGTGTAGTGAACCTTTGTTTGACGGTTGCGGCGATAAGAAGGCCACTAGGGGTTCTATGGCCACTCTAAAGCCAGAAGAAGAGGTTAAGATGAATGTCATCAACATATGGTCCAGCATACTGAATGATCGAGAGAGAAAAAGGGATCTGGCCACTTCAAGCAGACTCTACATGTCATGTGATCAAACTTTAAGTGCCTCACAGTCAACTTATTGCTTAATAATAACTACATTAGCGATCATAACTAAAACATTGAGTTATTGAAATATCTACTTCAATAAATTTCTCACCAAGAATGGTCTGTCTTCAGCAGTAAATTACATTGCACAAATATACATTATTTTTTCTTTGATGCAGTATTTCTTTAACAAAGAAATGTTAAAAGTCTGTTCATTCGAAAAGAAATATGAAGATTTTGAAGTGGTAATGGACAGAGAGCTAGAAAGATTTCCGTGGATCAAAATCAAACAAGTTGACTGGGTAAGGGCTGATGTTGAGTGAATGCTCTTAATGCACTTGGCTTCTTTAAAAAAAAATATTGAAATATACATTATAAATCAATGCCCTTTTTTTAATTATTTTTTTCTTTTTCCTTAAAAAAATCGTAGGTTTTCTTCCCCGTATGTCACAGAAGTCATTTCTTGTTGCTTTGCTACAACTTGAGGGACGACAAGCTTGATATCATCGATAACATACTCATAAGAACAACATTCAAGGTTGCAAATGGAGACTTTCTGGTGAAGTTGGTAAGTGTGAAAAACTATACTGTTTATAACTATGCTAATGTTATTACATTGTAATTCTAATATTAGGCAAATTTTTTTAAAAATTTATGCAGAGTAAAGTACTCAACCTTTTCCTGTAGGGTGTATAACATCCTAAGCATGAAATTCTTAAGAGACTAAAGGCTGCACTCTTGAAGATGCTGCGGAGGTCAAGTACAAATGTCACAAATTGTGGCATATTTTGTGTGAGACATATGGAGAGCCACTTTGGGAAAGCAGAGAAGTGGCAGTCTGGACTGAATCCAAATGATGTAAGTGTGACAGCATAACATTTACTTTGCTAGCAATTTAAAAAAACAGGCTTGTTACTAATTCATTATGAACTACCTTTTGTCCTTAGGATGCAAAGCTCAATGTTTTGAGGGTGCGGTACTGTCATGACATAGTCACCTATGAGCACAACAAGAAAAGATTCACATTAACTAAAAGGGCTAAAGACTTCAAGGAATTTGGGACAATTCATCCAAATCTCAAGGAAGCTGCTAAGAAGGACTAGGTTTATCCTTACCTTATTTCTCTGTGTTGCCAATTTGCAATGGACAAGAATTATTTTGTAAATGAAAATTATATTTTTGTATATTATATATTATTTAACATCTTATTCATTTTAGGTTTATGCAAATTTTCATGGCACTAAATCTAGTAGAGATATAAGGAATGATCACCAACAGTGATCACTGATAACATTACTATTGATGAGCAACTGTAGTTCTCGTTATGATCAAAAGCAATACTAATGATCACCAAGAAGTGACCTATTAATCAGTAAGCAACTGTAAGTAAGAAGATACTGATCACCCAAAAACATTCAGTTATCACTAAAAATACTTCTAGCGATCCTAAGCATACGTGTTTTGATCACCACTACTAGACTTGTTGATAAGACACTTGGTCTCATTCTTTACAAAAACATATGGTGCTATCTTGATGAGAGCTAACCCCGAGCGCAGCAAAATAAACATATTAATGAATATGATTCACCCAAAATCAACATATTTATGTTGTGAGCATAAGAACATATTCTGATCACCAAAGACAATTTTAATGATCACTAACACTGCAATTATTGATCACCAAATGATATCTTCTATAAAAACATATACTATGATGTTTGATGAGAATGAAACAGAAATACAATAGAATAACGATCTTCGACGATATCAGTCATAATATATTTGGTGAAAACACCAACATATTTCTGTTGAAAACCACAGATTGACATAGTGATCACCAAATATGGTTCTAATGATCACCAAACATAGCTCTAACGATCACCAAAACTGGTACTGCTGATAATAAACGATATCTTCTTTAAAAACATATAGTATCACATTTAATTAGAATAAAACACAAATACAACATAAATATGTTTGAAAAAAATCAAGATATTTATGGTGATCACTATAAAAGTTCCTGTGATCATCAAACACAACTCTAATGATCAACAAAACATATACAATTGATATAGTGATCACTGACAATATGGTTCTGTTGAATACTATACATTGATATAGTGATCAGCAAACATAACTCTAACGATCACTTAACACAGCTGTAATGATCACCAAAACTAGATCTGTTGATCACTAATTGATATCATCCATAGAAACATATAATATGATTCTTTATGATCATAAACCACAAATACAAGTATCTTTAACAATATTTTTCATGCAATAGCAACATAGTTATGGTGATCTCCACAAAAGATCGTGTGATCACCAAACACAGCTCTGTGGATCACCAAATCAGTTTCTAAGTGAGCACATATATTACGACTTTGCAAGCACATTTTCATCATTCCAACAGCAGATCCTCAAAAGGAACACTAATGATCAGTAAAAGCAATCCCACTGATTACTAACTAATACCTGGCAAAACTTTTTTTTTTAAATAAAAGAAACGCACACAGCCATACATGCCCCTAAAGATAGTGCACTAGCGTCTCCTTTTCGGACAGTTTCTACTGTTATGGGAAGCAACCTAATTGCATCAATGGTACAACCGCATGCATGACTGGTGCTCAGTAGCTCTCTCGACCCTCGTCTTCATCCTCTTTCCTCTTCCTTTAGTTACAAACATCGGGGGTAGATGTATCTCAATGTGGTCTGGCACTATACATCCAAAGTAAGCCTGCAAATTGGGTGCTGTGTTACTTGCTGATTCGCTACCCATATCCTGAAGTTGATGCTCGACTGAAATCGTTGAACTTAACAACAGCTTTAACTTAGCGAGGGTGCACCCAGCCAGATCCAGACACTTGTTAAACTGAGACCATGAATCACCTATGAGCTTATTTTGTGTGGTTATTTCTCCACAAGCATCTCCTACAACACTGTTAAACTTATACATTGGTACTTTTGCTACAATCTTTGTCTACCTATTAATGATATAAGGTGCCAGAATTTCTTTAGCAAATTGGATGTGAAAACAAGCAGCATGTGAGCACATGGAATGTCGTCCAAGTTGAAGAAGTGGCATGAGCACCGGCACTTGAAAGTGCGCTCATTATACACCACATAACGGATCCTTGTTTTATTCTCATACTTATGCTTGATCTTATAGGCATGGTCACCCCTTACATTAGTGATACCCTACATATGGCAGTACATCTGATCGATGTATAAATGTCCTTGGAACAAATAGAAGTCAATGTGAGTATAGATATTCCTCGCATACTTCTTAATCTCATAGGACGCCTTCAATTCTAGAAACGATGTTAAAGAAGCATTTTCAGCCTTGCGCTCACGATGGCATTGTGACTCCATAGCGTGCATAAATCTAACCCAGAATTCCACCAGGATGAGCTTGGGACACGTTAGGGAATCAAATATGGAGTTTTGACTCTCAGAACTTGACGTCGTCCTCAAAATAACCCCAAGAAGTACTGCTTAAAGTAAACATGCACCCAAAGTTCTCGAATCTCATATATATGGCATAGCCACTTGTTGTTGGTTAAGTTAAAATCCTCTAGTATCTCCCCTCGAGACTCCTTGAACTCGTCGAGAGAGTCCAATGCCCATACGCACCCCTTCATGCGCTCAATGAAATACTCGCATCCATTCAGCATGTGGCCCACCTTCTCAGGAAGCTCTCTCATGATGTGCCACATGTAGAATCGATAAAAGATGTCTTAAAAATATCGGCTATTGCCTATCTGATTGCCGGATCTTTGTCTGTGATCACTGTTTTTGACATGTGGTTGCCAATGCTAATCAGGAAGCTATTGAATAGCTGCTGGAAGCACTCCACCTTATCATCCCTCAATAAACCGGCACCAAAACAAATTGGCTGCCTGCGATGATTTAACCTAATGAATGATGCAAATACCATTGAGTACTGGTTAGTCTTGTGGGTCATGTCTAATGACAGTATATCACCAAATATAGCATAGCTTCTTCTGCTCAGAGAGTTTGACCAGAACACATTCTTCAATCAGTTGTCTTCATCAACCTGATAGTAAAAAGTATGGGTTGACTTCCTTTTCATTCTTCAGCACATCTATAAACATGTGTGCATCTATGTCTTTGATGAGGGTTTTCAGATTTCTGTGGTAATTTTGTAAGTCCTTCAGCGTGCAGCCAATGTTTTCATACCTACCAACCAATTCTTTCAGGAGGTGATACACTTTTGATGGTCCTACATTAGCTCACACGTACTTATATAGCATGTCTTTACGGATGAAGCTGACGTTTCTATTTGAAGTGAGGAACTGCTTCCTACTAGGTATGCACAGGGGGTGAACATGCCCCTTATGAAATTTGATTATCTCGAACTTCCCATCATCAGTGGGCCTCAAAAGAATATGAGCTTCACACCCTTCTCTTGTTTCCGCCCGCTTTTGCCTCAGTTTCCCCCCTTCAGGGCTGTCTCTGGCTTGGGGCATAGCTTCGGCTGCAACCGTAGCAATTTCTCGCATCTTAGCAGGTCAACAAAATCCTTCGATGGAGCACACGTACCGCCTCCAAGACTTCCCCGCCTTATTCTTTATGGTAGGATGGTTGCGGACTCTACAGCCAACATAAATAGCATATCTCCTGTGGAATTCAAGGAAGTCGTCAACCATGTCAAACACTATGCCCAATCGTGGGACAAGCGTCTGATAATCCTAGTTCGGTACCCACTCGCCCCTGCCAGCTATCGATGGATCAGTAACTACTAGCGTAGATGACGCGACATGTCCTAGGCAAACATTAGGAACATAAAAGATTAGCATTAAACAACAGAAACAACAGCAAACACAAACTCATAAATATAAGCAATGCACCAGAGTCTGTCCGTGAAGAAGGAACACGCAACGACTGCACTTGGTTACTGCCTTTGATAAGAACCATTTGATGACCACTTGTTGCCATATATTAGACTACCTGTATCAAAAAAAGAGTTTCCTTCAACAATTTTAAATTTTCTAAGCAGCAGACATGTTATTACTTATCTATAAGCATAAAATTAGTCATAAAGTTTTATAATATTGTTTATCATTTCAGTCAGTGCTTATCATTCTATGCATGTAAATTTGGCGATCGATAAGAATGTTGTTAGTGATCGATAAGCATAAA